>JANAVB010018600.1:11766527-12051527 GCA_029216955.1 Iris pallida | reverse complement strand
TTGCAAAATTTCTGATTACTTAGTGCACGTTCGTCAAATCGAGACAAACTTGCGCCAGTAGGACCGTATCATTTTTCTGGTCCTGTATACCAAGTTTGGTCCAATTCTGAGAAAGTCGATCGGAACGCCTATTTTACGGGCCTACGACCCAATCCAACGGGCGATTTGGTGTACAGCTCATCGAAATCCAAAATTGGACATACTGTTGAGTTCGTCTCCTCAAACCGAACCCGTAAACATATAGTTTGACGAATTTAGAGACCACAGATACTGGCACACGTTTCGGTGCAAAACGGGTCCAACGGCGGACATCATTTTGACACAAAATTACGATTTTGCCCTTGTTCCAGAATTTAACTTTTGGACAGGCATTTTTGAGATATATCTTTTACACCAGGAACATTCTTGATTTTTGTTTTAGCATCCGGAGCCATTCGTGGATTTTGAGTTTTCGTTGCTGACGTGATTGATTGTTTGGAGTTGCCATCCCTGCACTGCCAGGCAAGATACCTTGCCACCTTACTCTGTGATTTACATATTCTTATTTTTAGTTATTTATTTTTAGTATTTTTTTTTGTTGTTATTATTATAACACTGTACGTCCAAGTCACACTTGGGTGCAAGCGACTCTATCGGTCGTTTTCTTGCTTTCGTTTATTTCTCTTGCATTGACTTAGCCTAGTGACGACCCATTGATGGTGAGGTATTGGTATATCTCATACGGCCTTAACACTTGCTTTATCACGTATTATGAGTCACATGTAGGGCACATACCCGTGTAGTCGGCTGGCCATCGATATGTATGGAGCGTACGACGGATAGGAGTAACTACCAATAGAATTGCAAGTTAGAAGACTTAGAGCTTACTAGAGGTTCATATCAATCATGGAGATGATGATACTAGACATTGGGTGGGAAAACAATACCTTACATATGGGCGTCGTTACACTTTCCTGATTAACTGTGCGCTCCTCCAGAGACGCAGGCTCCAGGTGCCCTTTGACGTTTCCTAGAGCGTTATGGACGTACCCCTTGCACATGATGCCCTCTGACGATCTTTGGACATTATGGACGTAGGCCCCTGGTGCCCTATATGGGGACTATGCCGATCCCATCTACAGCCAGGGCTCATGCGTCGAAGGATTGTTTCTTAACTGCATATACACATTAGAACGGTTAGGAAGCCTATTGCATGCATCCCTCTTTTACTTATTATATATCACAGTTTATACGGAATGATGTTTTCTTGTATCTTGTTACGTCCCTCTGAGGACCTGGTTATCTCTCCAGGTATGTGCTTTGGGCCTTTTTGTAGGTGTTCTAACCAAGACCATAATCTTCTCCATTTCTTCGAAGATGATTGCTCTTGGTTCGTCTTATCATTTTTATCGATCATTTCCTTGTATATTTTATTTTATTTAAAATAGTTGGTAGTGGATTTGTCTTCACCCAACTACAAGTATAAATGATAAATTCTTGAGTTGATTTATATTATTATTCTTATATTTGTGGATGAGATTAGTTACCATGGTTTACTACATTTTACAGCTTATGTACATATACGAGGAGTCCGTATATTGGAGTATTCTTCGTATATATTGGCATGTCTGCGTACTTAGTCCTAAGTATTTTGGGACTGGGGCGTTACATATTTTTGTGGTGGCCCATGCAGGTCAAGTTTATCACTTCGGTTACGTTACTGTACCGATGTGAGCCTGCAAATAGGATTAGAGGCTAGAATCTCATCCACATATTTGACCTCCTCCATTGATTCCAATTTCGAACTCTCATCCGACTACCTTGATATCCTTCTGCTTGATTCCTTTCTACTGTAAATCTTATCATTTTCTTTCGTATCTAATAGAGAGGTTAGGAATATGACTCATACTAGATATATGTGTTATATTTTTCAATCATCCTATTAGTTAGTTTTTATAAGTTGGGTAGTATGCCTTGCGGCCTACCACCCCGTGTTCCTATAATCCAATGAGGAAATATAACTGGGTGGAACTGAATATATGCTAGTGTAGGAAGATATGTTAACCTAGAATATAGAGTCTTAGTAACCCATACTCCATTGGTCAACCACGACCTGATACGAAGACAGTATGACGACTGTATAAGCAGGAACACCGGACAAGACTTAGATCCTTGTGGAACTTGAACTATTTATTAATGCCTTCAACATTATCTCCCATACTTATACTTTGCTATATCATGAAGGATGTTGCAATTTATAGCCTAGCTTTACAAGCTTATTCTTTATCGAGCTTGTTCAGGACATATGTATAGTGGGGACGCCCACAAGCATATTGTCTAATTAGAATCAATATATTATGTTCTGATCAACCATAGTGCACTTGGTTCGCTCTTCATATGATTATCCCATGTGGATTGAGATATAGAGGTAATTAGGATCTCATCCGCGACTGCATTGACAATTCCACTTGAATTATACCTTCGCCTTTGAATCACGTAATTGTATTCAAAGACATCTTTCTCGAACTCTTTATTGTTTTAGTCTTTTACTAATTTGGAAAGACAAACGCTTATCTTTGGTAGATATATATGGAGTATCCCCCATGGCAATGATAGTTGTATACACAAGCTACAATCGGCCAACCATGTGACTACAACCTTACCTTGAGTTACTTGTCCTCCCCTCGACCCTAAAATTTATATCATGACCTTCAGTCATTGGAATTTGAGAATGATTAGGCTTTTACCCTTGATCAAATCACCAACCTAGGAGACTATCTAAATCTCTAGGAATTAATTATTATGAGCCTCCAATTATTCATCTTGATTCTTGGCTTAACTAGAAACCCTTATGCCTTAACCCAACATTTTTTTCGACCAAGCCCACAGTTTAGACATGAGATGAATAGACAATGGTAGGACAACCATTTACCACGACTATGGCAGACACCCATCCCGAGATTGGAGTCCAATAGATATTATCCTAGTTATACAAATTTATTAAGACCTGACTAGCATTGGAACACCACAGTCACTAGCTTAGCCAATACCATAGCTTAAATACCTTGTCATATTATGATCTACCAGTTATCAATAGCAGTAGATAAGCACTACATTCGATACCAATAGAACCCTTATGACTATAGTCTGGTAGGCTTGACACATAGAAATTTATGACTTAGTAGTTAGAGATCTTTCAAATGACGTGCCTTGGAGTTTGTTACCCCCATCGATAACTCTCGTATACTATGGACGCGTAGATTATTCTATTTTATGGACTCGTGTATCGTTGTACGCATTCAATTCCATTTATTAGAATTTGTGGTACGATCCTCGAATTTGATTCATATCTACCATATCACATTATCCATTATATCATGCCTTATTCTTTATTATCAAAAGTCGACGTACGATGTCAAAATATTAAAATTTTCTAACCACATTATTCCTAAAACCATGTCCTAGTCTCTAAAGTGAGTAGCATGTAAGCCTTCTAAATTTTAGGATATAGGAAGATTACTGATTGATCAGGGTAAGTTGATTCCATTAGGATGATAAGTTAGTACCCCATGAACTCTCACTTTCCATCTAGATCATTTGGTGTCCTCGGCCGTGACATTAATATTCGAAGCACGAGACCAGTTGTTACCTTCCAACAAACTTCACATACAAGACATAGACGAATCCACCTTTATGTAGACATATTATGTCCCACTAAAACACATCCCTTCGTACCTCATTTTTATGATACGACTTTTAGGTCAAAAAGGACTAGCGATAACCCTTACCATAACACCGATATACTTTCCGACTGCAATTAGATATCCAACCTTGACTCAAATATTTTGGCCCAATATATGGTTGTGATCTACTCGAAGCCCTCTACGCACCTACCACTAGTGTGCCACTCAATTGAGACTTCTTGTGATACTTAAACACAAAAGTCACAGAAGGTGTATTCTCGGGCTTTAGGAACCTGGTTAACCAACCCGGGTGAAAATTTTGCCCGACCACTTGACTTGGAACCTAGATAAGGTTATCCTAACCTACTAGGAATGGCATAGATTGATTTCATATCATCTTGTCTAGTTAATATAGATTAAAACATGTGATTCATTCAATCAAAGATACGATGTCAAATTAGAGAATCCATTAAGTCCCAATTAAACCAATCCTTGCATATCACCATATTTAGGATATAAAAAAACCAAACCTGATAAAATAGATCCTTATACCTATTGTGTAGTCCCCATTACTTGGTCCACTAATTCTCCTTTCACAAATTCTGTAACCATATCTCTTGTAGCCTATGTTATGTGATGAATGGAATCATGTTGTACCAACTTGTGTTTTGGTTATGCTTAACTAAGGCTTTCTCACTGTCTTGATAAAAGGTGGTCAGTATATGGGCAATGTTAAATAAGTAATACTTAGGCTCCCCATAGAGTCCATGATGACCAGAAGTAACTCATATCCTCAGCATCTCCTTGAAATTTGAAACTTCTTAAAAGTCCTGCTACTGTGCTCTCTATGTTTAAACAATTTCCATAAGCTACCTAGAATATTGAATTTAGGGTACCCTACCTCTTAGAATTAGATTCCAAATGTAACCGTTCTTCCGTCTATTTGGAAGTTGTGATACGACCTTTGTATTGCATTCCATGTTCCTTTGCACGCACAATTAGATAACCGCGATAAAAGACCGCAACTTGGTTGTTCAGATCCAGTTATCATAGAATCGTATCTTAGTTTAAAGTCGAGAAGGAAATTTTCAAGGCTATAGATTCCAAGCCCTGTAAGAATATAGGGTTTGTAATTAGCACGTAACATTGGTAGATTGATTCCCTTTGGGCTGATGAACTAGTGGCTCATAACATCCACTCATATCCGTATAAATTGATACCCCCTAAACATGACTTGGATATTTGAAGCATTACTAGTCTTTATCTTCCAACAAACTCCATACTCATGAAATAGACCAGTCAAACAATATGCATGAAATACATGTTCCACACAAATACCCCTTTTTGTGCTCTATTTTCAATTACGCACATGTGTGACATACTTTCCTTAGAACAAACCATGAATACCTATTTTTGTTCCATTTGACCTTAACCATGCAAAAATCGACCAATTCCTCAAAACAAACTAAATACCCATGATCCATGCAAGATGCATCACACTTATAAAGTATGTATTCCACCCAAGCAAGCACATGCCTCCTACACGATACCAAACACCAAACCATCACACCTTAGCCACTATGACAGAAAGAATTCAAACATTTGCCTAATCATATACTAAATAAATGTTTATGCACTTGCTATGGGTTCTCGACTCTCGGCCTAAGACTTTTTTCCTTCAGTTCATCTCTTAGTTATCCGTCTTACGCGAAGACTGTAACTCCTTTGAACCGACACATTCTAGTCGTATCCGAACTAGAAATTTCTACTATTGTGCCAAAGTATGACACCTATAGATAAAATGTTAATGGTAACAATCCTGCTATGGAAGTTATAAACTAGGAACGCCATGACAACATCTAGGCTCACTTAGAACCCGTGATTGCGGTCAAAACTGTCTAATATTTTGTGTCACTCCTTAGAAGTGTCCTTCTCAGAAGTGGTAACGACGATTTTACGGTTCAATTTTATAAGTTCGGTAGAGTCTCGAACCTAGCATACCCTATCCCTTACGTTATGACTACAACTTAGAAATTTTATTGTTAACAATGCCCTTCCATTAGAATAAATAAATAAGATAACTTCCGCGATAAACACTGATATTCCGCCTTCTACCTAAATTTTTAATTTCGAGGACGAAATTCTTATAAGTTAGGCAGGATGTAAAACCCCTCAGAATTTTGAAAAGAATTTATTTTTATTAGTAATTTTACTATTTTCAATTAATAGAAGAATGGTTAAAGGTTTTAGTTTTTTTTTTTTTTTTTTTTTAATGTTAAGTATTACATATAGTAAATATTTGTTACATGACATATATGAGATTATAAAATATGTACAAGAATCATTTTTATTATTTTTGGGATTTTTTTTAGCCTTTAGAAAGTTTATTTGAATTTATATTGAAATATTTCGAGACTTATGTATTAAGTAAGTAGAGGTTATAAAATCAATTGTTATAATAGAATCCTTAAGCTTCTAAGAAATAAATATATATTTATTTCAAAAGTTTATGTTATTGCATTTAAAATTACTTTAAATTTTTTGTAATAAAATATGTATAAATACTTAAATATATTTATATAAGTAATTGTCAGTAAATAAATAAATAAAAATTCCCACAGCAACTGTTCCCACGCGGGGGGGAACAGTGCTGAAAGCCCAAACTCGAGTGAAGTTGTTCGTATATATTCGAACAAAGCAGAGTTCGCGAGGAAACCCTAAACCCTCAAGCCAACCCTTGGCGATCCTTCACCGACCGCCACCACCGACCCCAGGGCATCCACCAACTCCTGGCGCCACCGCCGGCACGGCAGCACAGCCGCGCAGTCGCCAACAGCAGCGCGAACAGTCTTCAATAGCAGCAGCGCAACACAGGTATCCCCATTTTGACCTCGGTTTCTCCCTTATCGTTTCACGGTTCTTCGAGCCATAAATTTCTAGTAATAGCCTATTTGACCCTCTATCAAACCCAGTAAATAGAAATATTTAGTTTGGCATGTGCACCTCAGGAAAAATCCCAAAAATTTGGAAAAAAAAACTACTATCACACCAACAGATTTTGTATTCCTATACCCCTGTTTGGAGAGGATTTATGATCAGCCTAGAAGGAATTGCTAAAAACTATTTAAACATTGTTTTAGACAACCTATAGCCCTTCGAAACCCTTTTTAAAGTTTCTGTTTTCATCAACTATATGCTTTTCCAAAATCAAGAAAAACCTATGTAAGTTGTTAGAAATTTTTAGAAAAACCCTCCGATACGACGTGCGTCCTGCCAAACCGGACGACGTGGTTGCGAACCGAAAGCATCGAAAGGTGCGTATCGACTTAGCGAATGTGTGAGCTTTGACGGAATTCAAATTGGTTGCTTGTGCACGATGAATTTAATGCGTATCCATCGAAATTCACCGTATCGGCCTTTTTGTCAACTTTCTAATTACTTTGTGCACGTTCGTCAAATCGAGACGAAACTTGCGCCAGCAGGACCGTATCATTTTTTGGTCCTTATGGCAAGTTTGGTCTGATTCTGAAAAGGTCGATCGGAACGCCTATTTTGCGGGCCCGCGACCCGATCCAACGGACGATTTTGTGCACAGCTCATCGGAATCCAAAATTGGACATACCGTTGAGTTTGTCTCCTCAAACCGAACCCGTAGACATGTAGCTTGACAATTTTAGAGACCATAGATACTGGCACGCTTTTCGGTGCAATATGAATCCAACGACGGACATCGTTTTGATCCGAAATTACGATTTTGCTATTGTTCCAGAATTTAACTTTTGGACAGGCATTTCCTAGATATATCTTTTACATCAAAAACATTCTTGATGTTTGTTTCAACATCCGGAGCCATTCGTAGATTTTGAGTTTTCGTTGCTGACGTGATTGATTATTTGGAGTTGCCATCCCCGCACTGCCAGGCAAGATACCTTGTCACCTTACTCTATGATTTACATATTCTTATTTTTAGTTATTTATTTTTAGCATTTCTTATTTGTTGTTATTATCATAACACTGTGCGTCCAAGTCACACTAGGGTGCAAGCGACTCTATCGGTCATTTTCTTGCTTTCGTTTATTTCTCTTGCATTGACTTAGCCTAGTGACGACCCATTGATGATGAGGTATTGGTATATCTCATACGGCCATGACACTTGCTTTATCATGTGTTGTGAGTCACATGTAGGACACGTACCCACGTAGTCGGCTGGCCATCGATATGTATGGAGCATGCGACGGATAAGAGTAACTGCCAATAGAATTGCATGTTAGAAGACTTGGCGATTACTAGAGGTTCATATCAATCATGGAGATGATGATACTAGATATTGGATGGGGAGAACAATACCTGACATATGGGCTTCGTTGCACTTCTCTGATTACCTGTGAGCTCCTCCGGAGATGCAGGCTCCAGGTGCCCTCTGACGTTTCCCAGAGTGTTATGGACGTACCCCCTTGCACATGATGCCCTCTGACTATCTTCGGACTTTACGGACGTAGGCCCCTGGTTCCCTATACGAGAACATGCCGATCCCATCTACAGCCAGGCTCATGCATCGAAGGATTATTTCTCAACTGTATATACACAGTAGAATGATTAGGAACCCTATTGCATGCATCCCTCTTTTACTTATTATATATCACAGTTTATATGGCATGATGTTTTCTTGTATCTTGTTACGTCCCTCTGAGGACCTGGTTATCTCTCCAGGTGTGTGCTTTATGACATTTCGCAGGTGTTCTAGCCAAGACCTTGATATTCTCCATTTCTTCGAAGATGATTGCTTTTGGTTCGTCTTGTCATTTTTATCGATCATTTCCTTGTATATTTTCTCCTTGTATATTTTCTTTCATTTAAAATAGTTGGTAGTTGATTTGTCTCCACCCAACTACAAGTATAAATGATAAATTCTTGAGTTGATTTATATTATTATTCTTATATTTGTGGATGAGATTATTTACCATGGTTTATTGCATTTTATAGGTTATGTACATATAAGAGGAGTCCATATATTAGAGTATTCTTCGTATATATACAGCTGGCATGTCTGCGTACTTAGTCCTAAATATTTTGGGACTGGGGCGTTACAACTCCCGAGGGGACATCTTCTTAATGTTTAAAATAGTACCAGGCCTTGCCTGTTGCTACTGGACTGGATCATCCTGAGGCAGAGCAGTAGACACCTTCTCCACTGTAATAAGTGCCAACTGGTGGGCACTCTCGATGCTCTGACACATCACATCAGCCTACCTCTACTGGGCCTCAGCCTGAGCTCGTTGTGCCTCCATCTGCTGAAAGAATGCGAGCATCTGTGTAGCATCAGCCGGTAGTGGAGGTAGTAGAGGAAAAGGCTTCTACTGCATGGGACAACTCTCTGGACCGGTGGAGGAATGCCTCCAGGAGCTGCTGACACTCACGTATGGATGGAAGAAACAGTAGGAGCATCCCCCGGAGCTGTAGCACCCGCATCTGGAGGAGGAGGTCATAAAGTAGCAGACCTCTCAGATGGTGCGAAGAGTCCTGCTAGTCCGGAGCACTGAGATCTGGTCTTCGGCGGCATCCTGAAGACAGATCAAATAAGGAAGTCATTATAGCACACGATAAGATATTATCAAGGAAGGACATCGATTGAGAAGGACAGCAATCAAACAAGATGGAATAGAGGTTAGCAATTTCACTCTCTAAGAGTCTAACATGTCCTATGCTAATTGTAAACAATCAATATTTAAGGATATTATAGGTGATAAGCCGTGAACCAATCTAGAATATAATTTGGTAATCATACTATTGTGCCCAAAAATTATGTTATTCAGAATCCTTGCCTCGCTAGTCAGCATAGTCGCGATAACTCCTGGTCCCACATTCATGGTGTATAGATCTAAAATTATGTTGTTCGGAATAACCACCTTGCCAGTTAGCATGGCTGCAAGAAATCTCAACTCCATAAATAAGATACGTATATCCAAAACATGCGATAAAATTTTTTGTCTTGCCAGCTAATATAGTCGCGATAAACTCTAGACTCCACAACCAAGACAGACGGCTGCAATCTTCACTACCTTGCCTAGTATGTACTACCAGAATACACCCTTGATGTAGTCCATGAACTCATCTTGCCACAATTCAGTCAATAACGAATAAAGCAGAGTAGACAAAAACAAGTGAAAATAATTTTGGGATAGAGTTTACAGTGAGATTCTCAGGGGTCATCCAAGAAATCTCTCAAGAAGTTTTAATTGTGATTGAGTATCTCCTATATAGCCTATAACCTATATTCTAATGGCACGCTCGTAGTAGCACTCTAAGTCGAGCACCACTACGATATTGCCCTAGTTGCAACCTCGACCTGCATGGGCCACCACAAAAACTTGTTACGACCCGCACCCAGTTTATGGGCACAAGCACGTTGTTACGTCTAGCCTATACCTTGTGATTGAGTATCTCCTACAGAGTCTAGAAGTCTATAAATGAGTACATATCCCGAATAAATATAACGAGTCTCAAATATATCAAGGCTAGAGACAAATCCAGCAATAGTGATACTATCTAACTAATACCCATCTAGGAAGGCTAAGCTACTCTGACGGGGATCCACTCTTTGGATCTCGGAGCACCGTAATAGATAGGGCTGGTATCCTCGAGATCGTGAATTGAAAAATATATACAATCAAGATTGGAACGAAGCACACCTCTAACAGCAGTTCCAATTAAATGTTAAAAACTATAAAGCAAGTAGTACAGGATGAGCAAGAATTGAAATGAGGACAAAGAATAAAAGGGCAGCTACCACCTAGAGAATGTAACAAGATGAACATAGTGAATCAAGAGATATGGCAATAAAGATTGTAAAGTGCAAAAGAACAAACTGAGATACATAGTTTGTCCAACAAGAAATATAAGAGAATCTAGTAGGAATAATATATAGTGAGTCCAATCAAGAGGTATAAAGTGAGTCTAGCATGACTATAAGTATACTAGTGTTTTGAAATACCTTTTTCGACATGTAAATGGCTAGGTGTAATACGGCTCATCGCACGTGAGGTGTGTGACTTCTATCATTCTAGATTAGACCAATAGGGGGTGGTTCCAGCATGTTTAGGAATATTTACATGTCTACTCAAGTATTTTTCCGTCCGACTAGTACAATAAACCCAAATCCCGACACTCAAATCAAGTACAAGGCCAGCCAGATAAGTAGATGATACCAGTATGTATTTTCAGAAAAAGAGGCTAGACAAGTAAGATGCATGTGTCGCAAGCAAATGAATCCAGAAATACCAATCCGTATTTCTATCATGTCAGGGAATCAAACATTACAATACTAGAACCAGAATTATAATAATCAACGAATAGTAAAATTATCAGAGAATGTACTCGCCTGCGGTCCTGAGCAACAGATGTGAATCGGAGTCCAAAGTGGTGTCACAAAGACCTATATATGAGATATACATGTTAACTGATGTTTAAACATGGATATCTAGAGTGATATACATTCTAATCAATTCTAGGTCGTTTAGGCTTCCGAGTTCAAACTAGGTCAATTTGACTTAATTGTTGACTTATAGGGTCAAGCTGGTCAACCTTGGTCAAATCGAGTCAAATCTAGGTTAAGTTAGCCTCTTTAAATATATAGGCAATGCCTAAATCACAATTACCTACCTATCTATATATTACCTACTATATATATTACCTTTGTATGGTAACCCTTACCCAAAAATTACCCTATTTAACTTGTAAGTAAACCATATGAGTTAAATTACCCTAGTTATATGTATCACCCTATTACCTATGTTAGGTGAATTCCTTTACCTACTCATTTCTACTCATCCTAGGCATAGGTATCACATATTACCTATCATTACATTTCTACTCATTTCCTATGTGAATTCCCTTACCTATCTTTATATTACCTAGGCAAACCCCTTTACCTACTTTATATTACATAGGTAAACCCCTTTACCTACTTATCATCTATTAGACATTTCATTACCTACTCAACCCGCCACTGTTACACATGAAACTCTATTTCACTTGCCCTCTCATACAAACTCCCAATACCATTAAATCAAAATACTAAACTCCTAAGATAATGGCCACACACTAAACTTGACACTGTTGCACCTATGCAACATGCTACCACAGGGGCTATTGGGGGGTCAATTAGCTCTGCCCTGCCCCTGTGTCACTCTGCATAGGCTCTTGCCAAGCCCTACATATCAGCTGCAGCTGCACTTGCTCGAGCTGTGATGTCCCTATGCACCTGCCTACAAGAGACAACCCCCTTACCTGCACATTTGTTGCCCTTGCCCAAGCCCCCCTCTCACTCATTCACTCATGGCCAGTAGCTGCCAGCACACTAAACTGTTGTGGCTAGGCTCTGAATAAAGAGGGAAGCTCCATGTAGTGCTACTAAGGCGCCACACACTCAAGACACCCCCTTCCTATACTGTCAACTGACAGTCCCTAAATAACACTATTTACTGACAATCTATCACCATACTGTCGCAGTTGACAGTTTTCTCCCCCCTCTTCTTGACACTAACACCCACAATACTAAACACAGTCCTCACCTTTACTCTCAACTACTCTCTCTTCCTGTCAACTTGACAGTTAACTCATGTGGGTATCTTCAACACACCTACATACTGTTAGCACTCTCTTAGGAATCACATGTGATACACTCACTAGCCTAACACACTAAACTGTTATTATCCACTCTTAAGACACCACTGACTGTCATATAGGAGTGACACACTATGAGCTTTCATTGACACTTACTTCACTGTCACATTATGACAGTTCACCCTCTCTTCACTTGACACTATGCACACATATACACATTTATTAGGCACTCAAGACACATACCCACGTACACTAATTACTCACTTACACTCACATAGGATTCACATATATCCTATAACAGTGATACCCCTTCTCCACAAGGGGTTGTTCTTGAGAGTCCCATCTCCAAACTCAAAACAGTGCAACATGAGGCCTATATATATATATATATATATATATATATATATATATAATATATATATATATATATATAATATATATATATATATCCAAGCCTCCTAGCTCATGTGGTTAAGAGAGGGGCTCACTTGGGGAAAGTACCAAGTTCGAGCCCCCTCCCGAGCACGGATGGCTGGGTGGTCGCGGGGCGGCCACAGTCCGGTACTGAGTGCCCCAAAGAAATGGACATATATATATATATATATATATATATATATATATATATATATAATATATATATGACAAACACTTGGGGTGTTTAATTATATATACACATATACATCTAGATATGAATACTAGAAACCGTATATACCTATCCAAATGAGCAAGCCAGGCTATATCTAAGTATAAACCTGAAAAATAAAACTAAAATGGTTTATTTGTTACTTTGACAAACACTTGGGGTGTCATCCTCGGATTTCTCCAAAAAAGACACAAAAACTCCAAATAACTTTACCAAAATGATGGTTAGAGGGTCACTCCCTGTTCCCGAGATACGTATTTTTAATACGTGTACTACTTGACTGTATTTATTTAGTATTTATCAAGCGTATATTATGTATTTAATTCCTTTTATTACATGCTAAATATTTTTCTGTATTTTATTTTCTGCTTTTGCTTAGCTCTTGGTTTATTTTGGTTCATGTTGAACCAACATGGTTTGGCTTAGTTCATCATGATAAGGGGTGGATGGCCTAGATTGTATGGGGAAGGAATGGCTGGTGGATATCAAACTTGACTTGATATTTATACACATTTCTTTTTCTCTCTCCTCACAAAATCTCATTTCATTTCCTCCACCAAAACCCTAACCCAAATTGGAGAGACAAGTACATCTTGCCGAATGTTAGATAATGCTATTTTTAATTATCTATTATCTTCCTCACATGATTCTAAGACCCTTTAGTTCTTCGCATTTTTCATTTTCGTGGTTCAAATTTTGTAGATCTAAGTTTATGTCATTTTCGATTTTTCCTTTGTTTTGATCTATCAATCTTGCTTGTTTTCAAAATATAATTGTTCCATGTGGTAGGGAATTTCATCTTACCCAAATTTGACCTTTAAAAGTTAGATTTCATTTTTTTACCGAGTTACGCAAGTTTGAAGTTCATGGGTTCCTTGGTCATCTTTTTCGGATTTTTGGAGAAGATGAGCAGTTCGGCCGCATGCGTCCTGAGGACCACTTTGCTCCTGAGGACCGCATGAGTCTTTGACCGCATGAGTCTTTGGCCATATGCGTCCTGCGGACCGCATGAGTCTTTGATCGCATGAGTCTTTGACCGCATGAGTCTTCGGCCGCATGCGTCCTGCGGACCGCTTTGCTCCTGCGGACCGCATGAGTCTTTGACCGCATGAGTCTTCGGCCGCATGCGTCCTGCGGACCGCTTTGCTCTGCAGACCATATGAGTCTTTGATAGCATGAGTCTTTGACCGTATGAGTCTTCGGCCGCTTGCATCCTGCGGACCCCTTTGCTCCTGCGGTGTAAAACCCCTAATTTTTCTAAATATTTTTTAATTTAAAAAGACTTAAAATTTTATTTTTATGCAATTTATAATTTTTATTAATTATTAAAATTGACCTTAGCCGTTGTTGAGTTTTGGAGCACAAGACTACCATGAATTTTGGCACGAAGATGTAGCAGTGTGCCTTGACTAGTGTACTAGCCATGCCGGGGAAAGCCTAGCCATGGTGATGTCCAAACTAGGAAAACCAGACCAAATCGTGAATTGACTTATTTAACATATTTTAATTTAATATTATTTTATATATTATATTTTAGATGACCCGGTTTGTCCAATTCAGTCCGAACTGGCCCGAACCAAATTTAAGCCCATGTAGGCGTATGATGGGACCAAGGTGGCTATGTAGACATATTTTATGTACGTAGAAATATTTCTTGATTATTTTAGAATTTTATGTAAAATTTTTGATTATTTAAATATTTGTACAATTATTGGTATTTTATTATTAAAAATATTTTGCAACACGTTGTACAATTTTTGAACTCGGAAAAGGTGTGTGGTATAAGTTCACCAAAACTACCATTTTGTTATTTTATATTTTAAAGTTATTTTTATGGTAATTAAATATACATATTCATTACTATTAGATATCATTATTATTTGTTGTCCTATTTATGGTCAATTGAATTTGTATATATATAAATATCTTTAAATACATTATATATATGGATGGATAGTACTACTTTTTATTTTTTAAAAAAATTTGATGATTTTATGGTGAATATATGGATATATTTTTTTGTATAGATATATACATAAATGATTTAAGCTTTTGATTTAAAAAGATTTGGAAAAAAAAAAGTATTAAGGTAATGGGTGGTCGGCCCCACCCGACCACCCACACCATAAAGCAAACAAAGGCAGCATATGCCGACCCCTTAAAGCAGTAGCATGCTATGCTAATAGCCGCCCACCCCAAGCAACATGTAGCAGCAACCTTATATAAGGGCCGACCCCCTCCCAACCCTTATATATATATATATATATATATATATATATATATATATATATATATATATATATATATATATATATATATATATATATATATATATATATATCAAAACCTCTTTATTCCATCATAAGTGAGTGAACAACTTCAAAATACAAGATTAACAGTAAAGGAAAAAAGCTATAGGAGAGGAATCTCCGTATGCGAACATCGGATCATCGACTTCTTCACTTGGCGCTTCACTTCAGTAATCAACTGTGCCGAAGTATATGAGTAAGCTTCATATCTAAACTTATTACGATTTTTCCACAGCACCCAACAGATCGCGCCCACCACCACTTGCTTCACATGCTTCTGTCTTTTCCGCCACCAGCATTGGAATCTCTGTAGCAAGTCCTGTCTACTAGCTCGAACTCCAAGCATCACTCGAAAATAACTCCAGACTTCAGTTGCTAACTCCCTTCTCCGAAAATATGAAGAACAGACTCTCTATGGGGAACCGAACAGCAGTGACACGACGAGGCTAAAGAAAAACCAAGCTTCTGAACATTGTCGTCTGTTGGTAGTTTATTAAAAAGGATACGCCATAAAAGTATAGACCATTTAGAAGGCATGCACTTGTTCCACATGTTTTTGAAGTAACCACGTTGAGGATGATGAGCACGAATTTGATCCCAAGCCGAAGTGATCGAAAACTTCCGAGATGGGTGTGGTAGCCAAGCAACATTTCCTCGATCATCTTCCTGAATGAACTCATCTCCTAACTTCCGACCACGCAGAAGACATTTCTAAACATGTGAAGCCGCAGATGTAATCTCCGCATGTTGAGGAGTCGAAGATACAGTATTGGCCTTCATAAATCCTGTCCATAGTGAGTTTGTCGATCTAAGCTTCCACCATAGTTTAACAGTCATAGCGTCCAAGACATCCCCCAATCTACGAACCCCAAGCCCTCCTTCAGCAGTAGTACGAGCTACCCGCTCCCAACAAAGCCATGAACGCTTATGCAAGCCATCTTTCGAACCCCAAAAGAAACTATCCAATATGCTCTCGACCCGGTTAAGGACAGAGATCGGAGGATTACAGGCCGATAAACAGAACAGAATAGAGTAAAGCACAGATTTGATAAGAACTAACCTTCCGCCAAAGGAGAGAAGCTTGTTATTCCAACCTGAAATCCTAGCTTGAATCTTCCCGATCAATTCATCATACATAGCAGCATTCCTGCGACCCACCATAATAGGACATCCCAAATACACCAAAGAACCATGTTGGAGTTGAAATCCAGTAATTTGTTGCAGCTCAAGCGCCTTGTCATGAGTATATTCTCAGAAAGCATCATGGCAGATTTTGCAGCATTAACAAGCTGACCCGAATTGGCTTCATACTTGCTAATGACATGTATAAGAAGCTGAACCGAGCGCTTGTCTGCTCCCGAAAATATGAGCACATCATCAGCATATGCCAAATGAGAGACTCTAGGGCATCCTCTCGGAGAATAATAGCCAGAGAAACCAGTCTTAGTATTCAACTGAATAAGACTCCTACTCAATGCCTCAGCAGCTATAATGAATAATGCAGGAGATATTGGATCCCCTTGTCGAATACCACACTATCCATGGAAGAACCCCGAAGATCTCCCATTAATCAAAGTCGAGAACCATATGTTATCAACCAGATGAATCAAGGTCCTCCATTCATTGCCAAAACCAAATTGCTTCATCACCTTCAAAAGAAAGTCCAACTAACTCGATCATAAGCCTTGCTCATGTCGAGCTTAACAGCCATATTACCTCTCCAATGTTTGTGATCAATAGCAGAAATCATCTCATGAGCCATGATGATATTATCAACAATCTCTCTCCCGCGCACAAAACCACTTTGTTCGGGAGAAATGATCCGAGGAAGGATATCAACTAATCTCCGTGCCAATAATTTGGATATAATTTTGTTTATAAAATTGCACAAACTGATCGGGCGATAGTCAGGAAGAGCTTTTGGATGTTTGTTTTTAGGAATGGGCAGCAAGAATGTACTCGTGATCGAACGAGGTAAAGCAAATCCATCCATGAAAAGGCAAACTGCTTGTAAAATATCATTGCTAATAATAGGCCAGCAAGCTAAGTAGAAAAATCCAGTAAAACCATCCGGGCCCGAGGAGCTATTAGGATCCATGCTCTTGACAGTTTCAAATGCCTCTTCCATTGATGGCTTAGCAATCAAATAATCATTATCTTCTTGAGAAATAAGGGTAGAAATATGATCAAGGTATCCATCTTCAATAGGACAATGAGGAGAAGAGAATACCTTAGTGCAGTGATCGTTGGCCTCATTTTGAATGTCATGCAAGAAGAGAGAGTCAAGCCAGCAGCAGACTGAATATGATGAATATGCAATCGATTGCGTTTAGAAGAAACACAAGAATAAAAACTTCGTATTACGATCACCAGCCTCATCCCATTTAACTCTAGCTTTTGCTTCCAATAGGCGTCTTCAATATGAAGTCGTTGCTTCAACTGAGCATGAGCTAGCAACCATTGAGGACGGAGAAAGGGTTGGTCTCGTACTTCGCTTTAATAGCAGTCACCGCATCTTCAGCTTTTTTCACTTCTTGAAAGATGTCCCCAAATGTAGCCCGACTCCAGAGAGAGAGAGAGCTGTCACCCCCAGTTTCCAGAAACAGGGGTATTTTTGTCATTTTTTTTCATTTTATTATTTTAAAATTATTTATTGATTTATTGTAATATTTTGGGGTTATTTGAGTCGGGTTCAAATTTCAGCTCAATCCGACTTGAAACGGGGACCCGGGGGTAGTGTTGACCTTAGTGGACCCACACACTAGTTAGCCATGGCCCACATGTCATTTATTTTAGTTAGTGACTAGGCTAATTTATTTGGATTAGGATTTATTGGATTAGTGTGTTAGAAAGACCAAACTAGCCCCCGACTTGAACCCCCTTTGTAATGTATTGCTAATAGGCTAGAGGGGGTATTTTTGACCTTTCAAAAATTCCCACAACAGCCCATATGTGGCCGGCCACCTCTAGGTAGGTTAGGCATGAGCCCCTTTGTTATTTCCTATTCTTTCATCTCATTTTCTCTCTCTTGTTCTTCCCCAAATTTCTAGAGAGCATCCCTACCATTTTCATCTCCAAATCCATCATTTCTTCCACCAAATCTTTCTCCCCTTCTCTACTCCATGAGAGGAAGGTGCTACCAAGTTTGAAGAGATTCGGAGCTCGTTTGTGTCCATTTGGAGTCTCTACGTGTCGGTGTCGCTCCGGAGAGGTTTTTCTTCGATTCGATCTACCGGAGGTATAAATCCCCTCTCATTTCATTTCTCATGCATATAGGTTGATTTTTGACCCATAGGAATGACCCCCATGGTTTTGTGTCCATTAGAGTCCATTTCGTGTCCATTTGGACACTTGTAGGGGTGTCCTATGTGTAGGTTTGTGTCCATGAGGGAAAACCCTATTTGGACACATGGGGAATTACTTATATATTGATTTTGTATTGTTTTAATATTTGTTCCAGATTTTACTTGTGTTAGATTGAGTTTTTCCTATGTATCATAGAGTATCATATTTATATATCTAATCTACATGTATATATAGGGTGATATGTATATTAATCTCTATATATATATGTATATATATATATATATAGTATATATGTATGTGGATATATATGATATGTTGGTGTGGCATTTTGTATTGGTTATGGGTTTTTGGTGTGGTCGGCCAAGGAGCAGGGGAGTCCTGTGTGTGAGCTGTAGGAAGGGTGTTTGAGGGAATGTGTTAGAGGGTGTGAGTGTAGAGAGTTGAGAGAGAATGGTGTTTGATTGTATTGTGAGTGTGTGTTTATGCATAGAGATAGAGTGTGTAGAGTGGTGGTGGACTTGATTTGGTTTGGTGTGTAGGTAAATATTAGAATAGAGGGGGGAACTGTTATATTAGCAGCAGGGCATTGGTTGTACTGCTAAGAAGCAGTTTAGGAGGGGAGCAGGGGATCATCTGCATTTCTGTCCCCATGTCACCATTGTAGCAGCTACATTTCCGCCTTGGTAAGCTCTGAATTCACCACCATAGCAGTCCACATTTTTCTCCATTTCTTGGCTGTCAATGACAGTCAAGAACAGGCCAATACCTGTCCAGATTTCCCATGGGTGCTGTCCAGATTTTGCCATGTCTGGACAGTCCATGACAGCCACTCTAAGCCTCCAAAACAGTCCCATTCCAGCTCAAAAACTGTCCCAAGCTTAGCCTATGACTGTCCCATATTCAGTCCAATTTGGACAGCCATTAGAAATCCCATTCCAGCTCCAAAAACCTGTCCATACACTCCCATCTAACCCAGTCCATATGGACAACAGCAGCAATCCCAAATACCTGTCCTTTGCAGCCCCTATATCCAATATCCAGTCCATGTTAGCCCTCCAAAACCTGTCCTGAAACTTGCTAAATCAGTCCCATTTCAATGCCCCCTTATCCTTGTTGCCTGTCACCAAAAACAGGTTGCAATTGTCCATTGATACCCAAATACCTGTCCTAATAGTCCCTACATTGGCAGCCCCTAAAACCTGTCCTGCACATCCATATTTCACCCCAAAACCTGTCCTGCACAGAGCAATACAGTCCATATGCTGTCCAGATTTACCCATGTGAAGTCCCCCATTTCCTGTCATTGACAACCATTCAAGCCCACATTGCAGCACACCCTTGTAATGTACAAGTCAGTCCCTAGATGGACAGTAGAAGCCTCCATACCAAGTCCCAAATACACCCCACTTGACAGCCATTCCAGGTCATCAAAATCAGTCCATAATTACTTAGCTCCTTAAACCATCTTGTTGTCCTGTTTTCCAGTCCACATAACCCTCAAAATCCTGTCCTTGTGCATCCAACATACAGTCCATATTGGACAGCCCCTTGCTCACCCATGTAGTCCCAATGTTAGCCTATAGGCAGGCCACAAAATCAGTCCTAAGAAGCCTATTGAGTGTGTGTTTACATATGGGTATATGAGTGTATATGTATATATATATATATATATATATATATATATATATTATATATATATATGTGAGCTTGTAGTATATGAGTTACATTTGTGTGAGAGTGTGAACCTATAAGTAAACCTATAGGTAGAGACTAGTGTGATCATGTGTATGTGATTATGGTACCATGAGTGTTGTGTGTGAGTGAGTGTTAGGAAAATATGAGAGTGATATGTGATATTGTAGGGTAAAGGCAAGGTAAAGGGTAAATGGGTAACATGTGGTCTAAGATGACTTAGATGACCTAGATACTAGGTTTTCTTGGTAGGTAATGTTATATAGGATGTTATCTAGCTATCCTAGGAAGCCTAGGCTAGTGTTCCTAGGTTAGAGTGGTTTTGTGTAAGGTATTGATATTTACCTTGGCAGGGTAATATAGGTAATGCATAGAAATAGGGTATTTGAGTTTGGAGTCTAAGATAGAGTTAGAACTTGGTTCCCTTGGTTGGTAATGATCAAATATAGCACTCATAGACTAGTTTTGACGTCGGTTGACCATTTTGACCAAAAGTCAACAAAAGTCAACCGAGAGTCAACTTACTTAGCCTTTAAGCGACCAGATTTGACCAAAACCAAACCAGAGTTGACCAGTTGACTGAAAGTCAACAGTTGGTCAACATGTGACTTGTTTGACCTAGGGTTGACTCAGTGTTGACCAGAGTTGACCAGAGTTGACTTTTTGACCAAAAGTCAACTGTAAGTCAACCTTTGGCCCCGATTGACCTAGTTTGACTTGGATTGATTTCCTGTGACCTTGTTTGACCTTGGTTGTCTTAGTATGACCTAGTATGACCTAGTTTAGCTTGGTGTGACTTAGATTTGACTTAGAATTGACCTAGATTGACCTAGATTCATTAGAATGCATTGTAATGCATCTTATTATCATTTTTGGACTCATAGTGACTTGTACTGTTCTATAGGAGACAGACACCACTCCTCGGACAGTATATTCTCTTCAGACACTCAGGTTATCAGGCGAGTACATTCTCTGACCGTTTCATACTTGTATGGATTTACATTCTTGCTCTAGATTACTGTACTTGATGCTGACACGACTGTTATCACGGATTGGTACTATATGGATCTTCTTCTGAGATGTTATCTCCTTGTATTCACTAAGTACATATTGTGATGTGCGTTTCACTTACATGTTGTATTTATTGAATACCTTATCATTGTACACTCATTGTGCATATTGTACTCTCAGTATCACATTGAGCCATTGTACAAGCCATTGTACAAGCCATTGTATAAGTCATTGTACAAGCCATTGTACAAGTCATTGTACAAGTCATTGTATAAGGTAACGTAACTGAATTGGATCCTTGTGTATTGATTGGGGAGGGGGAGTAGAAAATGGTTATGTGATCAATCTTGTATAAGACATTGTATATGTCCATTGTACACCCACGTACAAAGGAGTCCCATTTTATTGTATAACCTAACCCGTTTATATAACCATATTGTGCTCTAAAATCACATGTTTCCTTACAGTCTTACTTATCATATTTAGATATTTCCTGTTATCAAATCTCTACTGTTTTTCATATATCTTCTTCTTCAGCGTTTCATGTACTTTACTCTATTGCATGCTTTATATTTCCTAACTCGATATGAACTGCGTGAGATATTTTGTGCTCGCTCCCGTCCTGACTGGACCTGTTGAAAATTTTACAGAGGATGAGGAGGAGGCCTGCATAGACACCTACTATGGGGCAGCTGTAGATGCCATGTGTGACCCAGATTTCCAGCCTGATCCACTAGCTTAGAGACTGAGGCTCCTTAGTCTAGGTTTACTATTCTGTCTTGAGATCTGATTGTATATTATTTCATATTCAGTAGTGGGACTTGTATTCTGGATGGTTTTTGAGATGTTATTTTAGGCACTTAGACTCTCTCTTGCTGTGACGTATATTTTCCATTCCAGTTTTATCTATCTATCTTTCTATCTTATCTTTCTGCATTTAGATGTGATTGAGACTGTATATTGCTATGTCACCTCCATTCGGAGTGTATATACTGTACAGGTACCTTTATATTGCTAGATGATTGACCTAGGAAGCGTTCTACCGCCGACACTGCGGCGTAGGCTGGGCGTTGTTACGTTCTCGTACCCTCACAGTGGGTGCGGGTCGTGACACGTTTTTAGTGGTGGCCCATGCAGGTCGAGTTTGTGTAGTGGTATTCGAACTAGAGTATCACTACAGCCTGCAGTAGGATTAGGATATTTTTGAAGGTACTCAATCACACTAGGAAAAACTCATATCAAATTCATACCATCTCAGTTCTTGCTGATATTGTTCTCCTTGAATATAACTGTCCTCCTTTGCTATTTCGACTCATTCTCAGTAAATTATTTGTTTGATCTGTCTTCAGGATGGTGGAGACGCGATCACAGCGTGCCATTCATGGAGATACTGTAGAGGGGACTGCTACCTCTCAGCCAGTTCAGCAGGGTCGGGAGACTACAGCTCCTGCCACCTCTGCTCATATTGGGACTTCAGCAGCAGCAGCAGCAGCTGAGGGTATGCCTTCACCAGTTCGGAGGCAGGACCCAGTCATTCGGATGTACTTCTTCAGCAGCAGCAGCACCTGCAGGGACAATTGACGCCGTTCAGCTGTTAGCCTTCTTCCGGCAGTATGGAGGGTCAGCAACCAGCAGCAGGGGAGACAGCAGAGCTCACACGAGGCATTGAGCTGGCAATGACTGCGGTAGAGAGAGTCATAGCTCAGCCAGCGGCAGCCCCGCAGCGTACCAGCCACGGGAGAAAGGCATCCAGGACTTCCAGAAGATGCACCCGAGGGACTTTGCGGGACAGAGGGGATCCTGTATCGATGAGTGGATCGAGCATATGAGGAGATCTTCAGGCTAGCTGAGATTTCGACGAGGCTCCAGATAGAGGCAGCAGCCAGCATGATGCAGGATCTGGCTCGGACATGGTACCAGACCACCCGAGGGTCGGTACAGCATGACAGACTTGGGCAGCATTCAAGAAGCTGTTCAAGGAGAAGTTCTTTCCAGATGCAGCGCTGGGAGCCCTCGAGACCCAGTTCGAGGCCCTAGTCCAGGGGAACCAGTCTGTGGAGGAGTACGCAGGAGAGTTCTGCCGCCTGAGCAGATTTATGGATGACTTGTCGGAGACGACGAAGGCCCGGAGGTTCCGGAAGGGCTTGGTAAAGGAGGTCAAGTCCTACACCAAGAATGCCCGCAGCACTACATTTGAGGAGATCCTGGTGGACGCTTTAGCTGCAGAGGATGATCTTGAGCTTAGGCTCAAGAGAGGGCGAGACCCAGTTGGAGGCACCAGCAGCGGAGGACCGGCCAAGAGGCCGCACGTTCAGCTACAGTTTCAGCAGCAGTATCAGCAGCCGATGCCAGGCATACAGTTTCAGCAGCAGTATCAGCAGCCGATGCCAGGCATACAGTTTCAGCAGCAGCACCAGCAGCCGAGGGCTCAGATACGTCAGCATCAGCAGAGGCCTGTTCAGTATCAGGGTCAGGGACAGGTGCAGTATCAGCAGGACACCGTGTGCAACTTCTGCAAGAAGCCAGGTCATTGGTGGAACGATTGCAGGAAGAGACTGGGTATGTGTTTACTTTGCGGGTCAGCAGAGCATTGTAGAGAGTGTCCTCAGAACCCGACACCATTGGCTCAGGTAGCACCAGGAGCTAGGGCTCCGGCAGGACAGCAGAGGGGACCACCATTGCAGACTCAGCAGCAGAGGTTTTTCCAGCATCAGCAGCAGGCCAGGGGAGGCCAGCCAGGGCGAGCTTTGCCATGACAGCCGAGGATGCTCAGGCCGTTGGAGATCTAGTTGCAGGTTCCGTTCCTTGATTCAATTCTGCAATTCCTATCTTGAAATTCAGTTCCATCTATTCCTATCTGTTTTTTTTTTCATTGTTGATAAGTTGACCTGGTGTTTCCTTATGATTTAATTTTTCTTCTGAGATAAGCCGTATGGGCTAGGTCGCCTCGATTATGAGATTTTAGAATCCTCTAGGGTCATGCTAGCAGGCATAGTGAGGACATATAGTCGGACTATGGACGTATTTCTCGGGTGTGGGAATTTAAGGTTTTCGCTGCCAAGCGCGCGGCAATACGAAAATTTTAAATACCATAGTTCTAGAGGTATGTACCATAGTTGAGGACTCTGTGATTATCGTAGCCTTGCTCACTTGCATGACAGAGATTCTGAGTATCATGGTGATTGGATAGACGCATACGATTATCGATTGTATGATTTTTGTGGTTGCCTTGTTTTAAAATTTTGGATGATTTCTTTTAAGGTGGATAGACTTATAGTATCTTTTGAGTGTAATTTTAAATTTTAGAAATTTAGTCATTTAATTCATGTCTTGATTTTTGAGATTTTGATCATTTTAATTTTTAGTCATGACTTGTGATTTCGATATTTTACTATTGTTGGTTTTAATTTCGAGGACGAAATTCTTTTAAGGTGGATAGATTTGTCACCCCCAGTTTCCAGAAACAGGGGTATTTTTGTCATTTTTTTTCATTTTTATTATTTTAAAATTATTTATTGATTTATTGTAAATTTTGGGGTTATTTGAGTCGGGTTCAAATTTCAGCTCAATCCGACTTGAAACGGGGACCCGGGGGAGTGTTGACCTTAGTGGACCCACACACTAGTTAGCCATGGCCCACATGTCATTTATTTTAGTTAGTGACTAGGCTAATTTATTTGGATTAGGATTTATTGGATTAGTGTGTTAGAAAGACCAAACTAGCCCCCGACTTGAACCCCCTTTGTAATGTATTGCTAATAGGCTAGGGGGGTATTTTTGACCTTTCAAAAATTCCCACAACAGCCCATATGTGGCCGGCCACCTCTAGGTAGGTTAGGCATGAGCCCCTTTGTTATTTCCTATTCTTTTCCATCTCATTTTCTCTCTCTTGTTCTTCCCCAAATTTCTAGAGAGCATCCCTACCATTTTATCTCCAAATCCATCATTTCTTCCACCAAATCTTCTTCTCCCCTTCTCTACTCCATGAGAGGAAGGTGCTAGCCAAGTTTGAAGAGATTCGGAGCTCGTTTGTGTCCATTTGGAGTCTCTACGTGTCGGTGTCGCTCCGGAGAGGTTTTTCTTCGATTCGATCTACCGGGAGGTATAAATCCCCTCTCCATTTCATTTCCTCATGCATATAGGTTGTTTTGACCCATAGGAATGACCCCATGGTTTTGTGTCCATTAGAGTCATTTCGTGTCCATTTGGACACTTGTAGGGGTGTCCTATGTGTAGGTTTGTGTCCATGAGGGAAAACCCCTATTTGGACACATGGGGAATTACTTATATATTGATTTTGTATTGTTTTAATATTTGTTCCAGATTTTACTTGTGTTAGATTGAGTTTTTCCTATGTATCATAGAGTATCATATTTATATATCTAATCTACATGTATATATAGGGTGATATGTATATTAATCTCTCTATATATATGTATATTATATATAATATAGTCTATATGTGTGTGGATATATATGATATGTTGGTGTGGCATTTTGTATTGGTTATGGGTTTTTGGTGTGGTCGGCCAAGGAGCAGGGGAGTCCTGTGGGTGTGAGCTGTAGGAAGGGTGTTTGAGGGAATGTGTTAGAGGGTGTGAGTGTAGAGAGTTGAGAGAGAATGGTGTTTGATTGTATTGTGAGTGTGTGTTTATGCATAGAGATAGAGTGTGTAGAGTGGTGGTGGACTTGATTTGGTTTGGTGTGTAGGTAAATATTAGAATAGAGGGGGGAACTGTTATATTAGCAGCAGGGCATTGGTTGTACTGCTAAGAAGCAGTTTAGGAGGGGAGCAGGGGATCATCTGCATTTCCTGTCCCCATGTCACCATTGTAGCAGCTACATTTCCGCCTTGGTAAGCTCTGAATTCACCACCATAGCAGTCCACATTTTTCTCCATTTCTTGGCTGTCAATGACAGTCAAGAACAGGCCAATACCTGTCCAGATTTCCCATGGGTGCTGTCCAGATTTTGCCATGTCTGGACAGTCCATGACAGCCACTCTAAGCCTCCAAAACAGTCCCATTCCAGCTCCAAAAACCTGTCCCAAGCTTAGCCTATGACTGTCCCATATTCAGTCCAATTTGGACAGCCATTAGGAAATCCCATTCCAGCTCCAAAAACCTGTCCATACACTCCCATCTAACCCAGTCCATATATGGACAACAGCAGCAATCCCAAATACCTGTCCTTTGCAGCCCCTATATCCAATATCCAGTCCATGTTAGCCCTCCAAAACCTGTCCTGAAACTTGCTAAATCAGTCCCATTTAATGCCCCCTTATCCTTGTTGCCTGTCACCAAAAACAGGTTGCAATTGTCCATTGATACCCAAATACCTGTCCTAATAGTCCCTACATTGGCAGCCCCTAAAACCTGTCCTGCACATCCATATTTCACCCTCCAAAAACCTGTCCTGCACAGAGCAATACAGTCCATATGCTGTCCAGATTTCACCCATGTGAAGTCCCCCATTTCCTGTCATTGACAACCATTCAAGCCCACATTGCAGCACACCCTTGTAATATACAAGTCAGTCCCTAGATGGACAGTAGAAGCCTCCATACCAAGTCCCAAATACCCCACTTGACAGCCATTCCAGGTCATCAAAATCAGTCCATAATTACCTTAGCTCCTTAAACCATCTTGTTGTCCTGTTTTCCAGTCCACATAACCCTCAAAATCCTGTCCTTGTGCATCCAACATACAGTCCATATTGGACAGCCCCTTGCTCACCCATGTAGTCCCAATGTTAGCCTATAGGCAGGCCACAAAATCAGTCCTAAGAAGCCTATTGAGTGTGTGTTACATATGGGTATATGAGTGATATATATATATATATATGTGAGCTTGTAGTATATGAGTTACATTTGTGTGAGAGTGTGAACCTATAAGTAAACCTATAGGTAGAGACTAGTGTGATCATGTGTATGTGATTATGGTACCATGAGTGTTGTGTGTGAGTGAGTGTTAGGAAAATATGAGAGTGATATGTGATATTGGTAGGGTAAAGGCAAGGTAAAGGGTAAATGGGTAACATGTGGTCTAAGATGACTTAGATGACCTAGATACTAGGTTTTCTTGGTAGGTAATGTTATATAGGATGTTATCTAGCTATCCTAGGAAGCCTAGGCTAGTGTTCCTAGGTTAGAGTGGTTTTGTGTAAGGTATTGATATTTACCTTGGCAGGGTAATATAGGTAATGCATAGAAATAGGGTATTTGAGTTTGGAGTCTAAGATAGAGTTAGAACTTGGTTCCCTTGGTTGGTAATGATCAAATATAGCACTCATAGACTAGTTTTGACGTCGTTGACCATTTTGACCAAAAGTCAACAAAAGTCAACCGAGAGTCAAACTTAGCCTTTAAGCGACCAGATTTGACCAAAACCAAACCAGAGTTGACCAGTTGACTGAAAGTCAACAGTTGGTCAACATATGACTTGTTTGACCTAGGGTTGACTCAGTGTGACCAGAGTTGACCAGAGTTGACTTTTTGACCAAAAGTCAACTGTAAGTCAACCTTTGGCCCCGATTGACCTAGTTTGACTTGGATTGATTTCCTGTGACCTTGTTTGACCTTGGTTGTCTTAGTATGACCTAGTATGACCTAGTTTAGCTTGGTGTGACTTAGATTTGACTTAGAATTGACCTAGATTGACCTAGATTCATTTAGAATGCATTGTAATGCATCTTATTATCATTTTGGACTCATAGTGACTTGTACTGTTCTATAGGAGACAGACACCACTACTCGGACAGTATATTCTCTTCAGACACTCAGGTTATCAGGCGAGTACATTTCTGACCATTTCATACTTGTATGGATTTACATTCTTGCTCTAGATTACTGTACTTGATGCTGACACGACTGTTATCACGGATTGGTACTATATGGATCTTCTTCTGAGATGTTATCTCCTTGTATTCACTAAGTACATATTGTGATGTGCATTTCACTTACATTGTATTTATTGAATACCTTATCATTGTACACTCATTGTGCATATTGTACTCTCAGTATCACATTGAGCCATTGTACAAGCCATTGTACAAGCCATTGTATAAGTCATTGTACAAGCCATTGTACAAGTCATTGTACAAGTCATTGTATAAGGTAACGTAACTGAATTGGATCCTTGTGTATTGATTGGGGAGGGGAGTAGAAAATGGTTATGTGATCAATCGTATTGTATAAGACATTGTATGTCCATTGTACACCCACGTACAAAGGAGTCCCATTTTATTGTATAACCTAACCGTTTACATAACCATATTGTGCTCTAAAATCACATGTTTCCTTACAGTCTTACTTATCATTTAGATATTTCCTGTTATCAAATCTCTACTGTTTTT
This sequence comes from Iris pallida, assembly GCA_029216955.1. Taxonomy (NCBI): domain Eukaryota; kingdom Viridiplantae; phylum Streptophyta; class Magnoliopsida; order Asparagales; family Iridaceae; genus Iris; species Iris pallida. The sequence goes on along the minus strand of JANAVB010018600.1, from coordinate 12,022,929 downwards.
CATATATCTTCTTCTTCAGCGTTTCATGTACTTTACTCTATTGCATGCTTTATATTTCCTAACTCGATTGAACTGCGTGAGATGTTTTGTGCTCGCTCCCGTCCTGACTGGACCTGTTGAAAATTTTACAGAGGATGAGGAGGAGGCCTGCATAGACACCTACTATGGGGCAGCTGTAGATGCCATGTGTGACCCAGATTTCCAGCCTGATCCACTAGCTTAGAGACTGAGGCTCCTTAGTCTAGGTTTACTATTCTATTGAGATCTGATTGTGTATATTATTTCATATTCAGTAGTGGGACTTGTATTCTGGATGGTTTTTGAGATGTTATTTTAGGCACTTAGACTCTCTCTTGCTGTGATGTATATTTTCCATTCCAGTTTTATCTATCTATCTTCCTATCTTATCTTTCTGCATTTAGATGTGATTGAGACTGTATATTGCTATGTCACCTCCATTCGGAGTGTATATACTATACAGGTACCTTTATATTGCTAGATGATTGACCTAGGACAGCGTTCTACCGCCGACACTACGGCGTAGGCTGGGCGTTGTTACGTTCTCGTACCCTACAGTGGGTGCGGGTCGTGACAAGAGCTCTTCTCGTAGCCCCAAGCCGAAGCCCAATGCGTACGAGAGCATTAATATGATCAACAGATAGCCATGCTGACTCCACCACCGAAAGGAACGTCTCGTTATCTTTCCAAAAATGAAGAAAGCAAAATGGCCGTGGGAAAGTAGGATTCTCACTGTCCAGGGAAAGTAAAATAGGAGCATGGTCAGATTCGGTTCTATTTAAATGCATGGATGTCGAGAGAGGGGCCCAATTCAGCCATTTTGAATCAAGAAGTACTCTGTCAAGCCTCGACCCCAACTTAGGAGACCCACACTGCCTGTCAACCCAAGTGAAACAATTACCAGTGTACGGAACTTCATGCAAGCCGACAGCTAATTGAAACTCCTGGAAATCCTTCATCGACACAGAGCAAGGAGGAAGGCCTCCAAATTTCTCCTCTATACTAGTAATGGCATTAAAATCACCACTGAGCAGCCATGGATAGTTCCACCGCTGTCTAACTAATAGAAGTTGGCGCCACAATAGTCATCTACCCTCCTTCGTATTGCTCCCATGTACCGCCGTTAGTAGAGATACCTCCAACAAGAGCGGGGAATAGACTGTCACAGTAATACATTGATCAGAGGAATCAACCATAGTAATATCCGATGATTGATGCGCCTTGATCCATATATTGCCTTTGTTGTTACTCACAGAAGTTTGGAAACCCAGCTTAAGTTGATAAGAGAGAAGCTTGTCCGGCTGAACTTTAGGTTCAATAATGATAACTATAGGCACTTTATTAGTGCGACATAAAGACTTAAGTCTCTTAAAAGCCATGGCATTGGCAATACCCCGAATGTTCCAGCTAAGGATTTTAATCATGAGAGGAGGATGAGGGTTGAGTGTTGGTGACCTTGGAGGAGGATCTGAGGATTCGATGAGGCACTGGGGGTGGGACAATCTTCTTCTTCTTTTGACCACCTTGGGAAGCAAGGGGATGAGCAGGGAGAGTCTTTTGTGCAGCGACCGTCGAAGCTGGGTCAGAGCCATCCGGAGTTTCGACGTCAATACAGCAGTCGGAGGATCAGGAGCAGTCGAACCGTCCGCAGCCGGAGGATCTAGGTCCGGCGGATGATCTGCAAGCATGTCAGTCGCCTGCCGTTCCTCGGCCTCTACCTCGTCCGCCCATGAACGAATCTCTCCTTCCTCAAGAGGTTGATCAGACGAGGGAAGGTTTGCAGGAGTGACTACAACAGGGCTGTGAGGTGATGTTGATAGTAAAGAGTTGACGTGAGTAATGGCTCGTGGAGTAATGGCTGCGGAGGGAATAATTACTTGATCGGGAGGCGGGTCTTCATTGATAGGTGCCCCATCCGCTGATGTGGCCAACCGCACTTCACCTGGCGGTTGAGTATTAATAGCATCTTCATTAAAGGCTTGATTTGAAGTTTCTCCCTTGTCATGGCCAATTGGAAAGTCATTGATGTCAGCAACTATAGGTTCTTTGAGCATGAGTTGAGGAGGGTTTGCTTTAGTATGGGCGTGTGTTTTGCATGAAGTCTGCACGTGGCCTTGGTGTTTGCAGAGAGAACAATACTGAGGGACATGTTCATATTCCACTTTCTGATTGATGATCCTACCATTAGGCAGATTAATGCGAACCACAGGTGGAAGGGGTTTACTAGCGTCTACCTCAACAAAGACGCGAGCTGTACTAGGTCTGGTAAAATCTTCTGTAGCATGATCAAGTTTAAGGGGGGTCCCAATCCCAAGAACAATTGAAAAAAGAGCATTTTTGGCAAACAGTTGATGAGGAAGACCAGGCAAACAATCCACGTAGGAGCTAACGGCGACTCCTGAGAGGCGCAGAAATCTTTCGACCATCGGAACACACGCATAGGAGCTCTCGATAAATACCACGTCTCTCGAGCCCGAAGACGGAGGAAATCCACCTCAAGGGTAGGTCGAATCATAATATGCTTCGGATCAATGACACCAACCTTCACCTCTCCGGCAAATTGGAAGCCCGTAAACGCTTTGCGTATCACCTTAATCGATGGGCGAGCATGTGAAAGTTTCCCAATTAAAGCAAACTTAAAAGGTTGAACCAAGATCTGTTCATCTTCCTCCGAGAAGGAAACAATAGGGATCCCTTTTGAAAAGGAAGGGGAACGAATAAAGATCGATTGGGGTGCCGGAGGGGCCGCCCCAACCACTTTCGCAAACGACTTCAACGCCATGAACCGTCAAGGCAGGAGATCGTGCTGGTCAAGTGATCCAAACGCGAGGGTGGACGCCGGCCCGGCCAAAGGCCAAGCCGGTGTCGGTGAGGATTAGGGTTCTAGGTGCGGCGCCTCTCCAGGGAGAGAAGAGAGCGATGATTGTATATAATATATATATATATATATATATATAATTATATATATATATAGTTTGACTCAAAAGAAAACGTAAACCCTAACCCAATCCTCTCTCCCTCCTTCTTTTTCCTCCCTCCTTCCTCCTACCCTCCCTCCGGCGTGCTGTCCGCGAGCACAGCAGCACCCCGCGACAACGGCAACGAAAACAACAACGACAACAACATCGACAGAATTTAAAATCAAGGTACCTAACTTTTCCGTACGATTTCCTCTCAGTTCTTGTTCGTTTTTGATTCCGTAAATTCGTGTAGAAAGCCCACATGACCCTCTTCGAGATCCCCTAGGTGGATTTCGACATGGCCATCCAACTTGCTCGAAAAATCGAGATGAAGTTGGAGAAAAACCACTTTTCTGGAATATTAAAAACTTTTAAAACACCAACTTGTCGGCCATTTTTTCGGTACAATAGGATTTTGTAGAAACTAATTGAAGGCAGTCAAAGACAACATAGCCGAGATTGTAATGCACCTTCTGGATTCACTTTTCATCTAGTATGTAGAAAGTTACACGTTGTTAAAGTTTTACGAAAAATTATAAATTCTGTTTTCAAAAAGTAAAAAAATACCTGATACGGCGTGCGCCCCGACAAACCGGGCGACGTGGTCGTGCACTATACACATCAAAAGGCGCGTATGGATGTTGTCGACATGTGGGAACTGACGGAACCCGATTTCATTGCATATGCGCGATAAAAACAGTGCATATCCGTCGAGATACCCCCGTATCGACCCATTGCAAATTAAGTCACAACTTTGTGTACACTCATCAAATCGCGACGAAACTTGCGCCATTGGACTCAAAATATTTTACTGGTCCTGTGAGCCAAGTTTGGTTCAATTCTGAGAAGGTTGATCGGGACGCCATTTTAGCGGGCCCCCAATCCCACTCAACGGGCGATTTTGTGCACGGCCCTCCGGAATCCAAAATTGGACATACCGTTGGGTTCGTCTCATCAAAAAAAATCTCTAGACATGTAGTTTGATGACTTTAGAGACCGTAGATATTGGCACGCATTTCGGTACAAAGCGGGTCCAACGGCGGACATCGTTTTGACCCAAAATTATGATTTTGCCCTTGTTCCAGAATTTAACTTTGGACAGGCATTTCCTAGGCATATCTTATATTCCAAACTCGTTCGTGATGTTTGTTGCAGCATCCGAAGTCATCTGCAGGATTTGGCTTTTCTTGCTTCGTTTATTTGTTTGTTCGAGCTACTGGATTATTCTCTTTTGCACATAACCTCAGGCAAGATACCTTGCCATTATACTGTCTATATTCAGTTTACATTTTATTACATATCACTGTTCATTTATTTCCAATTTTTACAGTTCTTGATTTACTATCTGCTCAGTGATATTAGCTGTACTTTGTTATTATCCTTTGGTTGCATATGGACTTAGAGTTAAGAGACTACCATTTGTAGTGTATTGCATATACCTTGACACAGTTGTACCTTGACGATGTGTGAGATGAGTAGCATGTAGAGGTCCTTGCGTGTTGGCTGATCTCCAGTGCGCATGCGTTAGGTCTAACTGTCAATAGTTATATTAGAAGACTTGACGGTTAGTAGTGTTACGTGGTCGTGGATGTGACATGATAGGTACATTGGGTGGAGAGAACATTTTCTTGTCGTATGGGCTTCGATTGTACTTTCCTTGTAACTCGGAAGCTCCGCTGGAGATACTGGTATTTAGTCCCTCAGGTTTGCCACTGTCGTTTTTGAACGTCATGCGTTGTGCTCACTGGTGCCCAAGTGGAGACTAAACCAGATCCTATTTATAGCCAGGGCTCATGCGACGACAGGTTTGTTCTTAACTGCATGTTCAATTTATATGGTTAGAGTACCTTATTTATGTCTTGTCACTTTCTTTGTTTGTGTTATTTTATATTCAGTATTTTTATGGCATATTTATTGTATCTTGTTACGTCCCTCTAAGGACCTGGTTATCTCTCTAGGTGTGTGCTTCTATGAATTTATAGGTGTTCTAGCCAAGGCCGTGATCTTCTCCATTCTTTCGAAGACGATTGCGCTTGGTTCGTCTCGTTACTTTATCGATCATTTCTTGTACATTTTATTTGAGATAGTTGGTAGTGGACTTTGTCTCGCCCAACGATTGTATCAAGACAAATTATTATCATTATATGATATCTTACATTCATTTATTTTGTGTGGATGAGATTAGTCATGGTTCTACTGTATTTTACAGCTTACGTATATTTATTATTCGGCTGGCATGTCTACATTCCTTCTCCTACATTTTTTGGGACTGGGGCATTACATGCGGACCGTATGAGTCTTTGAACGCATGAGTCTTTGGCCGCATGCGTCCTACGGACCGCATGAGTTCCTGGCCCCTTTGGTCCTGCGAACCGCTTGCTCCTGCGGACCACCTGAGTTCCTGGCCCCTTTGGTTCTGCGGACCGCTTACTCCTGCGCATGCGTCCTGTGAACTGCATGAGTCCCACAAACCGCATGATAAAATCGTGCCATCTGTCTTATCCCGCACGATTTGCCAAATTCGAGCGTTTCGTCTTATCTCGCACATTTTGCTGGATTGCGCCACTTGATGCATGTTAGTATTTAATATATATGTTGTGTGGAGTGTGCCCCGTGTCTTGATTGGCTTGTGGGCATCCCGTATTACTAGTACTTAACCCTGAGAACTATAGACTCGACCATACTAAATACTAGTTTAACTTTCATGCCTTGTCACGAATTGACATAGATTGTTACCTTGACTAAATAATTGATCATGCGTTCCTAGTTGGAACTAAAAGATTGGCTAGTCATCTTATTAAATTGAATGGGACACGTTCATGAATGAACCATGAACCATTGCGATCGACTAGCCGATCCCGAACATGAGCATATGGACACGTGCTGACTTCAACTTCTTTCTACAAAAGCAGTATATGTACCTTACAGTCAAGGCATGATTATCTCGTGGCTAGGTTTGATTATTGTATTACGCTATATAAGACCTACAACCTAACCGCACGGGCATCGTTGTAGAGTTATGCATATCGTACTCTGTATGGAAGTACTCATTCAGAATGATCATGAACCACGGCATAAGATTTCAATTAACGTAGGGACTATTAAGTTAAATAAAATAACTATTGCATGGAGAGAATGGATTCCCGAGTTCTTACATAACAGCCATCTTGGAAAAATTAGTGCTCCGACATGCCGACTGGTACCTACGGATACTGCAAACCTTCCACACAGGCAGGAAGTAGTATCTGTTATATTTTTTTGCATATCGATGATCCCGTTGGACACGTCTAATTCATGATTGACGTAATTGATTTCTGGATAGACTAGCCTTGCTCATACATTGTAAGAACTGAGGAATCCCTTATTGCATATTTCCAGGGTAATTGGAACTGACAGTTAGCAAGCCGTAGTGGTTGTATTGCCTTTTAAATTGATTTGTTTGTGTACTGTACCTACTCTGTTAACTACTGAGATGAACAGAATGTCAAGACATGACGGTCAACTTCTGTCCTTGTTTGGTTGGGAAGTTGGCTTGAATTGTCATGATGTTGTGTGAATCCCAGTAGCAAGCAGAGACTTATTTATCATTCTTAATTCTTATCACTAGTTCTAATTTCTCATGTCGGGCTTCCTTTGTGGTACTTGCTATTTGAGGTCTAACCTCTCTGGTTTTGCATGGCTAGATTTAGAGCCAGCTCCGAGGACTCCGCTTACTTCCACCCCCAAGATGGTCAATACTAGAGGGATAATTGCATGAGGACACGAGTGGGTTCCTTGCTTCCCTGCTCATTTTGCTACTTACTTTTCTTTTGCCGCTTGGCACCGACATGTTAGTCGAACTGTCTTGCACTTACTTTTACATAATTGTAACTAAGTCAGACTGCAGCTAATAAAGATTATGTATACCTTGTTATATCATCTGGCTATATTTTGTAAAGCCAGATCTCAAGAACATTTTGACTGAGTATTTGGGACGCCGTACTGCTTATTCTTACATGTTCTCTACTTACTGCTTTTCATTGAATGATTGGGACAATAGAGGTTGAGTAAACCTAGTGAGACTTGTATGTAGTATGTACTCCCTTGTCTTGTAGACAACATTGATCGTATTATACGGTATTCATCTATCCGTAATACGTAGCTGGCTGAGTCATTCCTCCGCTCTCCAGTATTCTGGATCTGGGATGTGACAAGGTTTTAGTGGTGGCCCATGCAGGTCTGATTTTAGACTTGTGGGGTGTTTTGATTTATTTGATGTCTCAATCGCACATGTTTTCCCTTGATCTCATGATTCGTTGCTCTCGACCCTAGCTTGACATTCTGGTATCCTTTGAGTTCATTGATTTTTCCTGTCCGGGCGTTTGATTGTTCTCGTCCCTTTTCTTTGGGGCTCCTCGTCCGTATTTATCAGAGCTGGACAACAACAACAAGCGCAACACGAACAACATGACCGTGTTGGTCAGCAACAAAGGCCAGTACTACCTCAAGAGAACATCCAAGAAGAGGTGATAGTGGAACCAACAGCTGGACCACAGTATCCGGAGGTTCTAACACCACCAACAGTTCTGCCTAACCCTGTGGCAGTAGACACACCAGCCCTTCTAGAAATCATAAGAGGGATGATGGCTACTCAGCAACATCAGATGTTAGCCCAGCAACACATGCATACTCAGCTGCAAAAGCATAATATATTACTCAACCAAGGATTGCAGACGGCTTTGGAAAGAGGAGTAAGGACTGATTCAGGGGCGTCAACCAGGTTCTGCAAGAATAACCCCCATCGTTTCGAAGGCACAGAAGATGCTACTTCAGCGGATGCATGGCTGAAGGACATCGAGGCTATTTTGACTGCGGTTATGGTTCCGACAGAAGAACGAGTGGATATAGTAAAGTTGCTACTTCAGGACCTCGTACGTGATTGGTGGGAATCAGAAGAAGTGGGCATCAGACGTCCTATTGCTTGGAATGATTTTACTGCGAGGTTCAAGACGAAGTACTATGGAGTTGTGGCACAGTTCGAGCTACAACAGAAGTTTATCAACCTCAAGCAGGTTGGCAAAATAGTGGATGCTTATGCAGTAGAGTTCTGCAGACTGAGTAGGTTCGCCCCGGAGTTGGTAGCAATGGAGAGCTAGAGGGTTATGAGGTTTCAACAAGGATTTCATCTTGAACTCTTGCAATTGATAGAGGGACAAACTACCAGACTTTCGATAATATTGACGGCAACCCAAGGCATGAGATCACCATCCAGAGGATCACATCAAGGACTGGAGGTCAGAAGAGGTCTCACAATCATATTGAAGGAGGAGAAGGAGCAGCACCCCGAATAGCAGCACAATCTTCTGGAATTCGTATTCACAATGTGGCAATATGCGGGCCAGCACCACGAACTAGACAACAATAACAACAACAGAGGAAGAACTAGAAACCCTCGGCGGGATGCACCTATTGTGGAAAGGCCGAGCATACTAGAGGTGTGTGCGGGCATTGAACGGACAGTATTTGATATGTGGAAGTCCAGATCATCGGGTTTCCACCTGTCCCATGAATTCGAGGTCAGGAGGACCAGTGCAGCAATTTTCTGTGATGTCAGCACCAGGGGCGGGCCAGTATCAAGGACCAACCGTAGCAGTAAGGCCGTTGGCACAACGTCCGTTGATGTCGCAGGCTCAGATGTTTCGGCAGTACGGACCGCCGATGCAGCAACAACAACAAAGACCACTCCAGCATCACCAAGGAAGGGGCCAGCGGCAACACCAGGCTACGTCGTAGCATGGAAACCAACAAGGAGGCTGAGGGCAGGCATTCAATCTGTCCTTGGAAAAGGCATTGGCATCGAAAGATGTTGTGGCAGGTAACATTCTTGTCGCCTCATATCTCGTCGTAGCATTATTTGATTCGGGAGCATCACACTTATTTATATATGCACGACTTACGACACGACTAGGAATTAAATTCGAGACATTGCCAGAGAGGCTGAATATACTCACTGGTAGTGGGCTCGTAGGAGTTAGTAAAGTTATTCTAGCGTGTCGAGTTGTAGTGTGCGGGCGTTCCTTACCCGCCAAGTTGATGGAATTTTATGTTGGTAATTTTGACGTTATCTTGGGCATGGACTGGCTAAAGGACAGTCATGCGATAATACATTATCGAACACTACTAAAATAAGGCAGATTAGCGACATCCAGATACGTCGCTAATTATGGAAAATATGTCGCTAATCGTAATTAGCGACGAATTTAGCGACAAAAAATGAAGGTCGCTTTAAAGCTAGTCGCAGATGACAAAATCGTCGTTCTACGTCGCTGTTTGCGACGGAAAATGAAGGTCGCTGGGTCGTCGCAAAAATAGCGACGGAGAGCGACGATAATTTTACGTCGCAAAAGTAGCGACGTAGTGCGACTACTTAGCGACGTTTATTTCTATTTATGTGATGACATGGCATGTCTGTCGCGTCAGCAAGGTAGCAACGTACAGCGACGTACCGACACTAATTAGCGACGTATTAGCGACGTCCCCATATGTCGCTAAGACGTCGCTATCTGTCGCTATCCATCGCAGAATCCTGAAAAAAAATAAAAAAATATAATGTGTATTTTTGTTATGCTGTGTGTCTGTGTTTACAGTGTGTGTGAAGTGCAGTGTTCGAACCATCGACAGTTTTGCTTACTGTTCTATGTTTTATCTTGGATAGAAAGAGCAACAGTTCAGGGTGCACTTCTCAGAGCTTCCTCTTCACGTCCTTCTCGGGATCCTGTACGACGTCCCGAGAGAGTGAAGGATGTGAAAATAAATCTCTCATAAGTACACCCTGAATAGTTGCTCTTTCTGTCCAAGATAAATATACAACAGTAATCGAAACTATCGATGGTTTTGAATACTGCATTTCATATACACTGTAAACACAGACACACATCATCACAAAAATACACATTATATTTTTTAAAATTTGGGCAGCACCTCCTTTGTTTATCAGATCATCGCTTATAACCCAGCATAGGTATATTTGTCATCCCCGTCGCAGATATCATCATATATAATTAACAGTCTCCCATCATAACAGTCTACAACTAATAGATGAATAACAGTCTCCCATCATAACAGTCTACAAATAAATATCATACATGTACTCAATGAGAATACCAACAAATTAAATATCACAAAAATATATGTCCACAAACACACATGTCAAACAGAGTCAAATAATAATAAAAATCAGTGTACAGAACGGTCAATGGGCCCATAAGGCCAATACATACATAGATGATAACAAATCTACTATATCACTGAGGACCCCTGTCGTGCTCTGGGATAGCATGTACTCATACTGCTCCTGTGTGAGCTGCACCGTAGGGGCAGTAGGAGGCAGTACAATATCTGGAGTCGGTACCGGTCGATGGACTGGGAGGACGTATCTGTTCCAGCTCTCGCAGTCGCTCACCATGCGCAGCAAGGGTACTCACCATCCTATGAGTACTCTCCTCAATCGAAGCCGATACCTGAGTGAGTGAGGCAGACATGGTCCTCAGCGATCCCTCCAGCTCGTCCTGTCTACGCTCTGTGCGCTGCGTAGACTCGATGAGCGTGTGCAAGCTGGCAGCTGTAGCCTGTTGCAGATTCATCAGCTCATGTATACTGCGCTCGACCGTATCAAATCGTCCGGTGATCATCGGAGGGTCGGATCGTCGCTCTGCGATAAGGTGATCAGAAATCTGCTGCTGCAACTCGCGACGCAGCTCGTCGATCTGACGACGAATATCCTGAGCTCATGATGACGTTTGCGAAGCTGGAGACTGCGCACCTCACAGAGGGGGCCCGGGATGACTCTGAAGCCAAATAGGTACCGTAGGATCCCGTACCGTAGTACGTACCCTTCTGAAGACCGCCAACGACGGTCATCCAGAGGTCGTCCGACGATGGAGCTGTAGGCGGCTGGAAGGAAGTACCAGCCCCTCCCTCTGCTGGCACACTAGCAGCAGCAGTCGCCTCCTCTTGTAGCCGAACAAACTCGGCCTAGAATAATGTTTGCTAACGTATAAGTGTTTGCTAAAGTCTATATTGATATCTATTTTCCTGTTTTCTAAATTATAGTAAATTAATATAAAGAATAGAACATACATATGCCTGCGTTGCCCTCTCGTCAATGAACTCCCCAGCCCTCCGATGGGTGACCAGGAAGACGGTCACCATATTGGGGTCCTCACCCTTTTTTACCTGTTAAAATATATTATCTATTATTAGTATTAAACATTCTATCCAACTATATATAAAATGATGTCCGTCATAGCAAACGTACCAGACGACGAAAATGCTCCGTCATCGAAATGGAGCCACCACACCACTTACTGGCGCTCGACCGTGCCACCTTGGCCTTGTCAGACCGCTCCTGGTACCTGGCCTCGACGAATCTAGCCTTCATCGCAGTCCACTGCTCTGGCGTGATCCAACCATGGATCGGCTTTTCGGAGCGATCACGAGACTTCTGATCGTGGATCGCATCACGGATGAGCTTGCCTGCGACGACAGAAAATTAGGCCTCGATCTTCGCCGCCCGGTGTGGTGGATAAAAATAGGTCTTCTACAAGAAGTAAAATATAAAAGTTATATAATATACACAAATAATTATTAAAATTTAAAATAAACAAATTTTTTACCTTGAAGTGGGCCAGCCAAATGGCCTTCCTATCTGCGGGAGCATCTGAGTAGTTAATCCAAGGCCCACCATAGTTCTGCCTCAGAAATAACCCCAGCCGTCTCTGTACTGCATGAGGCCGATATCTATACAATAATAAATTTCATGAATATATATGTACATATAATCATTTGAGAAATATATATTAACTAATTAACTTACTTCGTAGGCCCGTTCGTCCAAATCTCCAAATGCGTCTCATCCGGGGGAGCGCATGGAGGGTCGCTCTCCCCTCCTAGCTAGGCAGGATCAGTCTGATCGTCGTCCTCCATATGCTCAGCGTCGGCTCTCCCCATAGAGCCGTCGACAGGAGGAATGCTGGACGCGGGAGGAATGCAGGACGCGGGATCAGGAATGCTGGACGACGAGGGAGGAGTCGCCAACCTGCTGGAACTGTCCTGTCCCAGTAATGGACCGGGAACAGAACGGTACACTGGTGTACTCTGATCATATGAGGATGAGGGTACGGAATCTGCATCCCCAGCCCGAGGCAGATGGGACTGCCTAACATAATATCCTCCACGTCGTCCGGGTCTAGTCATACCTGATAATAACATATGACAATAAAACAAATATACATATTTATATGATAGACATCACAGATTTTTCAAAAATCTCATAGTCACAGATAAAAGTGTCACTAAAGTGTCACAGTTTTATATGATAAAAGTGTCACTAAAGTATCAAATATGATGATAAAACAAACGTACAGATTTAATCATCTTCTGAAAATTTATCTAGTTCGTTTAGCTCATCTTCTTCTTCTTCATCTTAGTCTTCTCCTCTTCTGAAAATTCATCTAGTTCGTTTAGCTCATCTTCTTCTTCTTCATCTTCTTCTTCTTCTTCCTCCTCTACATCTTCACTTTCATCTGTATCTTCCTCTTCAGATAATTCTACTTCTTCTACACAATTAGATGTGTAATGAGGAACTTCCGTCGTGTCCACTTCTACAATATTTGTTACAAGAGATAGTTCATCCTCCTGATAAGCTATATCGTCAACCTCAAAGGTATTTCTAGCTTTGGTCTTGCATACTGCCCACCAGTCCGACCTTGTTATTCCACGTTTAGGATAACTTGTGAAGTACACGAGCTAAGCCTGACTTGATAGGACAAATGGTTCATAGGCTTGATATCGACGCCGATAGTTTATATCCACAAGACCGTGCTTGTCTACTTTCCACCCTTGACCTTCAATCGGATCGAACCAATCATACCTGAATAACACGATCTTAGCAGGCTCTATTCCATAACTATATGTCAGCTCCACAATCTCCCGTAGGACGCTATAGAAATCGTTGCCCGCATCAACATCTTTGTAGTTCGAAGATCTGATACACAAACAACTGTTTTTGGTAGAATCGAGATCCACAAAGTTGTCTCTGATCGGGCAAGTTGTTGACTTGAACCTAAACCCATTAACACAGTAGCTTGGCCATATTTTTGCAGCATAAATTGGTCCCTTGGCTAGCGTTCTAATAGACTCATTCTCAAGTCTTGCGTATGAACGATCGACCTAAATACCATAAAAAATTAAATTAAGCTCATTCTCAAGTGCATATACAGAAAGGTAATTACAGAGTTCTCAAGTCTTATATATACACTCAACCATGAGAGAAAATAACGCCTTATTTCTTGTTCTAGTTCTTCTTCTGTTATGTGTGGCCTACCTGACCTCACATCATCACTAAATATGCTGAAAACAACATCGTTCAATTAATGTAATAGTATAATAATCAACACTATTAAAATAATGTAGACGTATTAATTACTTACCCCTCCAGCTTCTCTACTTCATCATCGTCGCAGTTGAGTAATACATACACCTGAGCAGCCCTTAGCTCATCATCGTTCAGATATCTCTTCTTTATTTTACCCGATGGCTTTCCTGGGGCATTGAATACCTTCAGTATTGTATCATTACATTCATGATCTCCGTCGTTGTTTCTGGAAGCTCTCATTCTATTAGTTGCAACATGAGGCTTGAAATAGATCGAACAAAAGTTTGTGATCTCCTCGAGAACATAGGCTTCATAAATAGAACCCTCGACCCATGCCTTATTTTTCACCTTTCTTTTTAGGTGATTCAAATGTCGCTCGAACGGGTACATCCATCGATATTCGACGGGTCCACCAACACGTGCCTCATAGGATAGATGAATCGGCAAAAGCTCCATAGAGTCGAAGAATCCAGGAGAAAACACCCTCTCTAGCTTGTACAGTGTTATCGCAATGTCCTTCTCTTGCTTTTCTAGACGATCAACGAGCAATTTCTTAGAACAAAGATCCCTGAAGAATATGCTAAGCTCCGTCAATGGATCCCAAACTGCCTGCGGTAAGAATTCCCGAAATATAATTGGAATTAAGCTCTCCATGAATACGTGACAATCGTGGCTCTTCATACCCGTCAATTTGTTTTCCTTCGGATCGACACATCTTCTCAGATTTGACAGATATCCGTCTAAAAATTTTAGGCCCTGGATCCACCGACAAAGTCTCACTTTATCTTCCTTGTCCAGTGAGAAAATTGACTTCGGCAGGAACTGTTTTCCATTCTTCTCTATCAAATACAACGCAGGGCGTTTGCATATTTCTTCTAAGTCCAACCTAGCCTTGGGATTGTCTTTCATTTTTCCCTTTACATCCATCACAGTATTAATTATGTTATTAAACACTTCTTCTCAATATGCATGATATCAAGATTATGTCTGATCAGATTGGTACTCCAATATGGCAGATCCCAGAATATGCTCCTCTTTGTCCAGTTATGATCTCTACCAATCTATCGCACTTGTACCCAATTGTAGGATCTTCGATAGCACTTGAAAAATCTATAACCTCCTCCCATATCGTGGCTCCGCACCACCTTGGCGGTGGATCACCCTTCTCTACAACGCCGGCACGGAATGCATTATTGTTCCTTCTGAACGGATGATCTTTTGGCAGAAATTGCCGATGACAATCAAAGAAGCACGGTTTTGCTCCGGGTTTCAAGCGGAAAGCCTTAGTACGGTCCATGCAATATGGACATGAGAGACGGCCATGAGTGCTCCATCCAGATAACATTCCATAGGCCGGAAAGTCGTTGATGGTCCACATAAGGGTTGCCTTCATCTGAAAATTTTGCTTCCTGGAAACATCATACGTGTTAGCGCCTACTTTCCATAACTGATTCAACTCATCTATCAAAGGCTGTAAGTACACATCAATGTTCCTCTTGGGATTGTTCAAACCAAAAATTATAACGGTTAGAAACATGTATTGAGTCTTCATACACATCCAAGGCGGTAGGTTATAAGGAGTGACAATCACAGGCCAGCACGAATACTAGGATCCCGAAAGACCAAAAGGAGAAAACCGTCAGAAGATAGCCCCAACCTGATATTACGCGAATCTGAAGCAAAATCAGGATACACTCGATCAAAGTGCTTCCACGCTTCTCCATTGGATGGGTGATCCAACTCTCCTTCAATCTGTTCTCGCATATGCCAACTCATATTTTTGGCCGTCTCTTTCACCATAAATAATTTTTGCAACCGCGGCGTTAAAGGCAAGTAGTGCATTGAATCGGTCGGTCTTCTTGTACAGGTAGACCTTTCTGTACTAGTTGTCCTATAGCGATCAGCACCACAAAATCTGCACACATCTGCGTCCTTGTCGTCTATGTAGTATAGCATGCACCCATTGCGACAAGAATCGATTTTCTCGTATCCCATCCAGAGCGATCTCACCATCCTCTTAGACCGATAGAAGTCTTTAGGTAACTTAGCACCCGCCGGCAAGATCTCTATAATCAACTCCAACACTCGGTTGTAGCATTCTTGCAACATGTTAAAATCTGACTTAATGCTCAACAGTCTTGTAACCACCTCCAACGGTGAATGATCCTCACAACCAGGATACAATAGAGTCCTTGCATTCTCCAGCAACTCCATGAACTTTGCAGCATCGACATTCAGTGCCTCCTCAGCTGCATCATGAACGAAACTAGGCCCCACAGTGTCGAAAACCATGTTCACGCACCCGTCGTCGTATGCATGATTATCTGAAACAAAATTAGGTCCCGCATGCATATACGGCTCAACATAAGGCTCCGGTTCTGATGCTAAAGACACAAGTTCTCCGTGTACGATCCACTGATAGTAATTAGGCGTAAAACCCCTCAAGTACAAATGATATGTCACTTCCACTTCTGGATAATATTTTATGTTATGATATTTCACACACGGACACTTAATTTTGGTGTCGTCCATGTACTGAGGGTACGCCTTAGCAAACTGTAGGAACTGCTCTACTCCCGCTATGTATTCATCCCGTACACCACACATATCATCAGGACGACGATTGTATATCCATAAACGATTCCGCAAGTAGTAATTCATATCCATTTGGAAATAATTCTACAAAGATGGACACACATTATCCAATAGGCACAAATTTGTATATTATGTCTTATTATTGGACACACATTAGTAGCGGACAGTTACTAATAACCATGCTATATCGCACATAATTTCTTGTGCATCCAACGTGTACACATATGTTATCGATTCTTACTTATGCCAATCTCATTCAGACACACTAGATTCATTTCGATATTGCCAGGGTCAAGTTGAAAATTGTTTTAACATCAATTTTCAAGACTTGAATATAATGTCACCTACAACCGATATCTAAGACCCCATGACAAAGTCAAGTAGACCCCATGAATATAATGTCACCTACAACCGATATCTCATTCAGACACACTAGATTCGTTTCGATATCGCTAGACCATATATATATAATGTCACCTACAACCGATATCTAAGACCCCATGAATATAATGTCCCCATATACATTTAGTATCACACACTAATCAATTACTCTCAACTCTACACACACACACACATATATATGTGTAGCTATATTTACCTTATAACTTAGTATCTTGAGATACCCAATCCTTACCTACACTTGGCTAGATATGTGTAGCTATCATGTACTTTAAAACATTATGCATAAGCCTACTCCAGTGCCTAATATCCTGTGGCTTAGCTAGATATTCAAACCTTGGTAAACTAGTCAAATGGGTCCACTAGTCAACTTGATTTCATTACTCAATATATAGGTCAACTATAGCTAAACCATGCCAAACCTCACAACCAGAACATTAACCAAGCTAAAACTATCCAAAATCCCCTATCAACTACAAATCTTATATATATCTTACTAGTACACAATGATTTAGGACGACCCCTGCCTACCTACTGGCTCTTGTACACACTCATCTCACTCTTCTTAGCTGTTTCCTTTAGAAAACAGGGACAGACACTATTTCTTGCACACAACTATACACCCACACCAATTTAAGCTCTTTCTTCATACACACAGATAATTAACATACACACACATATACCTTACTCCCCCCAACCTTACCACTAGTCCTTGCCTAAAAGCAGTGAGCATTGGCCTTCTCTTGCCTGCAGGGCTTCCCTGGTATCCCCCAAC
Organism: Iris pallida; assembly: GCA_029216955.1. Classification (NCBI taxonomy): domain Eukaryota; kingdom Viridiplantae; phylum Streptophyta; class Magnoliopsida; order Asparagales; family Iridaceae; genus Iris; species Iris pallida. The sequence continues at coordinate 12,005,768 of JANAVB010018600.1, read as the reverse complement.
CTGTTGTATTGCATAAAAGGTATGGCAGACCCTAATACTGCTGCTCTCTTTTATATTCTTATTACACTAGCACCATGACACCCTTACTGATACCATCACTGTAGCTAACTGATACTAACACTACACTCTCTAATTTCGAGTACCCAAACTCTAAAATGGACAAATCTAGTACCCAAAGTCTAATTATGTTATAAACCTGGTACCCTTATACAAAATAACCATTTTATAATAGTATAGATAAAGTAGGATACAACTCAAATTTTTTCTTATAATTATCACTACATATGATTATATGAGATCTGCCAGTTATAATGATAGAGCCTGCCATTCAATTCTCTATTACCATAAATTCTTCATCAAACATTGAATTAAAATTTCTATATTCATCTTCTCCATTGTTTATTTTTAAATCTATTTTCAAATAAGACATCTTTTCCACGCATTTAACATCCTCCTTTTATTATAACTTTTATTGTTGATCACAAGAGACTCATTACGCAACGGATGGCCAATGGGTTGTACTTGACAATATTTTAGTATAGTAGAAGGGGAAAAAATGTTGTAGTAGTTCTAAAAAAAGGCAATTTGGAAATACCTCAATAAGTGAAGCTCGGATTGGGGGAGATAGCTAACTGATACTAACTGTATGTGTCTCTCTGTGTGTGTGTGGGGGAGGAGAGAAGGAGGAGAAGGAGTTAGGATAAGGTTTACCAGAGAGGGTAGGGGTCGCCGGGGGCGTAGGGAGTCGCCGGGGGGGAGGGAGTCGCCGGGGGGGGTGGGAGGGAGTCGCCGAGAGCTCGAAGGAAAATAGATTGGAGGAGGAGGAGCTCGAGGAGAAGGTGCTCGACGGGGGGTAGGGGTCGCCGGGGGGGAGGGAGTCGTCGAGAGCTCGAGGGAAATTTACGAAATTTTTGAGTTTTTGAGTGAGGGGGAAAAAAGAAACAGGACTGTGCCCTAAGTAAAAAAGTTAGCGACGTCAACAGTCGACGTCGCTAACCGTCGCAACCATTTTAATATAGGCAACATATTTTAATAATATGTCGCTGAACGTCGCTATTCCGCGACGTAATGTATCTAGTGTCGCTGAACGTCGCTATTCAGCGATGTTTTACGATGTCAATATAAAGGAGTCGCTATATTATATATTTAGCGACGGTATTTTATTCCGTCGCTAAACAACGTCGCTAATATAGCATATTTTAGTAGTGGAAGAGGGAGTGTATCTTTTAATATTCCGGGCAGGAAGCGGTTTACCTTAGTCAGGTCAGAGACAGACCAACATAAACAAAGAGTAGTAACGATAATGGAAGAAGTTCAAGTCCCAAAGGTAGTTGAAGAGTTTCTTGATGTATTTTCTGAAGAACTTCCAGGTCTACCACCTGTTAGAGATATTGAGTTCAGTATAGAATTGGCACCTGGAACTAAACCGATATCGGATCGAGTTTACAGAATGGCGGATTCAGAGCAGGCCAAGGGGTATCAGCATATAGAGGAACTGAAGGCGAAGAAGTTCATTCGAGACAAGATTATGCATTACCAAGAAAGTAGAAGCAGTAGAATATTGGCCAATGTCTAAGACCGTAGCAGATGTGCAAAGTTTCTTGGGATTGGCAGGATATTACAGAAGGTTCAAATCAGACTTTGCAAGACTCTCAGCACCCATGACCCGCTTGACACGAATGGATGTGCCATTGTCTGGTCGGCAGAGTGCCAGGCATCATTTGAGAATTTAAAGCAGAAGTTGATCTCGGCACCTATTCTTACGTTACCAGTTGGACCCGAAGGTTTTACAGTATATTGTGACGCGTCAGAAAAGGGACTTGGGTGTGTCCTAATGCAATATGGAAAGGTGATAGCGTATGCATCTAGGCAACTTTGAGACCACGAAAAGAATTATTTGACTCATGACTTAGAGTTGGCAGTAGCACCAATGGTACTTGTAGAGAAGAAGGATGGGTCATCAAGACTGTGCATTGACTACAGAAAACTTAATGCGGCAACAGTAAAGAACAAGTACCCACTACCAAGGATCGATGACTTGTTTGATTAGTTGAGCAGAGCAAGAGTTTTCTCTAAGATAGATCTTCGGTCATGATATCATCAAGTTAGAGTTCGAGAAGAGGATATTCCCAAGATGACATTCAGGTTAAAGTACGGGCATTACGAATCCTTAGTTATGTCGTTTGGTTTGACCAATGCTCCAGCAATATTTATGGATTTGATGAACCACATCTTTATGCCATATTTAGATCAATTTGTTATTGTGTTCCTCGATGACATTCTGATATACTCAGCTAGTGAAGAAGAGCATGAGGATCACCTCAAGAAAGTGTTACAGGTTCTGAGAGAGAACCAGTTGTACGCCAAGCTCAGCAAGTGTGAGTTTTGGACGGATCGTATTTTATTCTTAGGGCACATCATATCAGGGGCTGGAGTAGCAGTAGATCCCAAGAAAGTAGAAGCAGTAGAAAGTTGCCAATGTCTAAGACCGTAGCAGATATGCAAAGTTTCTTGGGATTGGCAGGATATTACAGAAGGTTCATATCAGACTTTGCAAGACTCTCAGCACCCATGACCCTCTTGACACGAATGGATGTGCCATTTGTCTGGTCGGCAGAGTGCCAGGCATCATTTGAGAATTTAAAGCAGAAGTTGATCTCGGCACCTATTCTTACATTACCAGTTGGACCCGAAGGTTTTAATGTATATTGTGACGCGTCAGGAAAGGGACTTGGGTGTGTCCTAATACAACATGGGAAGGTGATAGCGTATGCATCTAGGCAACTTTGAGACCACGAGAAGAATTATTCGACTCATGACTTAGAGTTGGCAGCAGTAGTATTTGCTTTGAAGCTATGGAGGTATTCCTTGTACGGTGATCGAGTGGACATGTACACAGACCACAAAAGTCTAAAGTACATTTTAATCAGAAGGAACTGAACATGAGACAGAGAAGATGGTTAGAGCTGATCAAGGATTACGACGTAAAGCTTTAGTATCATCCAGGTAAGGCAAATATGGTAGCAGACGCTCTTAGCAGGAGAGGCGGCACATTTATGTTGACATCACAAAAATATATTTTAGAAGATCTTCAAGAGATAGGCATCGAGGTTATACTTCCTAGTGATGTAGGAATTCTGGCAAGTCTACGAGTTCAATCCGACTTGGTAGACAGGATCAAGGAAGCCCAGGCACAGGACCCAAGGATTTAGAAGCTTATGACAGAATATGAGTCAGGACTAATGAAGGAGATAAAAATTCACGATGATGGAACACTTAGATTTGGATCACGTCTATGTGTGCCAAGTGGAGATATCAGACAGGAGGTTATGACAGAAGTCCACAGTTCTCAGTATTTTATACACCCCGGAGGGACCAAAATGTACAAAGACATCAAGCAGCATTTGTAGTGGAACAGAATAAAGAGAAAGATAGCTAAATTTATTTCCTATTGCTTAATATGTCAGCAAGTGAAGGCAGAACAACACAGGCCAGCTGGATTATTACAACTGCTTCATATCCCGTAATAGAAATGGGAACATATCACAATGGACTTTGTGACCGGTTTACCGAGATCACCAAGTGGCAAAGGATGCTATATGGGTGATAGTAGATCGACTTACGAAGGTGGCACATTTTTTTCCTTTTAGAGTAGGATAATCTACAGAAAAGTTAGTAGAGTTGTATATACAGTAGATAGTCAGGCAACATGGGATCCCTGTCAGTATTGTGTCAGATAGAGATACCTGTTTTACATCACATTTCTATAAGAGTTTACATCAGAGCCTGGGTACCAAGTTAAGATTTAGTACGGCTTACCACCCACAAACGGACAGGCAATCAGAAAGAACAATTCAGACTTTAGAAAATATGTTACGAGCTTACACCCTAGATTTTGGAGGATGATGGGAGAGTCACCTGCACTTAGTCGAATTCTCGTACAACAACAGTTATCAAGCCAGTATTCAGATGGCGCCATTCAAAGCAGTATACCGTAAGAAGTGCAGGTCACCACTGGCATGGGATGATATCGGGAAAAGGAAGATGTTAGGCCCAGAGGTGATTGTTTAGATGGTTGAAGTGGTTAAGGGGATTAGAAAGCGACTTCGAGTTGCGCAAGATCGGCATCGTCATTGGGCAGACCAGCATCGTATATAGTTAGAATTTTTTGTTGGGGACCACTTGTTCTTGCGGATCTCACCTACTCTTGGGATCATTAGATTTGGTGTTCGCGGAAACTTGAGTCCGCGATACGTGGGCCCATTTATTATCCTCGACAGGGTAGGCGATGTTGCTTATCATTTGTCCCTTCCACCTTCGTTATGAGAGGTGCATGACGTGTTTCATGTATCTCAGTTGCGTCGGTATATATCAGATCCAAGCCATATTCTCGATCATTCTGAGCAGGTTGTTGGTACCAACCTGTCTTACGAGGAACAGCCTGTATCCATTTTGGACCGAAGGAAGAAGATACTCAAGAACCGAACAATTAGCCTTGTCGGTGTTGCTTGGGGTCATCACTTCTTAGGAGAGTCAACATGGAAACGTGAGCATGATATTCGATCACGGTATTCGCACCTATTTAACTCACAAGGTATATTTCTTTTCGTATACCTTGATTGTCTTGATCCCTCATTCTTATCACCCTGTGGGTAGAAATTGCTTGATGTCATAGATTGATAAATATAGATATATTACTTGTTATTGATATTGTAAGATGATTGCTTGCTTGCTAGAATTGCTTGTAGTTGGATTAGTCTAGCCCTGATGTTTCTAGCCTGCTTGGATTTAAAATTCCGAGGACGGAATTTTTCTAAGGAGGGTAGAGATGTCACTCCCCGTTCCGGGGATACGTATTTTTAATACATGTACTACTTGACTGTATTTACTTAGTATTTATCATGCATTTATTCTGTATTTAATTCCTTTAATTATATGCTAAATATTTTTCTGTATTTTATTTTCTGCATTTGCGTAGCTCTTGGTTTATTTTGGTTCATGTTGAACCAACTTGGTTTGGCTTGGTTCATCATGATAAGGGGTGGATGGCCAAGACTGTATGGAGAAGGAATGGGTGGTGGAGATCAAACTTGACTTGATATTTATACACCTTTCCTTTTTCTCTCTCCTCACAAACTCTCTTTTCATTTCCTCTACCAAAACCCTAACCCAAATTGGAGAGGCAAGTATATCTTGCAGAATGTTGGACAATGCTATTTTTAATTGTCTGTTATCTTCCTCACATGATTCTAAGACCCTTTAGTTCTTCGCATTTTTTATTTTGGTGGTTCAATTTTGTAGATCTAAGTTTATGTCATTTTTAGTTTTTTCTTGGTTTTGATCTATCAAACTTGCTTATTTTCTAAATCTAATTGTTCCATGTGGTAGAAAATTTCATCTTACCCAACTTTGAAAAGTTAGATTTCATTTTGTTTTGACCGAGTTATGTAAGTTTGAAGTTCATGAGTTCCTTGGTCATCTTTCTCGAATTTTTGGAGAAAATGAGCAGTTCGACCGCATGCGTCCTGAGGACCGCATGAATCTTTGACCGCATGAGCCTTCGGTCGCATGCGTCCTGTGGACCACATAAGTCTTTGACCGCATGAGCCTTCGGCCGCATGCGTCCTGCGGACCGCATGAGTCTTCGGCCGCATGCGTCCTGCAGACCGCATGAGTCTTTGACCGCATGAGTCTTCGGCCGCATGCGTCCTGCGAACTGCTTTGCTCCTGCGGACCACATGAGTCTTTGAACGCATGAGTCTTCGGTCGCATGCGTCCTGCGAACTGTATAAGTTCCTGGCCTCTTTGGTCTTGCGGACCGCTTGCTCCTGTGGACCGCATGCGTCCAGCGGACCGCATGTGTCCTGCAAACCGCATGATAAAATCGTGCCATCTGTCTTATCCTGCGTGATTCGTTGAATTCGAGTGTTTCGTCTTACCTCGTACATTTCGCTGGATTGTGCCACTTGATACATGTTAGTATTTAATGTATATTGTTGTGTGGAGTGTGCCCCGTGTCTTGATTAGCTTGTGGGCATCCCGTATTACTGGTACTTAACCCTGAGAATTATAGACTCGACCATACTAAATACTAGTTTGACTTTCATACCTTGTCACGAATTGACATTGACTGTTACCTTGACTAAATGATTGATCATGCGTTCCTAATTGGAACTAAAACACTGGCTAATCATCTTATTGAATTGAATAAGACAAGTTCATGAATGAACCATGAACCATTACGATCGACTAGCGGATCCCGAATATGGGCATATGGACACGTGCTGACTTCAACTTCTTTTTATAAAAGTAGCATGTACCTTACAGTCAAGGCATGATTATCCCGTGACTAGGTTTGATTGTTGCATTACGCTATGTAAGACCTACAACATAATTGCACGGGCATCGTTGTAGAGTTATGCATATCGTACTCTGTACGAAAGTACTCATTCAGAATGATCATGATCCACGGCATGAGATTTCAATTAACGTATGGACTATTAAGTTAAATAAAATAACTATTGCATGGAGAGAATGGATTCCCGAGTTCTTACTTGATAGCCATCTTGGGACAATTAGTGCCCCGACATGTCGGCTGGTTCCTACGGATACTACAAACCTGCCACACGGGCATGGAGTGGTATCTGTTAATATTTTTTGTATATCGATGACGGGCGTCCCGCTGGAACACGTCTAATTCATGATTGGCTCAATTGATTTCTGGATAGACTAGCCTTGCTCGTACAATGTAAGAACTGAGGAATCCTTTATTGTATATTTCCAGGGCAACTTGGAACTGACAGTTAGCAAGCCGTAGTGGTTGTATTGCCGTTTAAATTGATTTGTTTGTGTACTGTACCTACTCTGTTAACTACTGAGATGAGCAGAATGTCAAGACATGACGGGTCAACTTCTGTCCTTATTTGGTTGGGAAGTTGGCTTGAAGTGTCGTGATGTTGTGTGAATCCCAGTAGCAAGCAGAGACTTAAGGCCTCGTTTGGTACACTGTAATGTAATCGTAATCGTAATGTAATCAAATGAAAACAATATTTTTTTTCTATTTGATTACATTGTGATTACGAATACATTAAAGTGTACCAAACGAGGCCTTATCACTAGTTCTAATTCCTTATGTCGGGCTTCCTTTGTAGTACTTGCTATTTGAGGTCTAACATCTCTGGTTTTACATGGCCAGATTTAGAGCCATCTCCGAGGACTCCGCTTACTTCCATCCCTAAGATGGTCAATACTAGAGGGATGATCGCAGGAGGACACGAGTGGGTTCCTTGCTTCCCTGCTCGTTTTGCTACTTACTTTCCTTTTGCCGCTTGGCACCGACATATTAGTCGGACTGTCTTGTACTTACTTTTACATAATTGTAACTAAGTCAGACTATAGCTAATAATGATTGTGTATACCTTGTTATATCATCTGGCTATGTTTTGTAAAGCCAGATCTCAAGAACATTTTGACTGAGCGTTTGGGACGCCGTACTGCTTATTCTTACATGTTCTCTACTTACTGCTTTTTATTGAATGATTGGGACAATAGAGGTTGAGTAAACCTAGTGAGACTTGTATCTAGTATGCACCCCGTTGTCTTGTAGACAGCATTGATCGTATTATACGGTATTCATCTACCCGTAATACGTAGCTGGCTGAGTCATTCCCCCGCTCTCCAGTATTCTGGATCTGGGGCGTGACATAGAGCCTGGCTCTTCTCCCTATGAGTACCCCTAGTCTATAGATGTGTTCCTACTAGTGTCATGCATGAAAATAATATCTAAACAAAGGTAAATGATAAGAGTTTTACCTATTAGGAGATGGATTCCCAATGAAACTCTCTAGGAAGGCTCAAGTGTCAAGTATGACACAATCTCCCAAACTTTGGACTCCTTTTCTCTTGCTCCTTGGTCTTCAAGCTCTAAGCCTTTTAGGATGAAGATTGGATGAAGTTTGGAAGGATTTTGGAAGAGTTTTAGTGGAGGGAAGTGTAGAAAATGGAGGAGGCATGTAGAGAGCTCAACTAGGGTTTCTTGGAGGCTCAAATGAAAATAAAGAAGAGTGAGAAAACCTCCTCCTTATGCTGCCATAAATATGCCCTAAAACCCACTTTGAAATGTCCAAAACACCCCTCAAGTTGTCTTGAACACTTAACTTAATGTGGGGTAGTTTCTAGTCTAAGTGTTGGGTTAATTTTATTCCTAATCTTGACTCAACATGACCTAAATGTGTCTAGTTGTGTTTAAACTAAAATATAGGTCCAAGTGGTCATGTCTAGTCTAAATAGGTCCACTAATCAAGGGTCCAATAAATAGGCTAGTCTAATAATAAATACAACCATCATATTTAAATGCAAAAATATATACACAAATTAGATAAATATAAAATGACAAAAATACCCTTGTCTAGAAATGTGGTAGTGTCAATCTTACCCCTCTTAGAAAAAATTCTTCCTCGAAATTTAAGTTGGTTGTAATCTTCCCTAGGTCAAGCCCACAACAATCATGGTCCAAAAAATTTCTATCTTAAAACATACGATTTATTTGAAAGAAAATAAACATGCATGGTTCTGGTCTTACTGGTCATAGTGTTACAATTTCTATAATGGGTTCTAGCATGAAAATTATCACTGCAACTATAAAATAGTAAAATATCAACAGAACATAGAGTGAGAAAGGAAAGAAAGAACATAACAACAAAACATGCTAACCTATATCATGTAGCGTCGGCCTCCTCGATCGTCAATGCAAAAGCCCTGCCATGCTGGGGTATCTCCCTCTGCTGGCACGGGACATGATGTTGTGCCACAGGTGGCCTAGCTCTACCCCTTTGACCATGGGCTCCACCAAATGGAAGTGCGGTGGGGCAATCTCTCATTTGATGTACAACGGATCCACAGAATAGACATACTTTCAACTTCTCCTGTAAACATCCCATGTGTGTCCCAACTTCCTACAGTATGCACAAGTGTGCACCGACTGATTTTGTCTCCAAGGATATTGCTGAATCGGAACTCCAGCTGGGGGGTGATACTCCTGCTGGGGTTGTCCAAACTAAATATAGGAACGCTTAGCCGATCCTGTACTGGAACCAGCACCAATGGCTTTACTACCCCTTTAGGGCCTGAGGCCCAAGTCCTCCTCAGCAATCTGGGCATCTATTAGAATATCCTCGAAGGTCGCTATGCGACGCCCAGATGTACGTGATCTGACCTCGTTGTTCAGGCCCCTCCTAAACTTTCTGGCTCGATTCCTTGGCTCCTGAACCATGCTCTTCATAAACTGGCTCAAACGGGAAAACTCAGCAGCAAACTCATCTACTGACAGTTTCCCATGAACCAATTCTTGAAACTGGCTCTCCAAGGCACTCAAAGCCACGTCAAGGAAGTACTTCTCCTTGAAAAGCTCCTTAAAGGCCTCCCGAGTCAACCCTACCACTGCAAGCCAAGGCTCTATACGATACTTCATGAGGGCGATATCGAATAGCTGGCTGGCGATCGCCTCTGTCTACAATCTCTCCGGGATCTGTGCCAGGAATAAGATTCGCTTAATATCCTCCAACCAATCATCGGCGTAGAGGATAACCTCCATCCCTTGTACTCCCGAGAGGACATCTTCTTAAAGTTTAAAATAGTACCAAGCCTTGCCTTGCTGGACTGGAGCATCCTGAGGCGGAGCAGTAGCCACCTTCTCCACTGCAATAAGTGCCAACTGGTGGGCACTCTCGATGCTCTTGCACATCACATCAGCCTGCCTCTATTGGGCCTCAGCCTGAGCTCACTGTGCCTCCATCTGCAGAAAGAGTACGAACATCTGGGTAGCGTCAGCCGGTAGTAGAGGTGGTAGGAGGAAAAGGCTCATGCTGCATGGGACAACCCTCTGGACCAGTGGAGGAACGCCTCGAAGAGCTGCTGACACTCACGCATGGACGGGAGAAACAGTAGGAGCATCCCCCAGAGCTACAGCACATGCATCTGGAGGAGGAGGTCATGAAGTAGCAGACCTCTCAGATGGTGCGGAGAGTCCTGCTGGTCCGGAGCACTGAGATATGGTCTTCGACGGCATCCTGAAAACAGATCAAAAAAGGAAGTCAATATGGCACAAGATAAGATATTATCAAGGAAGGACTTCAATTGAGAAGGATAGCAATCAAACAAGATGGAATAAAGGTTAGCAATTTCAATCTCTAAGAGTCTAATATGTCCTATGCTAATTGCAAACAATCAAACATTTAAGGATATTAGAGGTGATAAGCCGTGAACCAATCTAGAATATAATCTGGTAATCATACTATTGTGCCCGAAAATCATGTTATTCAGAATTCTCGCCTCACCAGTCAGCATAGCCGCGATAACTCATGGTCCCACATTCATGGTGTATAGATCTAAAATTATGTTGTTCGAAATAACCACCTTGCCAGCTAGCGAGAAATCTCAACTCCATAACTTAGATACGTATATCCAAAAATATGCGATCAAAAATTTTACCTAGCCAGCAAATATAGTCGCGATAACTCTAGACTCCACAACCAAGACGGACGGCTGCAATCTTCACTACCACGTCTAATATGTACTACCAGAATACACCCTTGATGTAGTCCATGAACTCATCTTGACACAATTCAGTCAATAACGAACAAGGAGGAGTAGACAAAAACAAGTGGAAATAAATTTCATGATAGAATTTATAGTGAGATTCTCAGGGGTCATCGCAGAAATCTCTCAAGAAGTCCTAATTGTGATTGAGTATCACCTATATAGCTTATAACCTATATTCTAATGGCACGCTTGTAGTAGCACTCTAAGTAGAGCACCACTACGACATTGCACTAGTTGTGACCTCGACCTGCATTGGCCACCACAAAAATGTGTCACGACCCGCACTCGATTTAGGGGCACAAGCACGTGGATACGTCCAGCCATAGTATTAGCAGTAGAACGCTGTATAGGTCATCTGTAATATCTAACATCTAACAGATAGGGGATATAACATGTCATCTCCGTACGGAGAAATAATATATCATGTAGAACATATACTCAATCACATATATCTAAGAAAGATGATAGCACGAATAGACAGAAGATGAAATGATGAGATAGAGTTTAATATCATAAGTCAAATAAAATAGAGTCTAGAAGTCTATAAATGAGTACATATCCCGAATAAATATAACGAGTCTCAAATATATCAAGGCTGGAGACAAATCTAGAAATAGTGATACTATCTAACTAATACCCATCTAGAAAGGCTAAGCTACTCTGATGGGGGATCCACTCTTTGGGTCTCTGGAGCACTGTATTAGGTAGGGCATGTATCCTCGAGCTCGTCAACTGAAAAATATATCCTGTCAGGATTGGAGCGAACCACACCTCTAATAGCAGTTCCAATTAAATGATAAAAACTATAAAGCAAGTAGTACAATATGAGCAAGAATTGAAATAAGGACAAAGAATATAAAGAGCAGCTACCAACTAGAGAATAGTAACAAGATGAGTATAGTGAATCAAGAAAAATGGTAAGAAAGATTGTAAAATGCAAAAGAACTAACTGCGATACATAGTATCCAACAAGAAAATATAAGACAGTCCAGCAGGAATATATATGTTGTGATTCCAGTCGAGAGGTATAAAGTGAGTGCAGCAAGACTATAACTATACTAGTGTTTTGAAATACATTTTTTGACATGTAAACGGCTAGGGGTAATACGGCTCATCGTACGTGAGGTGTGCGACTGCTATCGTTCCAAATTAGACCAGTAGGGAGTGGTTCTGCATGTTTAAGAATGTTTATATGTCTACTGAAGTATTATCCCGCCCTACTAGTACAATAAACCCAAATCCTGACACATAAATCAAGTACGAGGCCAGCCCGATAAAGTAGGTGATGCCAGTAGGTGTTTCCAAAAATAGAGGCCAGATAAGTAAGATGCATGTGTCACAGGTAAATGAATCCAAAAATACCAATCTGTGTTTCCATCGTGTCAGAGAATCAAGTATTATAATACTAGAACCAGAATTATAATAATCAACAATAATAAAAACTATCACAGAATGTACTCACCTACGGTCCTGAGCAAATCGGAGCCCAAAGTGGAGTCACAAAGACCTATATATGTGATATACATGTTAATTGGTGTTCTGATATGTTAAACATGGATATCTAGAGTGTAATGTGCATTCTAAGTCAATTATAGGTCAAAACTAGGTTTTCGGGGTCAAACTAGGTCAATTTGACTTAAGAATTGACTTTTAGGGTCAAACTGGTCAACTTTGGTCAAATCGAGTCAAATATAGGTAAAGTTAACCTATTTAAATATATAGGCAATGCCTAAATCCCCATTACCTATCTATCTATATATTACCTACATATTATATATTACCTTTGTATGGTAAACTTACCCTAACATTACCCTATTTAACTTGTAGGTAAACCCTATGAGTTAAATTACCCTAGTAATAGCTATCACCCTATTACCTATGTTAGGTGAATTCCATTACCAACTCATTTCTGCTCATCCTAGGCATAGGTATCACATATTACCTATCATTACATTATCATAGGTATATCCCTATACCTAAACACTAGGTAAACACCCTTACCTTAACTCTACCTATCTATAAGTAGGTAAACCTACAACATGAGCTTATGTACTTGCTTACCCTAAAAGGTAGGTAAACCACTAATACATATTTCCTATGTTAATTTCCTTACCCTCCTTTATATTACATAGGTAAACCCTTTACCTACTTTTATATAACATAGGTAAACCCCTTTACCTACTTATCACCTATTAGACATTTCATTACCTACTCAACCCACCACGGTTACACATAGTACTCTATTTCACTTGCCCTCTCACACAAACTCCCAATACCATTTACTCAAAATACTAAACTCTCAAGACATTGGACACACACTCACACTTGACACTGTTGCACCTGTGCAACATGCCACCACAGGGGATGTTGGGGGCTAATTGGCCCTGCCCTGCCCCTATCACTCTGCACAGGCTCTTCCCGAGCCCTGAACATCAGCTGCTCTTGCCCAAGCCCTGGTCTCCCTATATACCTGCCTACAAGGGGCACCACCAACCTGCACGTCTAATGCTCTTGCCCGAGCCCCCCTCTCACTCATTCCCTTATGGCTAGTATCTCCCTACGCAATAAACTATTGTGTCTAGGCTCTAAACAGAGAGGGAAGCTCCCTGTAGTGCTACTAAGGCACCACATACTCATGAGACCCCCCCTTCTTATACTGTCAACTGACAGTCCCTACATAACCCTCTCCACTGACACTTTCTATCAGCACACTGTCATAGTTGACAGCTTGCTATCCCCCCTTCTTGACACTCACATACACAACACTAAACACAAGTCCGCACCTTCACTCTCAACTACTCTCTCTTTCTGTCAACTTGACATAACTCACGTGGGTATCTTCAACACACCCACACGCTCTTAGCACTCTTTTAGTAATCAGAAATGCTACACTCACTAGCCTAACACACTAAACTGTTACTGTCCAATCTTAGGACACTTAGGACTGTCACGTAGGAGAGACACACTATGAGTCACAAAACACTCATACACACTTCACTGTCACATTATGACAGTTCACTCTCTCTTCACTTGACACTATGCACACACATACACATTCAATAGGCACTCAAGAAACATACCCACGTACACTAATTACTCACTAACACTTATATATATACACACATACATCCTATAACAGTGACCCCCTTCTCCACAAGGGGCTGTTCTTGATAGTCGTTTCTCCAAACTCAAAACTGGGCAACATGAGGCATATATATATATATATATATATATATATATATATATATATATATATGTATATATATATATATATATATATATATATATATATATATATATATATATATATATAACAGTGACCCCCTTCTCCACAAGGGGCTGTTCTTGATAGTCGTTTCTCCAAACTCAAAACTGGGCAACATGAGGCATATATATATATATATATATATATATATATATATATATATATATATATATATATATATATATATATATATATATATATATATATATAACAGTGACCCCCTTCTCCACAAGGGGCTGTTCTTGATAGTCGTTTCTCCAAACTCAAAACTGGGCAACATGAGGCATATATATATATATATATATATATATATATATATATATATATATATATATATATATATATATATATATATATTTTTCCACACACATCTAGATATAAATACTAGAAACCATATATACCTATCCAAATGAGCAACCCAAGCTAAATCTAAGTATAAAACTGAAAAAAAAAACTAAAATGGTCAATTTGTCATTTTGACAAACACTTGGGGTGCCATCTTTGGATATCTCCAAAAATGACACAAAAACTCCAAATAACTTCTACCAAAATGATGCTTAGAGCCTTGCTCTTCTCCCTATGGGTACCCCTAGTCCATGGGGGTGTTCCTACTAGTGTTATACATGAAAATAATATCTAAAATAAGGGAAATAACAAGAGTTTTATCTATTGGGAGATGAATTCCCAATAAAACTCTCTAGGAAGGCTCAAGTGTCAAGTATGACACAATCTCCCAGCTTTTGGACTCCTCTTCTCTTGCTCCTTGGTCTCCAAGCTCCATGCCTTCTAGGATGAAGATTGGATGAAGTTTGGAAGGATTTTGGAAAAGTTTTGGTGGAGGAAAGTATGGGTAATGGAGGAGGCTTGTAGAGAGCTCAACTAGGGTTTCTTGGAGGCCTAAATAAAAATGAAGAAGAGTGAGGGAATCCGCTCCTTATGGCTGCCACAAATATGGCCTAAAATCTACTTTGAAATATCCAAAACACCCCTCAAGTTGTCATGAATACTTAATTTAATGTGGGGTAGTTTCTAGTCTAAGTGTTAGGTCGCTTTGTGTGATTTTGAGTGAAGCATTGACGCAGTCAAGTTTGGAAAGATCGCGAGGGATTCAAATGTGAAGTTTTAAGTAATTTTGGGATATGGTTAAGGGGTTACACTAGGTTTTGACTATGAGATACCGACTGATTGAGTTGGTTATGTTTGGATTTTGGAATAAAGAACAACGCTCGTGTGCATTTACCCTAGAACAAAGTTGCCCATGTGTGCGGCGAGTTACAAGTTACCCGTTTTTAGGAATAGAAGTGCGAGGCGCAATATGGATAGAAGATAGGACTTGAGGATTATGATGTGATATAGTTGACCGATAAAAATTTTGGCTAAGGCATGAGCGCGACTCTGAGTGATGAAATGAGTAAGAAGGGTGTTTGAGAGATCTTAGATGTATGGCAGACGAATGCAAGTCGAGTATAAGTTGTCACGACCCATACCCGCTTTCCCGGATACGAATGCGTGTCCAAGCCAGCCTACACCGCAGTGTCGGCGGTAGAATATTGTATAGCCATAATGCTTAAAATCACAAATAATGCTCATTCACAAAATTAATTTAATTTACAATATACACAAGTTTTACATTTGCAGAAAATATAAACTCTTACAAATATTGAAATGATTACAACTCATCTATCTAGCTAATCTCTAGGTTTTTGTCTGCAAGTACACCCATAACTTCCAATGCTAGGTGACGCCACAGCTAACCTGAAAAATATTGGTTTTCAGTCAGGAACGGAACGAGTAGAATTCACTGAATGCAGTTTCAATATATAAAAATAACTATACAACAGAGGTTAGCCTTTAAATATATGATTTGAAAAATAAACACAGAAAGACAAATAAAACTAAATAAAGGAAAACAATAAATAAACACAAAGACAATACTCACCGACTGACTGAAGTACCTTTAATATGTGATCGGCCTCGGGATAATTACACGACACGGTCTACGATATCTACACTGTATAATATATACTGTCTACACTGTATAAAGTAATAATGTAACACTGTCTATACTATATAAAGCAATAATAAATTACGGTCTACACGATATACACTGTATAAGGTCAAATCACACATCCTTGGTACTTCACCTCCCCAACACGACAAAATATAACAAACATAAAAGACGGAAAACACATATCTATTAACTAACATGAGATATAGTAAAGCTCATATTGAAAACAAACAATAAACTGTACTCGCTTGTGGTCCTTTGCTGGTGAAACCGATAATCCAAACCACTCAGTGTGCCACAACAGTCAAACTCGTACAACAGTCTCCAGATGCTGAAATATACATTACCACCGTTCTCAGAATAGTCAAATTAGCTAGAATTTCTTGTCCTTAAGTCCAATTCTGGACACAGGGGCAAAACGGTAATTTCGGGTCAAAGCGGTATCCGTCGTTGGACCCGCTTTGTACCAAAAAGTGTGCCAGAGTCAATGGTCTCTAAAGTCATCAAACTATATGTCTACAAGTCCGGTTTTTCGATACGAATCCAACCGTATGTCCAAAGTTGGATTCTGGTGGACCGTGCACAAAATCATCCGTTGAGTCGGATCGTGGGACCCGCAAAACGGCGATCCGGTCAACAGTCTCAGAATTGGACCAAACTTGGCGTATAGGACCAGAAAAATGATATTGTCCTGTTGGCGCAAGTTTCGTCTCGATCTGAATAATGTGCACAATGTAATTGGAAAATTTGTACAGAGGCCAATACGGTAAATTTCGACGGATACGCATCAAATTTGTCGCGCACGCGCAACTAATTTTAATTTCGTCAAATCTCACACATCCGCGAAGCCATTACGCACCTTTCGATGCTTTCGGTTCGCGACCATGTCGCCTGGATTGGCGGGACGCACGTCGTATCGAAAAAATTTCCAAGTTTTCTAAACTATTTTCCATAGTTTTTCTTCATTTTCAAACTGATTTCTACTACTGTCTAATCCACGATAAATAAAACTAATAATAGGATTTTCTTCGCGGTTAGGTTGTCTAAACTTCTGTTCAATTAGTTTCTCAAAACTGTCGATCGCTTGACAGGAATTTGCCTTCCAAATCGGGTTTTTGACTAATAACTGTTCTATTTATCGAGCAGTTATTCGTCAGTTTTGACGTCGACCTCTCAGGAAATCTAGGGCATATGAAAATAAACTAATTAAAGAGACTTATAGTTCTATATGTTATGTACGCACTCGAGGTGACGGTTCGAAGAACAATCGATCGTGCGTCCAGAAATTGCCATGCGAAGTCGAGCTCACGAGGCTGCTGTTGCTGTCACCTTACGCGCGGTTTGGCCGGCCCAGGCGCGCTATGACGAGCGATGGTAGCCGGCGGCAGCTCCTGGCGGCCGCGCACAGATGCCCAGGGGGACGCGGGGCTTAGGGTTTAGGGTTTTTATATGAGATTCTCTCTCGATCTCTCTATCGGATCAATATATACATATACATATATACGGATTGGCAACTGCACGGGTTGGGTTGATCGGCCTGGAATGGTTTGGGGGGTTTATTAGTTTTCAATTCTTTATTAATATATATATATATATATATATATATATATATATATATATATATATATATATATATATATATATATATATATAATATTATCCATAAAAATATAAATAAAACCCCAATATTAACTATTCCTAGAGTAGGGCCTATTTATATAAATAGGAATATATATTATAACATTTATTTAACGAAAATAATATAACCAATAAAAAATAATATTATATAATAGTAACCTCAATAATATTGATAATAAAATAATAATAATAATAACAAAATTAAATAAAACAATAATGGTGTATATACCATTATGTATAGTCTAAAAATCCTAAAATGTACGAGGACCTATTTTATACAAATGTCACTGAATATCAACTAATAATGATATTTATAATATTTAATTATGAATACTTAGAAATATTCATTAACTCATTAAAATGGAATACAACACACTTATACCAAATTACATCAACACGAATGTCATTGGACGTACCGCATGACTACATAGACTTGGGATTGTTTTGGGTCCAATCTGGACTAGTTCGGAATAATCTGGTTTCCTAAAACTCAATAATATAATTAATAAATAAATAAATCTTCGGTAAGGGTTAAGTCACAACTTGGTCTGGTTTTCCTAGTTAGTACATCACTATGGATCGGCCTTCCCTTCCAGGGCTAATACACTAGTCAAAACACGCCATTGCACTATCCGTGCCACGATTTCTAGTCACCTTGTACTCCAAAACTCCACCATGGCTACAGTCATCTACCGTAATAATTAACTAAGAAATTATTTATAAAAATTCTAAAAATCACCACTCAATTCAAATAATTAAATAAAAGAAGAATATATTATCAAAATTTTCGGGAAGGGGAGCTACAAATCTACCCACCTTAAAAATAATTTTATCCTCAAAATTCTACTTCATAACTATTCCTTAAAATTCAATCTACTATTACCTTAATCTCCTCTAATTTAATTCCTTAAAATATTTTATAACCTTCTCTAGCCATTTTACAACTCCGAATACTTGAGGACTTCTACCCACCTTTGGTCACACTACTCCCTCAAATCTCTTATTGCTAAAACTTTATAATCTTCCAACTAATTGCTAAAAAATTTACCAATAGATATCGACTGTATATGGCATCTATAATCCTCTCCTATCTATCAAGCAACCCAAAATTTAACAAGCAACAAATTTACACAAGTAGCTAAAAAATATTGATAAATTCCAATAAGCATGACCATTCGTCGCTCTGAAATAGGAAGATAAGAAAGAATAATCGAGAGCAATATGAAATTTCAAGAGCGGTGGGGAGTATTCAATGATGCAGATAAAAGAAAGTCTATGAACCATTTACTTATTTGCTAGATTAGGCTACTTTAGTCTAGTCACTTGCTAAATCGAAGAACCCTTTGTTTCTTAGAAGGGCTTGCAATCCGTGCAATACCGAAGTTCCGCTCTCAAAATTCTAAACAAGGTTCCATAATGGAACGGAACTTGAGAAATCAAGATTATGATCCTTTCTGTGGTTATTTAAACACACGAGCAAGAGATATAAATGTAATACAATATCGTATCGTGACTTTCGGGTAGATGGAATAAGGGTTACGAATGACTTCACATTCTAAGGGGAAGACTATATAATAGGTATAGGGACCTATTTCAAATAGTTTGGTTTTATAGTCAAAATATGGTGGTATGCATGGATGGGTTTTACTGGTTCTAAGTGGGTTTCCTGATTGGACATCAATCGTTGGTTGGATGAACCTTAGATTTCAATCTATATTGACTGGACAAGATCCCAATGATAAAACTATTTCTGCTAGATTAGCGTAACCTAGAATAGGTTTCCACCCAAGTGGTTGAGCTAGTTGCCAGTCAGGTTGGTTAGCTAGGTCCCTAAAGCCCAAAAATGCGCCTTCAGTGACTTTTGTGTTTAAGTAGCACGAGAAGACACAATTGAGTGGCACACTAGTGACATGTGCGTAGTGGGCTTCGAGTAGATCACAGCCATATATTGGGCCGAAAGGTTTGAGTCGAGGTTGAGTCTCTTATTGTAGTCGGAAAGTTTACCGGTATTATGGTAAGGGTTATAGCTAGTCCTTTTTACCTGAAAGTCGTACCATAAAAATAGAGTACAAGGGGACGTGTTTGAGTGGGACATGATATACCTAAATGAAGGTGGACTCGTCTAAATCTTGTATATGAAATTTATTGGAAGGTAACAGCTGGTCTCATGTTCCGAATATTATTGACACGGCCGGGGACACAAAATGATCTAAATGGAAGGTGGGAGTCCATGGGGCCCTAATTATCATCCTAATGGAAATTATTCTAATCAATCGGTAATCCTTGCATACTCCAAAATTTTAGAAGGCTTACAGTCTACATCACTTTAGAAGCTAGGACATGGTTTTAGGAATAACGAGGTTAGAAGAATTTCAAAGTCAGAATATTGTACCCCGACTCTTGTTAATAAAGAATAAGGCACGGCGTAACGGGATACGGTAGATATAAGTCAACTCAAGGATCGTTCCTTAATAAATGGAAAACGAGTGTGTACAATGACACATAGTCGATAAAATAGAATGATCTACTCGTCCATAGTATACAAAGGTTATCGACGGGGTAACCAACTCTAAGGCACATCATATGAAAATATTTTTAACAACTGAGTCATGAATTTCTATTTGTGTCAAGCCTGCCAGACTAGTGTTATAAGGGTTCTAGTGGTATGGGCTGTAGTGATCATGTATTGTTGTTGATAACTAGTAGATCATAATTTGACAGAGTATTTAAGCTATGGTATTGGCTAAGCTAGTGACTGTGGTGTTCCAATACTAGTTAGGTCTTAATAATAAAATTTACATAACTAGGATAATATTTGTTGAAAACCAATCTCGGGGTGGGTGTCTACCATAGTCATGGTAGATGATTGCCCTTAGCTTTGTCTATTCATCTCATGTCTAAACTGTGGGCTTTGGTCGAGGAAAGGTTGGGTTAAGGCTCAAGGGTTGCTAGTTAAAGCAAGCTTCAAGCAAATAATTTGAGACTCACAACATTTGGTTTCTTGAGAATAGATAGTCTCCTAGGTTAGAATTTTGACTAAGGGTAAAACCCTAATCATTCTCAAATTCAGATGGCTAGAAGGTCTCAATAGCAGTTTGGGGGTCGAGAGGAGAACGAGTAACTCAAGACAAGGTTCTAGTCACATGGCTGCTCAATGGTAACTATACTTGTGTATACAACTATCATAGCCATGGGGATACTCTGTATCTCTCTACCAATTATGAGCTTTCGTCTTTCCAAATCAATGAAAGACAAAAACAATAAAGAGTTCAAGGAAGATGTCACTGAATACAATTACGTGATTCAAAGGCGAACGTATAATTCAAGAGGAATTGTCAATGCAATCATGGATGAGATCATAGATACCTCGATATCTCAATCCACGTGGTATAATCAAAGAGAGAGCGAACCGAGTGCACTAAGGTTGATTAGACCATAATACACCGATTCTGATTAGACAATATGTTAGTAGGCGTCCCCAATAAACATATGTCTTGAATCAAGCTCCATAAAAGAGTAAGCCTGCAAAACTAGGCTGTAATAGCAGCGTTGGTCAAGATAGTCAAAATACAAGCATGCAAGATTTTTGAAAGGAGGCACAAGTAGTTCGAATTTTGCGAGAATCAAAGCCTTACCTGGTGTGCTTGCTTATACGGTCATCCTACTATCTTCTTGTCCATAAGGCCTTGGTCGACTAATGGGTTATGACCTTTAAATTCTATATTCTAGGTAAACCTATTAGTG
Source organism: Iris pallida (assembly GCA_029216955.1). NCBI lineage: Eukaryota > Viridiplantae > Streptophyta > Magnoliopsida > Asparagales > Iridaceae > Iris > Iris pallida. The sequence goes on along the minus strand of JANAVB010018600.1, from coordinate 11,984,514 downwards.
TCAGGCAATTACCTCATCAGATCACAAGGACCACGGAATGCTAGATTGGGAGACATGCTACCCAACTTACAGAACTTTCACTAGTATTGGCTCTGGATCTTAGGGGACATACCGGGCATTTTCCTATCCTATATAGTATCCTAAACTTGTAATCACATCTGAAGTCATTTTATCGAGAATTATGCCTCGTCCGTATGCTCTGGATGTGGTAAACCCTTGGTTTCATAACTCAAATATGATACAAAATCGATCATTTCTTAACTCTATCCAATATTGACTCAAGGGTAACTACGATCAAAAAAGGACTACTAGCCATAGTTTTAGCAATATTCTATAACCTATATTTTCTTAAAATAATTTCAATTCTAGGGGTCGTGCCTCGCTAGAGCGCTGCTGGCTGCAGTGAATCCATAGTCTCCATAATTTAAATAAATGGCGACAGTGCGCTGATGTCCTGCCATTATGAGTTAACTAAAATTTTTTTAACTATATCTGTAGAAATTCATAAGCTTCTAGATATTCAAACAAGTTGATATGAAATAAAGCGTAAGTATTTGTCCTATCAGTCACAACCCTTAAAATAAAAGATTGAACATGGAGGAAATAACTGAAGACAAAAGAAATACAAACATTCTAGTATCTATTTCATGTGTATTCAAACCATAGAGGAAAAACATTGAATCGAAAGTAACTCGAGGTCCGTATATGGAAAACATAATCAGAAATTATATAATAATAATTCTTAGGGCAAAATAGGAACGAAATAAACAATTCGGATATGGGGATGATATCTAAAGAGGCAAAGAGAAGGAATTGAACAATTTATCAAGGTTAGATTATTAATTCTAGGAAGCCCTGTCTCACCAAGTGAATAATCTATCCACATTGGATTATATCGTCATATCAAGAGGTAATAGTGTACCTATGGGGATTTGACAAACTATCAAAATTAATAACTCCCCATCTAAATTGCATGGCCTAGACTACCCTTCGGTACATTTGTATAAAGGACTCCTAGTCCTAGTCATTCTCTTAAATTAAATTAATCCTAACTCGTGAATGAGCATTTCCTAGTCGCAGGCTCGCAATAGTACGACTAACTTAAGTACTATCATGAGTTTGCATGATTTACGAAAATAGACCTGCATGGGCCACCACAAAAACTTGTCACGACCCGCACCCGCTTTTCGGAATACGAATGGGTGTCCAAGCCAGCCAATGCTGCAGTGTCGGCGGTAGAACGCTGTATAGCCATAATGCTCAAAATCACAAATAATGCTCCTTCACAAAATTATTTTAATTTACAATATTCACTAGTTTTATATTTGCAGAAAATATAAACTCTTACAAATATTGAAATGATTACAACTCATCTATCTAGCTAATCTCTAGGTTTTCATCTGCAAGTACACCCATAACTTCCAATGCTAGGTGACGCCACAGCTAACCTAAAAAATATTGGTTTTCAGTCAGGAATGGAACGAGTACAATTCACTGAATACAGTTTCAATATATAAAAATGACTACAAAAATAAAGGTTAGCCTTCAAATATATGATTTTAAAAATAAACACAGAAAGACAAATAAAACTAAACAAAGGAAAACAGTAAATAAATACAAAGACTATACTCACCGACTGACTGAAATACCTTTGATATGTGATCGGTCTCGGAACAATTATACGACACGGTCTACGATATCTATACTGTATAATGTATACTATCTACACTATATAAAGCAATAATGTAACACTGTCTACACTGTATAAAGCAATAATAAATCACGGTCTATACGGTATACACTATATAAGGTCAGATCACACATCCTTGGTACTTCACCTCCCCGACATGATAAAATATAACAAACATAAAAGACAAAAAACATATATCTCTTGACTGATATGAGATATAGTAAAGCTCAATATCAAAAACAAACAATAAACTGTACTCGCCTGTGGTCCTTTGCTGGTGAAACCGATAATCCAAACCACTCAGTGTGCCACAACAGTCAAACTCGTACAATAGTCTCCAGATGCTGAAATAGACATTACCAACGTTCTCAGAATAGTCAAATTAGCTAGAATTTCCTGTCCTTAAGTCCAATTCTGGACACAGGGGCGAAAGGATAATTTCGGGTCAAAACGGTGTCCGCCGTTGGACCTGCTTTGCACCGAAAAGCATGCCAGAGTCAATGGTCTCTAAAGTCCTCAAACTACATGTCTATAGGTTTGGTTTTCCGATACGAACCCAACCGTATGTCCAAAATTAGATTTCGGCAGGCCATGCACAAAATTGCCCGTTGAGTCAGATTGTGGGGCCCACAAAACGATGATCCGGTCAACTCTCTCAGAATCGGACCAAACCTGGCGTACAGGACCAGAAAAATGATACGGTCCTGTTGGCACAAGTTTTGTCTCAATCTGACGAACGTGCACAAAGTAATTAAAAAATTTGCACAGAGGCCGATATGGTGAATTTCGACGGATACGTATCAAATTCGTCACGTACACGCAGCCAATTTGAATTCTGTCAAAGCCCACACGTCCGCGAAGCCATTACGTACCTTTCGATGCTTTCGGTTCGCGACCATGTCGTCCAGATTGGCGGAACGCACGTCGTATCGAGAGAATTTCTAAGTTTTCTAAACTATTTTGCATGGTTTTTCTTCATTTTCAAACGGATTTCTACTACTGTCTAATCCACGATAAATAAAACTAATAATAGGATTTTCTTCACGGTTAGGTTGTCTAAACTTCTGTTCAATTAGTTTCTCAAAACTGTCGATCGCTTGACAGAAAGTCGCCTTCCAAATCGGGTGTTTGAACCAATAATTGTTCTATTTTTCGAGTGGTTATTCGTCAGTTTTGACGTCGACCTCTCGGAAAATCTAGGGCATATGAAAATAAACTAATTGAAGAGACTTATAGACCTGTAAGTTGTGTACGCACCGAGGCGACGGCTCGAAGAACAACCGATCGTGCGTCAAGAAATTGCCATGCAAAATCGAGCTCGCGAGGCTGCTGTTGCTGTCACCTCACGCGCGGTTTAGCCGGCCCAGTCGCGCTCCGGCGAGCGATGGTAGCCGACTGCAGCTCCTGGCGACCGCGCACAGATGCCCAGGGGGTCGTGGGGCTTAGGGTTTAGGGTTTTTATATGAGATTCTCTCTCGATCTCTCTATCCGATCTATATATATATATATATATATATATATATATATATATATATATATATATATATATATATATATATATATATATACATATATACGGATTGGCAACTGCGCGGGTTGGGTTGATCGGCCTAGAATGGTTTGGGGGTTTATTAGTTTTCAATTCTTTATATATATATATATATATATATATATATATATATATATATATATATATATATATATATATATATATATATATATATTGTTTTATATATATATATATATATATATATATATATATATATATATATATATATATATATATATATATATAAACAATATATATATATATATATATATATCTATATAATATATATAATATATATATATATATATACATACATACATACTTATATAATATTATCCATAAAAATCTAAATAAAACCATAATATTAACTATTCCTACTGTAGGGCCTATTTATATAAATATGAATATATATGTATATATATATATATATATATATATATATATATATATATATATATATTATAACATTTATTTAACGAAAATAATAACCAATAAAAAATAATATTATATAATATTAACCTCAACAATATTGATAATAAAATAATAATAACAATAATAACAAAATTAAATAAATCAATAATGGTGTATATACCATTATGTACAGTCTAGAAATCCCAAAATGTACGAGGACCTATCTTATACAAATGTTACTGAATATCAACTAATAATGATATTTATAATATTTAATTATGAATACTTAGAAATATTCATTAAATCATTAAATCGGAATACAACACACTCATACCAAATTACATCAATACGAATGTCATTGGATGTACCTCATGACTACATGGGTTTGGGCTTATTTTGGGTCCAATCTGGACTAGTTCGGTACAATCGGGTTCCCTAAAACTCAATAATATAATTAATAAATAAATAAATCTTCGGTAAGGGTTAAGTCGCAACTTGACCTGGTTTTTCTAGTTAGGACATCACTATGGATCGGCATTTCCTACCAGGGCTAATACACTAGTCAAAGCACGCCATTGCACTATCCGTGCCACGATTTCAAGTCACCTTGTACTCCAAAACTCCACCATGGCTAAAGTCATCTACCGCAATAATTAACTAAGAAATTATTTATAAAAATTCTAAAAATCACCATTCAATTCAAATAATTAAATAAAAGAAGAATATATTATCAAAATTTTTGTGAAGGGGAGCTACAAATCTACCCACCTTAAGAATAATTTCGTGCTTGAAATTCTACTTCATAACTATTCCTTAAAATTCAAAGTCTACTATTACCTTAATCTCCTCTAATTTAATTCCTCAAAATATTTTATAACCTTCTCTAGCCATTTTATAACTCCGAATAGTTGAGGACTTCTACCCACCTTTGGTCACACTACTCCCTCAAATCTCTTGTCGCTAAAACTTTATAATCTTACAAGTAATTGCTAAAATTTCTACCAATAGATATCGACTATATATGGCATCTATAATCCTTACCTATCTATCAAGCAACCCAAAATTTAACAAGCAACAAATTTACACAAGTAGCTAAGAAATATTGATAAATTCCAATAAGCATTCGTCGTTCCGAAATAGGAAGGACAGGAAGATAAGGAAGAATAATTGAGAGCAATATGAAATTTCAAGAGCGGTGGGGAGTATTCAATGATTCAGATAAAAGAAAGTCTATGAACCATTGACTTATTTGCTAGACTGGGCTACTTTAGTCTAGTCACTTGTTAAATCGAAGAACCCTTTGTTTCTTAGAGGGGCTTGCAATCCCTGCAATACCGAAGTTCTGTTCTCAAAATTCTAAACAAGGTTCCATAATAGAACAAAACTTGAGAAATCAAGATTGTGATCCTTTCCGTGGTTATTTAAACACACGAGCAAGAGATATAAATGCAATACAAGATCGTATCGCGACTTTCGGGTAGATGGAATAAGGGTTACGAATGACTTCACATTCTAAGGAGGAGACTACATAATAGATATAGGGACCTATTTCAAATAGTTTGATTTTATAGTCCAAATATGGTGGTATGCATGGATAGGTTTTACTGGGTCTTAGTGGGTTCCCTGATTGGACATCAATCGTTGGTTGGATGAACCTTGGATTTCAATCTATATTGGCTGGACAAGATCCCAATGATAAAACTATTTCTGCTAGGTTAGGGTAACCTAGAATAGGTTTCCACCCAAGTGGTTGAGCTAGTTGCTAGTCAGGTTGGTTAGCTAGGTCCCTAAAGCCCATAAATGCATCTTCAGTGACTTTTGTGTTTAAGTAGCACGAGAAGACACAATTGAGTAGCACACTAGTGACATGTGCGTAGTGGCCTTCGAGTAGATCACAGCCATATATTGGGTCGAAAGGTTTGAGTCGAGTTTGAGTCTCTAATTGTAGTCGAAAAGTTTACCGGTATTATGGTAAGGGTTATAGCTAGTCCTTTTTACCTGAAAGTCGTACCATAAAAATAAAGTACAAGGGAATATGTTTGAGTGGAATATGATATACCTAGATGAAGGTGGACTCGTCTAGATCTTGTATATGAAATTTGTTGGAAGGTAACAGCTGGTCTCATGCTCCGAATATTAATGACACGGCCGGGGACACAAAATGATCTAAATGGAATGTGGGAGTCCATGGGGCACTAATTATCATCCTAATGGAAATTATTCTAATCAATCGATAATCCTTGCATACCCCAAAATTTTAGAAGGCTTACAGTCTACATCACCTTAGAAGCTAGGACATGGTTTTAGGAATAATAAGGTTAGAAGAATTTCAAAGTCAGGATATTGTACCCCGGCTCTTGTTAATAAAGAATAAGGCACGGCGTAACAGGGTACAGTAGATATAAGTCAACTCAAGGATCGTTCCTCAATAATAGAAAACGAGTGTGTACAATGACACATGGTCGATAAAATAGAATGATCTACTCGTCCGTAGTATACAAGGGTTATCGACGGGATAACCTACTCTAAGGCACATCATATGAAAAGATTTCTAACAACTGAGTCGTAAATTTCTATTTGTGTCAAGCCTGCCAGACTAGTGTCACATGGGTTTTAGTGGTATGGGCTGTAGTGATCATGTATTATTTTTGATAACTGGTAGATCATAATTTGACAAAGTATTTAAGCTATGGTATTGGCTAAGCTAGTGACTGTGGTGTTCCAATACTAGTTAGGTCTTAGTAATAAAATTTACATAACTAGGGTAATATTTGTTGGAAACCAATCTCGGGGTGGGTGTCTACCATAGTCATGGTAAATGATTGCCCTTACCTTTGTCTATTCATCTCATGTCTAAACTGTGGGCTTTGGTCGAGGAAAGGTTGGGTTAAGGCTCAAGGGTTTCTAGTTAAAGCAAGCTTCAAGCAAATAATTTGAGACTCACAACATTTGGTTTCTTGAGAATAAATAGTCCCCTAGGTTGGCATTTTGACTAAGGGTAAAACCCTAATCATTCTCAAATTCAGATGGCTAGAAGGTCCCAATAGCAGTTTGGGGTCGAAAGGAGAACGAGTAACTCAAGGGAAGGTTCTAGTCACATGGCTGCTCGATGGTAACTACACTTGTGTATACAACTATCATAGCCATGGGGATACTATGTATCTCTCTACCAATTATGAGCTTTCGTCTTTCCAAATCAGAGAAAGACAAAAACAATAAAGATTTCAAGGGGGATGTCACTGAATACAATTACGTGATTCAAAGGCGAATGTATAATTCAAGAGAAATTGTTAATGCAGTCGCGGATGAGATCATAGATACCTCGATATCTCAATCCACGTGGTATAATCAAAGAGAGCGAACCGAGTGCACTAAGGTTGATCACACCGTAATACTCCGATTCTGATTAGACAATATGTTAGTAGGCATCCCCAATAAACATATGTCTTGAATGAAGCTCGATAAAAGAGTAAGCCTACAAAACTAGGCTGTAATAGTAGCGTTGGTCAAGATAGTCAAAATACAAGCATGCGAGATTTTTGAAAGGAGGCACAAGTAGTTCGAGTTTTGCGAGAATCAAAGCCTTACCTGGCGCTCTTGCTTATACGGTCATCCTACTATCTTCTTGTCTATAAGGCCTTGGTCGACTAATGGGTTAAGACCTCTAAATTCTATATTCTAGGTAAACCTATTAGTGTCAGTCAATTACCTTGTCAATAGATCACAAGGACCACGGAATGCTAGATTGGGAGACATGCTACCCAACTTACAGAACTTTCACTAGTATTGGCTCTGGATCTTAGGGGACATACCGAGCATTTTCCTATCCTCTATAGTATCCTATACTTGTAATCACATTTGAAGTCATTTTACCGAGAATTATGCCTCGGCCGTATACTCTGGTTGTGGTAAACCCTTGGTTTTGTAACTCAAATATGATACAAAATTGACCATTTCTTAACTCTATCCAATATTGACTCAAGGGTAACTGCGATCAAAAGAGGACCACTAGCCATAGTTTTAGCAATATTCTATAACCTATATTTTTTTAAACTAATTTCAAGTCTAGGAGTCGAGCCTCGCCAGTGCGCTGCTGGCTGCAGTGAATCCATAGTCTCCATAATAAAAATAAATGGCGACAGTGCGCTGCTGTCCTGCCATTATGAGTTAACTAACATTTCTTTAACTATATATGTAAAAATTCTTGAGCTTCTAGAGATTCAAACAAGTTGACTATGAAATAAAGCGTAAGTATTTGTCCTATCAGTCAACCCTTAAAATAAAAGATTGAACAGGGAGGAAATAACTGAAGACAAAAGAAATACAAACATTCTAGTATCTATTTCATGTGTATTCAAACCATGGAGGAAAAACTTTGAATCGAAACTAACTCGAGGTCCGTATATGGATAACATAATCAAAAATTATATAATAATAATTCTTAGGGCAAAATAGGAACTAAATAGGCAATTCGGACTAAGATATGGAGATGATATCTAAAGAGGCAAAGAGAAGGAATTGAACAATTTATCAAGGTTAGATCATTAATTCTAGGAAGTCCCGTCTCACCAAGTGAATAATCTATCCACATTGGACCATATCGTCATATCAAGAGGTAATAGTGTACCTATGGGGATCTGACAAACTATCAAAATTAATAACTCCTCATCTAAACTGCATGGCCTAGACTAGCCTTCGGTACATTTGTATAAGGGACTCCTAGTCCTAGTCATTCTCTTAAATTAAATTAATCCCTAACTCGTGAATGAGCATTTCCTAGTTGCAGGCTCGCAATAGTACGACTAACTTAAGTACTATCACGAGTTCGCATGATTTGCGAAAACAGACCTGCATGGGCCACCACAAAAACTTGTCACAACCCGTACCCGCTTTCCGAGATACGAATGCGTGTCCAAGCTAGCCTACGCAGCAGTGTCGGCGGCAGAACTGTAAAACCCCTAAATTTTCTACTATTTTCTTTATTATTAAATTTGGTACTGATTTAAAATTTTGTATTGTACGTCGTATAGTCGTATTATACGTCGTGCACGAAATTTTATTTTTCGTAGTTGCTCGTCAAGTGCGAATATGTGCGAGCGTACATATTTTAGAAAAATATCTTTTTCTATTTTATTATACACTTTCAAACTATTATATAATTATTATTCTTGCTATAAAAAGCCTTTTTGTTTTTAGCAGTTATTAATCATAAATAATATTTTATTGTATACTAGAAAAAGCATAATTATGTAAAGAATATTTGTACATACATATATTTCGTAATTATTTATTAGTCTATTTTAAATAAAAATGTAATTTTTGAGATTTATTAATATTAATATTTTATTATTCAAAAAGATATTTAAAAATAATTATTATTTTCGAAATTATTATTATTGGTATTGTGAAAAATATATTTGGAAGTTATTGTGGCCATTTGAATCTTGATTTGATTTTTGGATTTATTTAAATAGATTAAATTAATATCTATAATTAAGATTGGATTTAATTGATTTGATTTTAAACTAAGAGAATTTGATTTGATTTAAATTAGATTTGGATTTGATTGCTTTTAAATTAAATTAGGAAATATCTAAATTGGGTTTAAAGGAATCCTAATTCTTATCTAATTGGGAATTCCCATATCCTATAAATAGCCAGGTACTCCTCCATATTATTTTCACCACAAATCATCTTTCAAACCATCCTTGTCAAAATTTCTCTCTTTTTTCGTCATAAATTCGGCCTCAATTTTCAAAGGTTGTAGCAACTTGGAATGACCATAACTCCCAACTTCGGACTCCTTTTTACCTCCAGTTTTCTTTGTTGGAATCGTATTGAGGTATATTTTCTGAATATAAATTTTATTTTCATAAATTTGGAACTTAATTTTCTGGAAAATTTGTGGAGTGCCAGTGGTCCGAAATCTGACACGTTTTAGTGTATTTGAGATTCTGGGAGAACCAGAAATCAGAATCACGATCCGTTTGAAGTTTCGAAATAGTGACAGAAAAATACATATCATATATTTTTCCCAAAAATTTTCCAGAATATTTTATTTTTGGTTTTTATTTTAGAAGTTTGTCACATCGTCTGAGTTATCTTGTGTAGCCCTGTGACTATTCTGTACCCAACGGAATTGTCGGTTTCACCAGCAAGGACCTCAGGCAAGACATCTTGCCATTTACTGTTTAATTATTTTAGCTCATATTTCATGCATTATTTATTTTCTTTATGCAAAATAAACTGTGATACATGGCATAACTATTAGAACTTACTGTTCATTTATATTTCCTGCTGTGTATTATTTTCTTACAAATTAAACCTAGATTTAAGGGACCATCTTGTGTGTTGCATTCATTGGCCTTGACATGTTGTACCACGAAGTTGTGTGTCGTATGTAGGACACGAAAGTACGTGATTGGCTGGCCACCGGTACGTACAAGCCGTGCGATAGGAATAACCGCTAATAGAGGTTGCATGCTAGTTTGACTTAGCGGTTATAGAGGTTACTGTTGTGGATACAACAGAGTAGGCATTGGACGGGGAGAACAATTCCATAGCGTATGGGCTTTGATGCACTTTTCCTTGTGACCCGGACTCTCCGCTGGAGATACGGGGTTGATGACCCATTATTACTGACGGCCACTGACGATTCTGCGGAACGTCATGCTCTTACTGATGGGGCCTCTGGTGCCCAAAAGGGGACTACGTCGATCCTATTTAGCCAGGGCCCATGCGTAGGAAGGATTGTTCTTAACTACATTTTACTTAGAACGGTTAGGTACCTTTATCCGTTAGGTATGAGTACTTTTGGTTTGGGTACTTGTATCTGACCGTGGCTTGGAACAATAATTTGTCGCGGATTAGTTTGTCACATCTTGTCCTTGTTTGGTTGTAGGTGTGACTTACTACTTCGATGAGAAGGTATTGAACCTTGTTGGGGTTCGGATACCATATTGGATTCTTAGCATGGAAAGATACGTCACCGTGAATTAGTTTACCATCTCCTGTCCTTGTTTGGTTGGGGGGATGGTACGCTCGTTCAGTAGGTGCGTATTGGACCATATTATAATTCGATTGACTTATTTATTTAAGCGATATTTATTCAGTTTATATGGCATGATATTATGTGTCTTGTTACGTCCCTCTGAGGACCTGGTCATCTCTCCAGGTGTGTGCTATTGTCTTTCGCAGGTGCTCTATCCGTGGCCATGATCGTCACTACTTCTTCGAGGATGATTGCACTTGGATCGTCTTTGCTTCGCTCGCCAAATTCATATCTTTTCTTATATATTTTTCTTTACTTGTTGGTAGTGAATTTGTCTCTGCCCAACATATTGTATCAAAACAATTCATTCTCATTATATGATATCTTTTATTCATTTATTTGTGTGGATGAGATTAGTTATGGTTCAACTGCATTTTACAGCTTATGTATTCATACGAGGATTCCATATATTAGAGTGTACTTCGTATGAATACAGCCGGCATGTCTACGTTCCTAGTCCTACGTATTTTGGGACTGGGGCGTTACATGTTTTTGTGGTGGCCCATGCAGGTCGAATTTGTCACTTCGGTTACGTAATTATACCGATGTGAGCCTGCAACATAGGATTAGAATCTAGGAATCTCATCCATACAGCTTGACCTCTTCCCTTGGCTTCAAATTCTGAACTCTTGTTCGACCTCCTTGAACTGCATCTTGCTTGATTCCTTTCTACCGTTGATTCTTATTTTCGTGCTTAGTGCCAACTAGGAAGATGACTACACTAGTATATGCTCATAGGTCAAACACATGGCTAGAATGGTTATATTGGCAATTGGAATACATTCAAGACTCTAATTGAGTTAAAAATATTTTTTTTGTGTGATTTAATGATTAGTAATTGGTAAAGTAGGATATTACCACAGAAAGTTTTAACCTTGAGATTTCTAAATAGTAAACACCAGAGGATTTATAGAATTTCATACTTGGTTCAAGAAATTGATTGATTTTCAAGATTTGATATTTATGAATTATTGTATTATAGTTATACATCCTTGCACAAGTATAAAATTGATTTGCTTTTCGAGTTGTGATATTTATGAGTTTTGGGTGATAGATATACATCTTTGTACAAATATAAATTTATTTGATTTTTTGAGTTTTGATGTTTATGATTTATTGTATTATAGTTATACACCTTTGAACAGTTATAAATTTGGTTTGAAAATGATCTTAGCTTTTAAAAATGGCCGTAGGAATTGTTTAAACTGAGTTGTATAACTTACGATTTTCGTATTTAGTAAATTTTGAATTTTAAGCGGAAGTAATGATGGTAATTTTTGGTTTACAATAATTGAAAATAATTTTTGAGAATTTTTCTTTATTTTAAATTGTGTCCTATGATTGAGGATTTACAAATCTATTTAGATTTTTGGTAAAAAAAAAAAAGATGTTGACTGATGAGATTATTTGAAAATTTAGTTTAATGCGGGATTGCTAATATTAAAATTTTGGAAGAATTTTGAAGGATGTGATGGAAAGTTATTTTGGTTGGTTAAAGGAAGTTACCATTTAAAAGTTGTGATTTTGTTGGAATAACTTAGCATGAATGGAAGTTAAAATTGATGAGAGCATTGAGCTTAATTTTTGAGATTGCTTTTAATATGCTGAGAGTTTTATTATGAGTTATTTGAAAACTTGAGGGTGTTAAATTTTGATGGATTGTGAAATTTTTGTGGATTCGTAAATTATGAACTCTTGAGTTAAATAGTTGAATTTAAATGTTAATTTTGGAAAAGGTTAGTAGTAATGTGATAAAATTTTGCTTTGAGATTTTATGAGAGATTTAAATTTTTATGATGAATTTGAACAGCTTGGAGTGAATACAAATTTTGGTGGTTTATTTTTGAAAGTTTATTTTTGAAACTTTTTGGAGGAAACTCGAGTTAAAATATTAATGGTAGGCCACAAAGGTAGCCCTAATGAGTTAGAAGTATTCCACACTAAGTGCCATGTCACTTATGACCATGATAGTAGTATATACACAAGTGTTGTTAGTCATCTATCCAGCTAGGTGACTGTATTCCACCTCGACTTACGCGACCTTTCTTCAATTCTAGATCTTTTAATTGCGACCTTCTAACCCATTTGCAATTTTAATAATGATTTAATGGTTCCTTAACTGTATTCATCTAGGAGACTATCTTCTCTCCGAAATTTGTTCCTAAATTATTTTTACGGGATTCTCTAATTAATTTTATTTCGTGTTTTACTTGATCTTCTTTATTGTTGTGCATTAATTATCACCTCGTGAACTCCCACTTTCTATTTTTGATCTTCTGGCATCCCCTACCATGACTTGTATATTTGGAGTACAACACTACACTTTTCCTTCCAGCAAATTTCACGTATAAGACCTAGACAAGCCCACCTTACTGTAGGCATATCATGTCCCACCAAAATCCATCTCCTTGTACTCTATTTCTTGATATGACCTTATGGTCAAAATGGCCAAACTATAATCTTTACCATGATACTGATATATTTTTGACCACGGATAGGGATTCCATCTCGACTCAATTCTTTCGACCGATATGTGATTGTGTTCTACTAAATTCCTTAAATGCTTAAATATGTACTCTATCTTGATTGCTTGACCCATTGTCCCATGATACTATTAGTTTAACTCTTGTAAGTTGGGTAGAATACCTCACCACTTAACAAACCTTTATCCTTGTGAACCACATTGGTAAGTTCACTTAGACTATAAATTCAGAGGACCCTACCTTATCTAGTCTACCAAGCCATAAATGAAGAAACACTATGACAACTGTATAGGCCCAAACTTCGGGCAAGCCTTGATTTTAAAAGATCCTGGACTATTTTATTTCCTTCATCATTACCTATCTTACTCATAATTTGACAATCTCATGCTGCTAAATTAGCTTTAGTTTTTGCAAGCTTATTCTTTTCGAGCTTGATCATGACATTTTATTGGGTGGACCCACTAACATATTGTCTAATCAGAACCGGTACATGATGGTCTGATCAACCTATTGCATTTTGGTTCGCTTTTATCTATCGTTCTACGTGGATAGGGACATAGCTAAACTTGTCCTCTAGAGTCCCATCCGCGACTGCCTTGACAACTCCTTTTGAATTATTCGGTCGCCTTTGAACCACGTATTCGTATTCGATAATGCCTCCTTCGAACTCTATATTGCGTTCGCCTTCACCTATTTTAGAAGGACGAAAGCGTCGTACTAAAACTCCTCTAACTGTCCTATCACCATGACCATTACCACCCAATGTAACCATATCTTTGTCTTGAACTACTCGACCTTTCCCTCGACACTAAATTTACAATCTTGACTTTCTAATCACTTGAATTTAAGAGTGATTACAATCGTCTCTTAATCATACCCTCAACCTAGACTACGACCATATAAACTTCTTTGAACCCTCCTATCTACTGTTGTGCCTTCTCACCCCCTCCTAATTCTTAATTTCAAGGACGAAATTCTTTTAAGTTGGGTAGGATGTAAAACCCCTAAATTTTTTACTATTTACTTTATTATTAAATTTGGTACTGATTTAAAATTTTGTATTGTACGTCGCATAGTCGTATTATACGTCGCGCACGAAATTTTATTTTTCATAGTTGCTCGTCAAGTGCGAATATGTGCGAGCGTACATATTTTAGAAAAATATCTTTTTCTATTTTATTATACACTTTCAAAATATTATATAATTATTATTCTTGCTATAAAAGACCTTTTTGTTTTTAGCAGTTATTAATCATAAATAATATTTTATTGTATACTAGGAAAAGCATAATTATGTAAAGAATATTTGTGCATACATATATTTCGTAATTATTTATTAGTCTATTTTAAATAAAAATGTAATTTTCGAGATTTATTAATATTAATATTTTATTATTCAAAAAGATATTTAAAAATAATTATTATTTTCGAAATTATTATTATTGGTAATTTGAAAAATATATTTGGAAGTTATTGTGGCCATTTGAATCTTGATTTGATTTTTGGATTTATTTAAATAGATTAAATTAATATCTATAATTGAGATTGGATTTAATTGATTTGATTTTAAACTAATAGAATTTGATTTGATTTAAATTAGATTTGGATTTGGATTTGGATTTGATTGCTTTTAAATTAAATTAGGAAATATCTAAATTGGGTTTAAAGGAATCCTAATTCTTATCTAATTGGGAATTTCCATATCCTATAAATAGTCAGGTACTCCTCCATATTACTTTCACCACAAATCATATTTCAAATCATCCTTGTCAAAATTTCTCTCTTTTTTCGTCATAAATTCAGCCTCAATTTTCAAAGGATGTAGCAACTTGGAATGACCATAACTCCCAACTCCGGACTCCTTTTGACCTCCAGTTTTTTTTGTTAGAATCGTATTGAGGTATATTTTCTGAATGTAAATTTTATTTTCATAAATTCTGAACTTAATTTTCTGGAAAATTTGTGGAGTGTCAGTGGTCCGAAATCTGACACGTTTTAGTGTATTTGAGATTCTGGGAGAACCAGGAATCAGAATCACGATCCGTTTGAAGTTTCGGAATACTGACAGAAAAATACATATCATATATTTTTCCCAAAAATTTTCCAGAATATTTTATTTTGGGTTTTTATTTTAGAAGTTTGTCACATCGTCTGAGTTATCTTGTGTAGCCCTGTGACTATTCTGTACCCAACGGGATTGTCGGTTTCACCTGCAAGGACCTCAGGCAAGACACCTTGCCATTTGCTGTTTAATTATTTTAGCTCATATTTCATGTATTATTTATTTTCTTTATGCAAAATAAACTGTGATACATGGCATAACTGTTAGAACTTACTGTTCATTTATATTTTCTGCTGTGTATTATTTTCTTACAAATTAAACCTAGATTTAAGGGACCACCTTGTGTGTTGCATTCATTGGCCTTGACACGTTGTACCACGAAGTTGTGTGTCGCATGTAGGACACGGAAGTGCGTGATTGGCTGGCCACCGGTACGTACAAGTCGTGCGATAGGAATAACCGCTAATAGAGGTTGCATGCTAGTTTGACTTAGCGGTTATAGAGGTTACTGTTGTGGATACAACAGAGTAGGCATTGGGCGGGGAGGACAATTCCTTAGGGTATGGGCTTCGATGCACTTTTCCTTGTGACCCGGACTCTCCGCTGGAGATACGGGGTTGATGACCCATTATTACTGACGGCCACTGACGATTCTGCGGAACGTCATGCTCTTACTGATGGGGCCTCTGGTGCCCAAAAGGGGACTACGCTGATCCTATTTAGCCAGGGCCCATGCGTAGGAAGGATTGTTCTTAACTACATTTCACTTAGAACGGTTAGGTACCTTTATCCGTTAGGTATGAGTACTTTTGGTTTGGGTACTTGTATCTGACCGTGGCTTGGAACAATAACTTGTCGCGGATTAGTTTGTCACATCTTGTCCTTGTTTGGTTGTAGGTGTGACTTACTACTTCGATGAGAAGGTATTGAACCTTGTTGGAGTTCGGATACCATATTGGATTCTTAGCATGGAAAGATACGTCACCATGAATTAGTTTACCATCTCCTGTCCTTGTTTGGTTGGGGGGATGGTACGCTCGTTCAGTAGGTGCGTATTGGACCATGTTATAATTCGATTGACTTATTTATTTGAGCGATATTTATTCAGTTTATATGGCATGATATTATGTGTCTTGTTACGTCCCTCTGAGGACCTGGTCATCTCTCCAGGTGTGTGCTATTGTCTTTCGCAGGTGCTCTATCCGTGGCCATGATCGTCACTACTTCTTCGAGGATGATTGCACTTGGATCGTCTTTGCTTCGCTCGGCAAATTCATATCTTTTCTTATGTATTTTCCTTTACTTGTTGGTAGTGGATTTGTCTCCGTCCAACATATTGTATCAAAATAATTCATTCTCATTATATGATATCTTTTATTCATTTATTTGTGTGGATGAGATTAGTTATGGTTCTACTGTATTTTACAGCTTATGTATTCATACGAGGATTCCATATATTGGAGTGTACTTCGTATGAATACAGCTGGCATGTCTACGTTCCTAGTCCTACGTATTTTGGAACTGGGGCGTTACAAGAACGCTGTATAGCCACAATGCTCAAAATCAGAAATAATGCTCATTCACGAAATTAATTTAATTTACAATATTCACAAATTTTATATTTGCAGAAAATATAAACTCTTACAAATATTAAAATGATTACAACTCAACTATCTAGCTAATCTCTAGGTTTTCGTCTGCAAGTACACCCGTTACTCCCAATGCTAGGTGACGCCACAGCTAACCTGAAAAATATTGGTTTCCAGTCAGGAATGGAACGAGTATAATTCACTGAATACATTTTCAATATATAAAAATAACTATACAACAGAGGTTAGCCTTTAAATATATGATTTAAAAAATAAACACAAAAAGACAAATAAAACTAAACGAAGGAAAACAGTAAATAAATACAAAGATAATACTCACCGACTGACTAAAGTATCTTTGATATGTGATCGGTCTCGGGACAATTACACGACACGGTCTACGATATCTACACTGTATAATGTACACTGTCTACACTGTATAAAGCAATAATGTAACACTATCTATACTGTATAAAGCAATAATAAATCACAGTCTATACGGTATACACTGTATAAGGTCAGATCACACATCCTTGGTACTTCACCTCTCCGACACGATAAAATATAACAAACATAAAAGACGAAAAACACATATCTATTGACTAACATGAGATATAATAAAGCTCAATATCGAAAACAAACAATAAACTGTACTCGCCTGTGGTCCTTTGCTGGTGAAACTGATAATCCAAACCACTCAGTGCGCCACAATAGTCAAACTCGTACAACAATCTCCAGATGCTGAAATAGATATTACCAACATTCTCAAAATAGTCAAATTAGCTAGAATTTTTTGTCCTTAAGTCCAATCCTAGACACAGGGGCGAAACAGTAATTTTGGGTCAAAACGGTATCCACTGTTGGACTCACTTTACACCGAAAAGCGTGCCAGAGTCAATGTTCTCTAAAGTCATCAAACTATATGTCTACAGGTCCAGTTTTCCGATACGAACCCAACCGTATGTCCAAAGTTGGATTCCGACAGGCCGTGCACAAAATCGTCTGTTGAGCCGGATCGTGGGGCCCGCAAAACGGCGATCCGGTCAACTGTCTCAGAATCGGACCAAACGTGTCGTACAGGACCATAAAAATGAAATGGTCCTGTTGGCGCAAGTTTCGTCTCGATCTGACGAACGTGCACAAAGTAATTGGAAAATTTGCACAGAGACCGATACGGTGAATTTCGACGGATACGCATCAAATTCGTCGCGCACACGCAACCAATTTGAATTCCGTTAAAGTCCACACGTCCGCGAAGCCATTACGCACCTTTTGATGCTCTCGGTTCGCGACCACGTCGCCCGGATTGGCGGGACGCACGTCGTATCGAGAGAATTTCTAAGTTTTCTAAACTATTTTCCATGGTTTTTATTCATTTTCAAACTGATTTCTACTACTGTCTAATCCACGATAAATAAAACTAATAATGGGATTTTCTTCGCGATTAGGTTGTCTAAACTTCTGTTCAATTAGTTTATCAAAACTGTCGATCGCTTAATAGGAAGTTGCCTTCCAAACCGGGTGTTTGAACCAATAGTTGTTCTGTTTTTCGAGCAGTTATTCGTCAGTTTTGACGTCGACCTCTCGAGAAATCTAGGGCATATGAAAATAAACTAATTGAAGATAATTACAGTCCTATATGTTTTGTACGCACCCGAGGCGACGGCTCGAAGAACGACCGATCGTGCGTCAAGAAATTGCCATGCGAAGTCGAGCTCGCGAGGCTGCTGTTGCTATCACCTCACGCGCGGTTTGGCTGGCCCAGGCGCGCTCCGGCGAGCGATGGTAGCCGGCGGCAGCTCCTGGCGGCCGCGCGCAGATGCCCACGGGGTCGCGGGGCTTAGGGTTTAGGGTTTTTATATGAGATTCTCTCTCGATCTCTCTATCTGATCTATATATACATATACATATATACGGATTGGCAACTGCATGGTCTGGGTTGATCGGCCTTGAATGGTTTGGGGGTTTAGTAGTTTTCAATTCTTTATATATATATATATATATATATATATATATATATATATATATATATATATATATATATATATATATATATATATATACTCATTTGTTTTATATATATTTATATATATATATATACTCATATACATACTTATATAATATTATCCATAAAAATCTAAATAAAACCCCAATATTAACTATTCCTAGTATAGGGCCTATATATATATATATATATATATATATATATATATATATATATATATATATATATATATATATATATATATATATATATATATATATATATATTATAACATTTATTTGACGAAAATAATATAACAAATAAAAAAATAATATTATATAATAGTAACCTCAATAATATTGATAATAAAAATATAATAATAATAATAATAATAATAATAATAACAAAATTAAATAAATCAATAATGGTGTATATACCATTATGTACATTCTAAAAATCCTAAAATGTACGAGGACCTATTTTATACAAATGTCACTAAATATCAACTAATAATGATATTTATAATATTTAATTATGAATACTTAGAAATATTCATTAAATCATTAAAATGGAATACAACACACTCATACCAAATTACATCAACACGAATGTCATTGGACGTACCGCATGACTACATGGGCTTGGGCTTATTTTGGGTCCAATCTGGACTAGTTCGGTACAATCGGGTTACCTAAAACTCAATAATATAATTAATAAATAAATAAATCTTCAAGGTCGCAACTTGGCCTGGTTTTCCTAGTTAGGACATCACTATGGATCGGCCTTCCCTACCAGGGCTAATACACTAGTCAAAGCACGCCATTGCACTATCCGTACCACGATTTCTAGTCACCTTGTACTCCAAAACTCCAATATGGCTAAAGTCATCTACCGTAATAATTAACTAAGAAATTATTTATAAAAATTCTAAAAATCACCATTCAATTCAAATAATTAAATAAAAGAAGAATATATTATCAAAATTTTTGGGAAGATAAGTGTTAAGTTGATGAATGTATACTCAGTAAGTTTTGAGGACGAAATTTTTTTGAGTGGTGTATTATGTAATGTCCCTGCCGCTCAGTTCAACTAGAGGAATCGAAATACAACGACGTTTGGACATAGCCACGCAATGGCTTGCTCGAAGTCCCGCTTGGTCGAGGCGACTCCTCGCTCAGGTGGGTGGATTCGTTGATCTTGCCTCAACTGGCCTTCACACTAATAACTGAAAATTTGCATTTTACTGAATAAGCTTGATAACAAAAGAAACGAACACACATAACTAAAGGGAATAATCCTACTCTGAGTCATATTGAGTAGAACATGGAAAACAGTTAACTTACTGCCTAGATATCACTCCATAATGGTTTTCAAGGTGGCCATTAGTCTTTCGACCGCACTTATTGAGTTAAGCAAAACAACGACATGGGCTATCAACTTATTGTCATAACATTCGGTATCATATGATTTTACGGTTTGGTATAGCCATACGTTTCCACAGTCTCAAGGCTCGTCATATAGAGTATAAATTGGACGGTAATGTCGCACAGAACACAATTAGTTTAAGGCACAAAATACGGTTGGTTCAATGATAAGTATGCCACGGTTTGTGGCACTTATGGAACATATTTTGTTCAAGTTAAGTAAGAAAGCTATGCAGTAGCCATTTTCTGGGTTTCTCGCCGAGGCGGTCCTTCATTTGGAATTCTCCAATGTAGTATCAAAAGTACGGTTTATGAGCACGATATTCAAATGGTTTGAGTCGTACCACAAATTAGACCATGCATTTACGTGAGTCTAATGTTCTCGTAGGTGCGTGGTCATGGACAACTTGTGCACAAGACTGATATTTCTTGGGATGATAACCTGGGGCTACAGGACCAATCTGACCATAGATGAAACACGGTATAACTGATGTTGCGTAGGCAACCAGGGATTCGATGGGCTTTCAGTAGGACAAGCTATTTGCATTGATCGACCCACCGTCTTTCCTATCTATGTCCACGATGGCCGGTCGTACCAGTGACTTTTCATATAGATAAGTAGTGTGCTGAGGAGCAATCCACATTCACGGTATCGGTTAAGTCCACTAAAAAAAATTTGGATTTTAGCAGCAAATATTTTCATCGCTAAAAATATCAAAATCGTTGATTAAACTTTTAGCAACGAAAATTTATCATTGTTGGGCCCGTCGTTTAAAGTGCGTCACCTAAAGTATCAGCAAAGAAATTTTGAATTCGTTGCTGAATCCTTACTTTTTAGGAACATATCTTCTTTTTCGTTGTTGTTTTCGTGAAAAAAAAATTCGTTGCTAATGTAGAAGTCTCTAGCAAAGCATGTTTATCGTTGTTGTATACGACGTTTAACAATGACAACAGAACATTGCAAAATATATGATTCTTTGGCAATCCACATAACTCATTACTATATGCTATAATTAGTTACAAAAATAATTCGTTGCCAACAAATTCAGAATTCATCATAACATTTGGTAACGATATAAAATCGTTGTTATATGTTGTGTTTACCTACGATATCAATGTGTTGCCAAAAGTTTCAAAAAAATTCATAATGTTTAGTAACAACTCGTTACCATTAATAAACAATTTATTTGTTTATTCATTTTCCTTCTCATTTATGCACACAATACTTTTGTTAACATAATAAAAAAATATGGAAAGCCATAAATTTTTCATAATAAAACTTTAATTATTTTACAATCACATTCATCACAAAATAGATTTAAAAGTTGAAAAATGTTTCAACAGTAACTAAACAACTCATAGAATATATAAAAAGATCTAAAACATCTCTATAAGCACCTTACTCCAAAAACAAATTACTCTGATGAGGTGTTGCCTCTATAAGAACCTTGATCCATACACATCATAAACATCTTCTCTATACGGGTCGAAGCAGCTAAAGACTCCTCTAATTTTTTATTCATCTCTGCTTGTTCTGCATCAAATTTCTTATTCATCTCAGATATCTCAGCCCTTAACATAGCCTTTATCTCGGATGTTCTGGGTGTTGCAGTTGAGCGAGATGAAGTTGTTGGCTTAGTATATGTCACGCCCCAGATCCAGAATACCGGAGAGCGGGGAACGACTTAGCTAGCTACATATTACGGGTAGATGAATACCGTATAATATGACCATTGTTGCCTACTAAACAATGGGGTGCATACTACATATAAGTCTCACTAGGGTTACTCAACATCTATTATCTCAATCATTCAAACAAAAAATAGTAATATAGAACATATAAGATAAAGCTCAGCCAAAATGTTCTGGAGATCTGGCATTAAAAAACATAGTCAGATAATATAGCAAGGTATACACAATCATTATCAGCTGTAGTCTGATTTAGTTACAGTTTTGTAAAAGCAAGTGCAAGACAGTCCGACTAACAGGTCTGTGCCAAGCGGCAAAAGTAAAGTAAGCAGTAAAACGAGCAGGGAAGCAAAGAACCCACTCGTGTCCTCCAGCGGCCATTCTCCTAGTACTGACCATCTTGGGGGTAGAACTAAGCTGGATCCTCAGGAACTGGCTCTAATCTGGTCATGCAAAAGCAGTGAGGTTAAACCCCAAATAGCAAGAACCACAAGGGAGCACGAAATACAGGAATAAAACCAGTGAGAAGTAAATAAAGCATAATAAATATTAGTTTCTTTTTTGCTACTAGGGTTCGGTGACATCGTGACACTTCGAACCAACTCCCCAACCAAACAAGGACAGAAGTTGACCCATCATGTCATGACATTCTGCTTACCTTAGTAGTTAACAGAATATGATACAATGCACAGATAAATCCAATTTAAAGCGACAATACAACTACTACGGCTTGCTAACTGTAAGTTCCAAGTTATCTTGGAAAGATGCATTATTGAATTCCTTAGTTCTTACCATGTACAAGCAATGCTAGTCTATCCATGATCAATTTTGCCAACTATGAATTACACGGGTCCTAGCAGGGCGCCCATCAAAAATATTACAAAAAAGTAAACAGATACCACTCCCTGCCCGTGTAGCAGATTTGTAGTATCCGTTGGGACCAGCCGACATGTCGAGGCACTATTTGTTTCGAAGATGATTGTCACGTAAAAACTCGAGAATTCATTCCTCTCCATGTTGTAGTTATTATATGTACTTAGTTGTCCCTACGTTAAATAAAATCACATGTCGTGGGTCATGATCATTCTGAATGAGTACATCCGTACGGGGTACGATATGCATAACTCTACAACGATACCAGTGCAGTTAGGTTGTAGGTTTTACATAGCATAATGCAGCAAACAAACCTAGCCACGGGATAATCATGCATTGACTGTAAGATACACGTGTTGTTTTTGTAATAAGGAAATATTGCGTAAAATTGAAAGTAATTATATAATTGGAAATATCAGCACGAGTACACATGTCAATGATCGGGATTGGCTAGTCAGTCGCAATAACTTACTGTATAAACAGGAACGTGTCTCATTCAATTCAATAAGACGAGTAGCCAGTCTCTTAGTTCCAAATATAGGAACGCATGATCAATGTTCAACCAATATAGCAATCTTCGTCAATTCGTGAGAAGTCATGAAAGTCAGTCTAGTATTTAGTTGGGTCGAGTCTATAACTCTCAAGGATCAAGTATAAGTGACTAGGAGGTCTACAAGTCATCCAAGGCACGGGAGTCACAGCCTAAACATCAGTAGGCACCAAATCAGGAAATCAGGACAGCTGGCGTGAGTTGTGAATGGTGCAAGCAATGAATGGTACGACAACAAATGGTGCAAGCAACAAATGGTACGACAGTAAATGGTATGAGCAATGAATGGTGCGAGCAGCAAATGGTGTGAGCAACAAATAGTGCGAGAAACAAATGGTGCGATAGCAAATGGTGCGACAGAAAATGGCGCGAGCAATGAATGGTACGAGTAGAGAATGGTGCGAGCAGCAAATGGTGCAAGCAACAAATGGTGTGACAGCAAATGGCGCGAGCAATGAATGGTGCGAGCAACAAATGGTACGAGCAACAAATGGTGCGACAACAAATGGTGCGACAGCAAATGGCACGAGCAACAAGTGGCACAGCAGCAAATGGCACGAGCAATGAATGGTCCGAGCAGCAAATTGTGTGAGCAATAAATGGTGCGAGCAACAAATGGTGCGGCAGCAAATGGTGTGGCAGCAAATGGTGCAAGCAACAAATGGTGCGAGCAAAAAATGGTGCGGCAATAAATGGCACGAGCAATGAATGGTGCAAGCAGCAAATGGTGCGAGTAAAATTCGAGCAATGAATGATGCGGCAATAAATGGTGCGGAATGGCATGAGCAACAAATTGTGCGGAACCAAATGGTGCAATCAACAAATGGTGCGACAGCAAATAGAGCGAGCAATGAATGGTGCGAACAGCAAATGGTGCGGCAGTAAATGGCACGAGCAACAAATTGGTGCGAGCAATGAATGGTGCGACAGCAAATCGTGCGATCAATAAATGGTATGATAGCAAGTGGCACGAGCAATGAATGGTGCGAGCAGCAAATTCTGCGAGCAATAAATTATGCGAGCAAGAAATGGTGCGAGCTACAAATGGTGCGGCAGCAAATGGTGCGACAGCAAATGGCACGAGCAACAAATGGTACGAACAACAAATGATGCGGCAGCAAATGGCGCGAGCAATGAATGGTGCGAGCAGCAAATGGTATGAGCAACAAATGGTGCGACAGCAAATGGTGCGAGCAGCAAATGGTACGAGCAACAAATGGTACGAGCAACAACTGGTGCGAGCAACAACCGGTGCAGCATCAAATGGTACGACAGCAAATGGTGCGACAGCAAATGGCACGACCAATGAATGGTACGAACAGCAAATGGCGCGGCTGCTGTTCTTCATAGCAGCTCAAGAACTCAAAAAAATCCATGGAATTCCAAATCTTCAAATGATCATAACTTCTAATCAATAAGTCAAAATAAGGTGAAACAAAAAAACAAACTAGCTTAAAATTGAACCCTCTTGGACATAAAACCATTTGTTTTCAAAGAATAACAAGTTTTTAAGATCAAAACCCCATTTTTCCCCAAAGAACCCATTTTTTAAAGTAGTTAAAACACATGAGAACGAAATTAAAATGTTATAGCTACAACATTAGTGATGCTAAGAATAAGAAAAGGAAGAGAATAGAACAATAAAATTGAAGCTTTGTGGAATTCCTCCCTATTGTGCAAGATGTACTTGCGTCTCTCTAATGGCTAGGGTTTAGGTGGATGAGAAAGGAATAAGAGTGAATGAGGAGAGAGAGAAAAAGAACGGTATAAATACCAAGTCCAAGGGATCTCCACCATTCATTCCTCTCCACTCAATCCAAGCCATTCATCCCTTTTCATGTTGAACCAAGCCAAATCCAGTTGGTTCAACATGAACCGAAACGAACCAAGAGCTATGCAAGAGCAGAAAATAAAATACAGAAAAATAACTGTAACGCCCCTGTTCCAAAATACTTAGGACTAAATACGTAGACATGTCAGTTGTATACATACGAAGTATATTCCAATGTATAAAATCCCCGTATATATACATAAGTTGTAAAATACAGTAAACCATGATAACTAAATCTCATCCATAGAAATAAAGAATAATACTATAATCACTATGAATTTATCATTTGTACATGTAATTGGGCGGAGACAAATCCACTGCCAACCAATTTAAATTAGAAAAATATACAAGGAATTGATCGATAAAGATGGCAAGATGAACCAGGAGCAATCATCTTCGAAGGAATGGAGAGGATCACGGCCTTGGCTAGAACACCTACGAAAAGTCATAAAGTACACACCTGGAGAGATCACCAGGTCCTCAAAGGGATATAACAAGATACATGAAGAACATGCCATATAAACTGTGATATATAATAGAAAATAAAGGAATGCATGCAATAGGGTGCCTACCTGTTCTACAATGATAATGCAGTTAAGAACAAACCTTCAACGCATGGGCACTCTGGCTACAGGAAACTCGGTATGGTCCCACCAGGATACCAGGGACCTCAAAGTATAACATTCATCAAATGTCAGAGGCCAGCAGGATCAGGAATAGAAAAGTGCATACGTGGCCCATACGTTAAGGAACTGTCCTCCCCACCCAATGCCTAGTAGGGTCACATCCATGTCCCATAGGAACCTCTAGTAACTGCCAAGTCCACTAGCATGCAATTCTATTGGCAGTTACTCCTAACCGTCGTACGTCTCATAGGTATCGGTGGCCAGCCGAATACACGAGTACGTGTCCTACATATGACTCACAACTCGTGATGATCAAGTGTCAAGGCCATATGAGGTATACCAATACCTCATCATAACTGGGTGGTCACTAGGCTAAGTCAATGCAAGAGAATAAAACCAAAAGTAGTAAAACGACCGATGGAGTCGCTTGCACTCAAGTGTGACTTGGACGCATAGTGATATAATACTAACAATAGATAAGTAATACTGAATACAAATAACTGAAAGTAAGAATAAGTAAGTCACAGAGTAAGGTGGCAAGGTATCTTTCCGGGTGATGCAGGAATGGCAATCCAACAATCAAGTATATCAGCAATGAACCTCAAAATCCACGAATGGCTCCGAATGCAGAAACAAACATCAAGAAAATTCCCGGTGTAAAATATATATCTAGGAAACGCCTGCCCAAAAGTCCAATTCTGGAACAAGGACAAAATCATAATTTCGGGTCAAAACGATGTCCGCCGTTGGACCTATTTTGTACCGAAATACGTGCCAATGTCTATGATCTCTAAAGTCATCAAATAACATGTTTGCGGGTCCGGTTGAGGATTCGAACCCAACAGTATGTCCAAATTTGAATTCTGGCGGGCCGTGCACAATTTTGCCCATTAGATCGGGTCGCAGGCCCGCCAAATAGGAGTTCCGGTCGACCTTTTCAGAATCGGACCAAACTTTGGCATACAGGACCAGAAAAACGATATGGTCCTGATGGCGCAAGTTTCGTATTGATACGACGAACGTGCACAAAGTAATTGAGAAATTTGCAATAAGGCAATACGGTGAATTTTGACGGATATGTATTAAATTCGTCGCACACACGCAACCAATTTGAATTTCGTCAAAGCTCACATGTCCACGAAGTCGATACGCACCTTTTGATGCTTTAGGTTCGTGACCACGTCGCCCGGTTTGTCGGGGCGCACGTCGTATCGATGATTTTCTAATGTTTTAGTTTTTCGAAAACATGTTTTCATGATTTTTGCAATTGAATAACTTCCTACATATTAGTTGAAATTGTAAGCCCCCTTATTTTTGGATTTTATTTTTAATTATTTTTAATTATTTTATATGGATATTTTAAATATTAAAGTTAATAATGACTATGTTAGTAGTTTACCGTAGCTTTGATTTTTGAAGCACAACAAATATTGTTTTCTCAAATCCAATTCCATGTTGGAATTCTAGACTCGTCCACCTTCAGTTTGATATATCATGTCCTATCTAATTTTGCTTTTCAACATTCCTTTGACTTCACGCAACTTCAGGCCAACTTAGGCCAATTTGAGCCATTGACATAATTTTAAGCAAACTTCCAATTTTGGGACTTGACATAGATCGAAACTTTATGACCCAATATATAATTTTGATTCATTTTGAGTCTACAATACACATGCCTAGGGTGTGCCATCCAATTGAGTTCTCATGTGCTACTTATTTGCAAATGGCACATGAGACTCATTAAATTGATTTTTTTGGTCCAATTTGACTAGTAATGCTACTCGGACTCTAACCTAGTCAACCCTACTAGTTAGAGCCTAACTAGGAGTACCAAAATCAAGTATAAATATATTTAAGAGAATTTTAGAGGTTTAATTACAGCCATATGCAATATTCCCTTATATATTTGGCTTGGTCAAACATTTAACCAAAATAGGAAACCTATTAATAATAGTATGGTTTAGAGAACCAAATCATATCCAAATTAGATCAAACCAAAGCCCATGCACTATATATATATATATATATATATATATATATATATATATATATATATATATATATATATATATATATATATATATCAAACCCTAACCATCCCCCTCTCTCATAACCACCCACTACTCCACAAATCCTCCCAAACCTAGCGGCCACCACTCCAAACCCGAAATCCTAGCCGACCCCCCTTTCTTCACAAAATATAATTTCTCCTCGATTTCTGCGCCAACCACCACCACTTGGACGTCCCTCTCAATATCCATTCTACCTAGCAACTGTAGGAACAACCTTGCGGCCGTTAGAGAGGTGCACGACGCGCTACTTGGGCCAAAACTCCGTCGAATCGAAGTCTGAAACGTCACAGCAGGTTAGTCGACTTGTAGATGATGTTTCATCCACTTTTTCTTATCCGTTTATCCTCAAACCAAATCTAAGAGTTACCTTTGTATGTCTACTCCAACCGCTGATTCCGGATCTCCTAGTTCCAAGCAGTTTGCCCGTGGCGTTGATTCTACGACAGGGTATCCAGAACTGATAAATTCTGTTGCGGGCCACTTTTCGCCTAACTAAGGCCAGTTTCTAACCTTTTAATATTTTTATTCAAAATATAGACGTCGATACCTTTCCGACGCATATCTGAAAGTTAGGTTCCGCATCCGTTTGCTATTTTTAAAAATTCATGACATTTGTTGTGTCACCGAACTCCGAAAAATTCTGTTTTTCTTGTGTCCAAAAGTGTCAAAACTCCATGAATCCATATTAAACTTTATGTTTTGCAAGTTTTAACATTATAAATACTATTTTAACTAATTTTTGGGATTTTTACAAAATTTAGTAATTTTATTTTAATCGTTGTTTCAGGACTAAATTATTGTGTCGAATTGAGGAAGTCATGTGGGGCATTAACATAAGACCACTTATGAAAGGGTTCCCCTATTGAAAATATAATTATAGCAATATATAAGTATTTATAGATAAATTCCAAAATTTTAATATATTATTTTATGATAATTGTAAAGTATTTACGAGAGGTTTTGTTACCTATATGTCCTTATATAATAGATGTAGTGTCGTAACAACGTTATGGCAACTAGGAGGCGTAGATACTCATATAATTTATATATGGTGTGTTGATATAAAATACTAAATATAGTGTATTATTATAGGTGAGCTTGGGAGGATCGACAAGGACACCGGAGTTGGACAGGCTTATCCGCAGACAACAGTTACAGGCAAGCGTGCCTTGCCTTCGTTACAGATTATTCTTTTCTATTTTTTTTGTTATTTTTTATTAGCATTGTATGATGTAGGACGTTGATACTTAGTGTCCTTTTATAGACGGGTGCCGATGTCATGATAGTGACATCGAGTATTGACATTAGGCATTACATACATACTGATGTCTCCATTGACACAATTGACCACAGGACACCGACACATTCATGATGCGAGGTTTACATGACTATTCGTGGTATTGACCTCGTGTTAGCATTCTATTTTTCTTTATCAGTATTGCTTTTACTTTCGGGATGACTGTACAGACTTGACATTGCTAGATTCTAGACATGGGAATTAGGGAGAACTTGACTACAATATCAGACATATTGTCGTGTGGCCCGTTGTTTAGTGACCTTTATCTATGTAGCAGAGTAAGAGATTACACTGTCGAGAATTGATTATCCTTGGTGCCACGACATAGGTACTGGGGACAATACCCTGCTGAGTGCTAGTGAGCCTTAGTGGAAGGAGTCTGGTATTCTAGAAAAGTATCTCACTTGCATAGCACATAGACGGATATAGTAGATTGCCTTAGTTCATATTTTTATTTATGTACCTTGGCATGTATATTATGTACCTTGCTAGTCCTCTGAGGACCTTGCTATTTCCCAGGCTTAGACGAAGCTGAAGACTACCCAGAGGTTTACGGTTCGGGAACTGAGACCGGAGGCGTACCGGCACCGGAGGACGAGATAGTTCCAGAGGTTTTTTCGTGATCATGTTATAATCATATTTAGTCTTGCTACATTATTTTCTTTTTTCATCAGACTTGTAGTTGATTTGTACTTTCTTTCTCTTTCTATGATTTGGGGATGTTTTACCTGTACAGACTTCATTACTTTTATTGCTAGATATTTGAGACATTTACTTATTTATTCTTGATCTCTTTGTGGACTCTGTGGATGTGATTAGATGTATATACCTGTGGACTGTGTTGTATTTCTTGTTGTTATCATGATTTACAGCTTAAGTATTTCTCTAATGGGCTTGTTGTATAGCTTGGCCTATTGGTGAAGTACTGATGGCATGTATTCGTATACCTGGTCCTACGTATTTTGGGACTGGGGCGTTACAGAATTCAGGATCTGTAAAAAAAAGTTTTGCTCTTGTATAGGTTATTGATATCTGTCTGAAACTGGTTTGTGAAAACTGCTAATATTCAGTTCAGGAAGCGCCTTACAAAACAACGCGCTGGACGTGTTTTGTTTTTCTAAAATTTAAAAAATTTGGCCTGACTTCGTATCGATTTCTTGTCGAATACGAATTAGTTCTATACGAACTAATCAGCAGGGCTCCTAGGTGGTTATATTGGCATTCTACGGGATTTTACAGGGTCAGTGACGATCAAGCATACACGATGGAAATCGATGAGGAACAGGCATACCTGGCTGTCATTGGTGGACAGGGGAGGCTCTTCTTCATGTCGGTTTTTGTGCCTCTCCGGCAGTGCGGCAGCCGTCCGCGGTAGGCAGGCGGCGCAGTAGGTTCGCCCAAGGCTTGGGGTCATCAGGGATGCACTAGGGTTGGTCGAGAGGGGAGTTCTTCCAAGTTCGGAGTTGTATATATCACGTTCGTATGGATGTAGGTATATACTTATCTCTTCAACTTTTGGGAGGATATCTTCATTAATTTAAATCTGGATTTATATTGGATTCGCTACTATCCTATGGAGAATTGGATTCTAGGTCGCACGGGAAGAATTTCGAGTCAATTCGATCAAAGATTGATCGATCTCTATAATCGAGTTCCATACGAACTCAAAGCTGTGGCTATCGGGTCTGTTTCATCTTCTAAGAAGATGAACAATATCATCTTATTTCTTTTAAAAAAACTATATAGATAAAATTCTTTTTTTTTTATAAAATTCTAAAATCAGCAAAAATATAATAATAAATTTAAATAAATTCCTAAAATCTAAAAAGTATTTTATTCAATATTTACCACTATATTTGCATATATATTTTATATAGATAATTAGTAAAGACTAGTTAGAAAAAAAAAATCAAAATTGCTTTCTAAAATAAACTATCTAATATATTCATAGTAAAAAATATTTTAAATGTATATATACACTGAATATGTATAATATATAATATTATTACATATAAAAATATAATCAGTACATACATAATACATATATTTGTAACTTACATATAATATATATACCTATATATGTAATATATACAAGATAATTATATAGATTCTAAAAATAACAAAATATTGTTCTTTGTAAAAATAAAGGCTCCATATGTCATAGAAGTATTTGATACCTATACTTTATATTAATAACAATAATGACAACAACAACAACAACAACAACAACAACAACAACAACAACAACAACAATAATAATAATAATAATAATAATAATAATAGGGTTATAATAATTCGGGAAGAGTACGTATTACTACAAGTATAATTTTCACTAACAAATATAAAAAAATGAACTAATAAATATTTCAAAATAAAATATTTAAGCAAATAAAATAATGAAATATTCTCTAAAATTTTGGGGGATTACAATAACTAATGGGTAATTACAGGAATTAAATGTAGAATAAATGTATGACAAATATTAAATAAATACATGAAAGAAGTACACGTATTAAAATACGTATTCCGGGAATGGGGAGTGACATTTCTACCATTCTTAGAAAAATTGTCCTCGAAATTTCAATTCCAAGCAGGCTAGAAATATCAGGACTAGACTAAGCTAACTACAAGCAAACAATCATCCTACAATATCAATAGCAAGCAATCAATCTATATTATCAATCTACGGTATCAAGCAATCTCTAACCATCGGCTGATAAGCATACAGAATCAAGACAATCAAGGTATACAGAAAGAAATATACATTGTGAGTCAAATAGGTACAGATACCGTGATCGGACATCATCCTCACGTTTCCATGTTGACTCTCCTAAGGAGTGATGGCCCCAAGAAACACAGACAAGACTAATTGTTTGGTTCTTGACTATATTCTCCCTTCGGTCCAAAATGGACACAGGCTATTCCTCGTGAGACAGGTTGGTACCAACAGCCAGGTCAGAATGATCGAGGACATAGCTTGGGTCCGAAACATACATACGCAACTAAGACACATGAAACACGTCATGCACCTGCCGTAACAAAGGCGGAAGGGACAAACGATAAGGAACATCGCCTACCCTATCAAGGATAATGAATAGGCCCATGTATCGCGTACTCAACTTCCCGTGAACCCTGAATCTAATGTCTCCACGGGTAGGCGAAATCCTCAAGAACACGTGGTCACCAACAGAAAATTTTAATGGCCTAAGATGATGGTCTGCCTAATGACGATGTCGACCTTGCAATATCCGAAGTCGCCCTTTAATCCCTTTGACAACTTCAACCGTCTGGACAATCATCTCTGGGCATAACATCTTCTTCTCCCCAATATCACCCCATGCCAGCGGCGATCTGCACTTCTTACCGTACAGTGCCTCGAATAATGCCATATGGATAGTAGCTTGATAACTGTTGTTGTACGAGAATTCGACTAAGTGCAGGCGACTCTCCCAGGATCCTCTAAAATTTGGGGTACAAGCTCATAGCATATCTTCTAAAGTCTTAATTGTTCTTTCTGATTGCCCGTCCATCTGCGGGTGGTAAGCCGTACTGAATCTTAACTTGGTACCCAGGCTCTGGTGTAAACTCTTCCAGAAATACGACGTAAAGTGGGTATCTCTATCTGACATAATACTGACAGAACTCCATGTTGCCTGACTATCTGTTGCATATACATCACTGCCAGCTTTTTTGTAGACTGTCCTACTCTGAAAGAAAGAAAATGTGCCACATTTGTAAGCCGATCCACTATCACCTAAATAGCATCCTCACCACTTGGTGATCTCGACAAACTGGTCACAAAGTCTATTGTGATGTGCCTCCACTTCCACTCCGGAATAGGAAGCGGTTGTAGTAATCATGCTGCCTATGTTGTTCTGTCTTCACTTGCTGACATATTAAGCAACGGAAAATGAATCTAGCTATATCCCTCTTCATTACGTTCCAACAGAAGTATTGCTTGATATCTTTGTACATTTTGGTGCCTCCAGGGTGTATAGAATACTGAGAACTGTGGGCCTCTGTCATAATCTCATGTCTGATATCTCCACTTGACACACATAGAAGTGATCCAAACCTAAGTGTTCCATCCTCATGAATTTCTATCTCCTTTCTGAGTCCTGATTCACATTGTGCCCTAAGCTTCTGAATCCTTGTGTCCTGTGCCTGAGCTGCCTTGATCGTGTCTACTAAGTCGAATTGAACTTATAGACTTGCCAGAATTCCTACTTCACTTGGAAGTATAACCTCGATGCCCATCTCTTGAAGATCTTCTAGAATGTGCTTTTGTGATGTCAACATAAATGTGTCGCCTCTCCTGCTGAGAGCGTTTGTTACTACATTTGCCTTGCCTGGATGATACTGAAGCTCCATGTCGTAATCCTTGATCAGCTCTAACCATCTTCTCTGTCTCTTGTTCAGCTCCTTCTGAATAAAAATGTACTTCAAACTTTTGTGGTCTGTGAATATGTCCACACGATCACCGTACAAGTAATGCCTCCATAGCTTCAAAACAAATACTACTGCTGCCAACTCCAAGTTGTGAGTCGGATAATTCTTCTCATGGTCTCGAAGTTGCATTGATGTGTACGCTATCACCTTCCCATGTTTCATTAGGACACATCCAAGTCCTTTTTCTGACGCATCATAGTATACAGTTAAACCTCTGGGTCTAACTGGTAATGTAAGAATAGGTGCTGAAATCAACTTCTGCCTCAAGTTTTCAAATGATGCCTGACACTCAGTCGACCAGACAAATGGTACATCCTTTCACGTCAAACGGGTCATTGGTGCTGAGATTCTTACAAAGTCTGACACGAACCTTCTGTAATATCCTGCAAATCCCAAAAAAAACTTCGCACATCTGCTACTGTCTTAGAAATTGGCCAACTTTCTATTGCTTCTACTTTCTTGGGATCCACTGCTGCTCTAGTCCCTGATATGATGTGCCCCAAGAATGAAATACGATCCAACCAAAACTCACACTTACTAAATCTCTCTCAGAACCTACAACACTTTTCTGAGGTGATCTTCATGCTCTTCTTCACTTACTAAGTATACGAGAATGTCCTCGATAAATACTACGACAAATTGATCCAAGTATGGCATAAAGATGCGGTTCATCAAATCCATGAATATTGCTGGAGCATTTGTCAAACCAAACAACATAACTAAGAATTCGTAATGCCCGTATCTTAACCTAAATGTTGTCTTGGGAATATCCTCTTCTCGGACTCTAACTTGATAATATCCTGACAGAAGATCTATCTTGGAGAAAATTCTTGCTCTGCTCAAATAATCAAACAAGTCGTCGATCCTAGGTAATGGGTACTTATTCTTCATTGTTACCGCATTAAGCTTTCTGTAGTCAATGCACAATCTTGATGATCCATCCTTCTTTCCTACGAGTACCACTAGTGCTGTCCATGGTGATTCGCTGGCTCGAACGAACTTCTCTGCTTTCAGTTCTTCTACGTGCTGGTACAACTTGGCCAGCTCTGAATCCAATAATCTATAAACTCAATCCGCAATCTGTTTAGTTCCAGGTGCCAATTCTATACCAAACTCACTATCTTTTACATGTGGTAGACCTGTAAGTTATTCGAAAAATACATCACGAAACTCTTCAACTACTTTCGGGACTTGAATTTCTTCCAATGTTGCTACGACTCCTTCTTTTTGTTGCTCTGCCTCGGATCTGACTAAGGTAAACTACTCCATGCCTAGAATGTTAAAGATACACTCCCTCTACAGAAATCTATCATTGCATGACTGTCTTTCAGCTAGTTCATGCCCAAGATAACGTCAAAATTACCTATAGAAAATTCTATCAACTTGGCGGGTAAGGAACGCCCGCATACTGCGACTAGACATGCTAGACTAACTCTACTAACTCCTACGGGCTCATTACTAGTGAGTATATTCAACCTCTCTACCAATGCTTCGAATTCCACTCCTAGTCGTGTCACAAATCCTGCAAATATAAATGAATGTGATGTTCCTGAATCAAATAATGCTACTGCTGGATATAAGGCGGCGAGAATGTTACCTGCCACAACATCTTCCGATTCCAAAGACTCCTCCAAGGACAAATTGAATAACTGCCGTCGTCCTCCTTGTTGGTTCCCATGCTGCGTCCTAGCTTGGTGTTGTTGTTGGCCTCTGCCTTGGTGACGCTGGGGTGGTCTTTGTTGTTGTTGCTATATCGGCGGTCACTGCTGCCAAAACATCTAAGCATGCATCAATAACGGACGATGTGTCAATGGTCTCACTGCTACCGCTGGTCCTCGATACTGGACTGCCCCTGATGCTGACAGTGCAGAAATTTTTTGTACTGGCCCTCCTGGCCTCAAATTCATGGGACATGTAGAAACACGATGATCTGAACTCCCACATAACAAACACTATCCGTTCATAGCCTAACACACACCTCTAGTGTGCCTTGCCTTCCCATAATAGGTGCAGCCCATTGGGGGTTACTGGTTCTTCCTCGGTTGTTGTTGTTGTTGCCTTGCTGGTGGTGCTGGCTCTCGTATTATCGCATCGTGAATGCGAATGCCAGGGGATGGTGCTGTTAATCAGGGCGCTGCGCCCCTTCCTTCAATCTGAACGTGAGACCTTTTCTGGCCTCCAGCCCTTGACGTCATCCTCTGGATAGTGATCTCATGCCTTCGAGTTGCCGTCAATACATCATCGAAAGTCGAGTAGTTGTGCCCCTTATCAGTTGTAAGATTTGAAGATGTAACCCCTGCTGAAACCTCATAGCCCTCTGGCCCTCCATTGCTACCATCTCCGGGACAAACCTACTCAGTCTACAGAACTATGTTGCGTAAGCATCCACTATTTTATCGGCCTTCTTGAGGTTGATAAACTTCTATTGTAGCACGAACTGTGCCACAACTCCATAGTACTTAGTCTTGAATCTCGTAATAAAATCGTCCCAAGCAATAGGACGTCCGATGCAAACATCCTCTGGTTCCCACCAATCACGTGCGAGATCCTGAAGTAACAGCTTCACTTGATCCACTTGTTCTTCAGCTAGAACCTTAGCCGCTGTCAAAATAGCCTCGATGTCCTTAAGCCATGCATCCACTGAAATAGCATCTCTCGTGTCTTCGAAATGCCGGGGGTTGTACTTGCAGAATCGGGTTGACACCCCCGAATGAGTCCTCACTTCTCTTTCTAGAGTCGTCTGCAATCCTTGGTTGAATAATATATTCTGCTCTTGCAGCTGAGTGTGCATGTGTTGTTGGGCCAACATCTGACGTTGCTGAGTGGCCATCATCCCTCTTATGATTTCTAGAAGAGTTGGTGTGTCTATTACCACAAGGGTGGGTGGAACTGTTCGTAGTATTGGAACCACCGGATACTACGGTCCAGCTGTTGGTTCCACTATCACCTCTTCTTTGATATGCTCTTGAGGTAGCACTGGCCCTTGTTGCTGATCAACATGGTCATGCTGTTCATGTTGCCCTTGTTGTTGTTGTCCAGCTCTGATAGATGCGGGTGAGGAGCCCCTAAAAAAAGATTAAGAGAAAAATCAAACGGCCGGACAGAAAAGATCAATGAAGTCAAATGATACTAGGATGTCAAGCTAGGATCGAGAATAACGAATCATGAGATCAAGGGAAACATGTGCGATTGAGACATCCTATAAATCAAACACCCCACAATTCTAAAATCAGACCTGCATGGGCCCCCTCTAAAACCTTATCACGTCCCAGATCCAAAATACTGGAGAACGGGGGAATGACTCAGCCAGCTATGTATTACGGATAGATGAATACCGTATAATATGATCAATGATGTCTACTGAGACAAGGGGATGCGTACTACAGACAAGTCTCACTAGGGTTACTCAATATGTATTGCCTCAATCATTCAAACAAAAAAAAACAGTAATATAGAACTTATAAGATAAAGCAGTAAGACGTCTCAAATGCTCAATCAAAATGTTCTTGAGATCTGGCTTTACAAAACATAGCCAAATGATATAGCAAGGTATACACAATCGTTATCAACTGCAGTCTGATTTAGTTACAATTATCTAAAAACAAGTGCAAGACAGTCCGACAAGCAAGTCGGTACCAAGCGAAAAAATTAAAGTAAGCAGTAAAACGAGTAGGGAAGCAAGGAACCCACTCGTGTCCTCCAGCGGCCATTCTCCTAGTACTGACCATCTTCGGGGTAGAAGTAAGTTGGATCCTCAGGAACTGGCTCTAAATCTGGCCATGCAAAACCAATGAGGTTAGACCCCAAATAGCAAGCACCACAAGGGAGCACGAAATACAGGAATAAAACCAGTAAGAAGTAAATAAAGCATAATAAATATTAGTTTCTATTTTTGCTACTGGGTTCACGTGACATCGTGACACTTCGAACCAACTCCCCAACCAAACAAGGACAGAAGTCGACCCGTCATGTCATGACATTCTGCTTACCTTAGTAGTTAACAGAATATGATACAGTACACAGACAAATCCAATTTAAAGCGACAATACAACTACTACAGCTTGCTAGCGGTAAGTTCCAAGTTATCTTGAAAATATGCATTATTAAATTCCTCAGTTCTTACCATATACAAGCAAGGCTAGTCTATCCATAATCAATTGCATCAACTATAAATTACACGGGTCCTAGCAGGACGCCCGTCAACAATATTACAGAAAAGTAAACAGATACCACTCTCTGTCCGTGTAGCAGATTTGTAGTATTTGTGGGGACCAGCCGACATATTAGGGAACTATTTGTCCCGAAGATGACTGTTACGTAAGAACTCGAAAATTCATTCCTCTCCATGCAGTAGTTATTGTATGTTACTTAGTTGTCCCTACGTTAAATGAAATCATATGCCGTGGGTAATGATCATTCTGAATGAGTACATCCGTGCGGCAGCAAATGGTGCGAGCAACAAATGATGCGAGCGACAAATGGTGTGGCAGAAAATGACACGAGCAATGAATGGTGCGAGCAACAAATGGTTCGACAGCAAATGGTGCGGCAGCAAATGGTGTGAGCAACAAACGGTACGAGCAACAAATGGTGCGGCAGCAAATGGTGCGAGCAATGAATTGTACGACAGCAAATGGTGCGAAAGCAAATGACACTAGCAACAAATGGTACGACAGCAAATGGTGCGATCAACAAATGGTGCGATAGCAAATGGTGCGAGCAGCAAATGGTACGAGCAGCAAATAGTGCAGCAGCAAAGGGCGTGAGCAACAATTGGTGCGAACAACAAATGGTGCGACAGCAAATGGTGCATGCAACAAATTGTGCGAGCAGCAAACGATACGAGCAACAAATGGGATGAGCAACAAATGGTGTGGCAGCAAATGGTGCGAGCAATGAATAGTGCGAGCAGCAAATGGTGCGAGCAACAAATGGTGTAGCAGCAAATGGTGCGACAGAAAATGGCTTGAGCAATAAATTGTATGAGCAACAAATTGTACGACAACAAATGGTGCGGCAGCAAATGGCGTGGCTGCTGTTCTTCATAGCAGCTCAAGAACTCAAAAAAATCCATGGACTTCTAAAACTTCAAATGATCATAACTTCTAATCTATAAGTTAAAATGAGGTGAAACAAAAAGCAAACTAGCATAAAATTGAACCCTCTTGGACATAGAACCATTTGTTTTCCAAGAAAAACAAGTTTTGAAGATCAAAACCCCATTTTCCCTAAAGAACTCATTTTCTTCAAAGTAATTAAAATATATGAAAACGAAATTAAAATGCTACGGCTACAATATTAATCATGCAAAGAATGAAAAAAGGAAGAAAATATAACAATAAAATTGAAGCTTTAAGAAATTCCTCCATATTGTGCAAGATGTACTTGCCTCTTTCTAATGGCTAGGGTTTAGGTGGAAGAGAAATGAATAAGAGTGAATGAGGAGAGAGAGAGAGAAAGAATGGTATAAATACCAAGTCCAAGGGATCTCCACCATTCATTCCTCTCCACTCAATCCAAGCCATTCATCCATTTTCATGTTGAACCAAGTCAAACCAAGTTGGTTCAACATGAACCGAAATGAACCAAGAGCTATGCAAGAGCAGAAAATAAAATACATAAAAATAACTAATAGGTAATTACATGAATTAAATGCATGATAAATACTAAATCAATACAGAAAAGTAGTACATGTAATAAATACGTATTTCGGGAACGGGGAGTGACAGTATATGCGCCAAAACTTTGGACATCTTGTGTTTCTGCCTCCACTTCATCAATGTCAAGCCTTGTGTTTCTGCCTCCACTTGAATTGCCACCATCTTTTCCTGAATTTACAAAGATACCTATCATAATGATGCAAAAGGCTCACAAAACATCTAACAAATCTAGATTTTAAAAATATGATCATATATATGCAATCAACATATTCTACATAACAAAGTTTTTGGTACACAATGCCAATGAATAATATATGAATGTAGTTCTTTACATAATTTTTTTGCGCCTGAGAAGTAACCCAGGTTTGAGTCTTCTCACAAAAATGAGTGTCCTTGTAAAAGTCCATCCTTCCAGGAAGCACAAATGTCTCATGATTATGCTACATTTTAAAAATATATATAGGAATAAGATATAAAAAAAAAAAAAAAAAAAAACTTTTATCAATATTTACATTTATAAGATAAACCTAAAGAGGTTCGAGCTTACAAACACTATATACCAACTCATAGCGACGTCGAGCAAATGATTTGGGGCCTGAAACGTGATTGACTGCGGATTTATCCTTGTTTTTTAGCATTGATAGTACTAACTTTCTGCATTTAAAGATCAATCCATAATATACCAAATTGTGAAGTAGAAAAGATTGATTTATGAGGATATTAAGCAGTTGCCAGTAAAGAACCAAAGAACCGCAAGAAATATAAATTATGACGAATTCTCAAGTTGCAGTATTACCTGTAATTGTGTGATAGTTTTGCTATGCCTAGTACTTAAATATTTATATTCTTTGTCTGTCTATGACTTAAAGATCTACAAGTTTAGCATCTGATAGTCTGTATGAAGTGATATTGCTTTTGGAGATTACTACATAATCAGAATCTCTAACATCAAACTACTTTCAGAGGGCTACTGATAAGAAGACATCTTAAGCAAAACCCAAATATAGCAATAAATGACTAAAACATTATATCATTGTAAAGAAGAAGAAAAAAACTATTGCAAGAAATAAAGATCACGCTGCAGCTATAATAACATCACCACCAGCCTGCTAATATTCTGATACCGAGGCCGTACCGAATCGGTATCGGCCTCTTTAGTCGGGCAGGACACTTGAAAGAAGCATTAGATCTTGTAGATGAGATGTCGTTTGAACACAATGAGATTGTCTGCTCATCATTATTGGCCTCTAGTAGTAAATATGGGAATGTTCTTGTGGGAGAGTATCAGCCATAAAACCACTAGAATTGGATCCAACTGATCCTGGTACTTATAGTTCCCTTTCAAATATATATATGATAGTGCCGGAAGATGGGACGATACGAAACGCACAAGGAAAATGATGGAACTTTAAGCAGATGGGAAGTGTCCAAAGTTCAGTTGGTTAAGGGTGAATACACAGAAGTATATTTCCTTCGCAGATGGAAGGAGCATCATCATTTCAAATTAGTATAAATTTTCTGTATTAGTTGTGCATATTTTGCTACAGCTCATGATCTAAACCAGTTGTGCATATTTCCTTTACAAATGGAAGGAGCGTAATTATTTTAAATTAGTACCATTTAACTTTACCATTTTTTTGTACCAGTTGTGCATATTTGCTACAACTACTAGATGACGAGGAGGACAGATAGTTAGCAAAAGCTAATAACATTTCCTCTAAACCCCAATATCCGAATATTTATGCATATTAAGTCATAATGTCTTCAACTTAAAAGTTTTGGGTCTGTCAGACTTCTTGGTATTGGTTTTAAGAAGCCCCAGGTCACAGTTGGATGCAATCCTAGGTGACTCAGGAATAGATACGGCCTTGTTGTCTAATCTCTTCTATTGGTCTTAGCACCAACTTCCGTGAAGCAGCAGTAACAACAGATGAGTATAGGGAGAACCAGGAAAAATCCCAGTCAAGCAGAATATTACAATAAGCAAAACTCCCTATAATCTCCAGCACTTCCATCAGTCATACACAAAATAGTTGGCTATCGAGGTGAACCTCCCTCAAACTATCATTTTAATTCACTATGACACATGTTGGAAATTACATTTCTCCTAGAACTATCATTTTTTCCTGTAATCTCTCGCACTTCCAACATAGGCTTCTACCGACCATGGATTCTTGTAGGCTATAACTAGAGGTTATGTGCTACATTATCAATAATATTTCTTGCAACCCATTGTAAATGCTTTTATGTGAAGTAGGTGGTATGGCTGCTGGTGTGTTATTCTTGTTAACCTCTACCAGTGGACCTAATAAGCTTTAGGTGATCCCTGTAGTAGAAAAATGTGTCTGATAACTCTGACAACTGTGCCGCTACAAAATAGAAGTAGTCAATTGCTCATTTTCTATTTGATGCTTCTAATAGGAACTATTAATACAAAGCATTCTGGACAGCTACAGATGCTCCTTTATCAATACACTATGAAGCAGATATATTTGATCGACAGTTTTGCTTACCCATCTCAGTGTTCTACACTTATATGATCTCAATGTTCTCTCTCTCTCTCTCTCTCTCTCTCTCTCTCTCTCTCTCTCTCTCTCTCTCTCTCTCTCTCTTATATATATATATATATAAAATAAAAAAAAAAAAAAATTATATATATATATTGTGACACATAAAATTGCATCAGAATTAATAAGAACATGCACACACAACAAAATGACAGCAGTAAGTTAGTTACCTCCACATTTGTAGCCCACAAAGTCTGATAGGTTGCGTCGGTTTGGAATAGTCATGACTACTTAGCCAAACATGTTCAAGACCTGGTTATGAGTATCAATGATGCTGATCGAAGCAGAGCCATTATTTTAAAGGAACTTTCCTGCATCTGCCAGATCTGTCAAACCCTGTAACACACTGCAACACTCGTAACTAGAAACATTCAGATTGGGCAGAAATAGACTGTTTTGTTTTGCTTTTGTTTTTTTTTGCTCCAGTGCAAAGTGTAAAATCCATAGATTTCTGACAATAAGATGGCATCAAGGGCAATTGCCTAGACATAGTAACTAGTACCACACAAAGTTAACAGATGGCCGGTAAAGGCAAAGATGATCTCCTAAACAAATTAGTTGACACTATTGAGCAGGAAACTAATAGGCTAATCAGGAAAATAAGCCTTGTCAAAGCATAAATGATTGAAATAAACAATAGGGGGTGTGCTCATCAAGTCAGATCTCTATTGTAAATTTGCTACTATGAGTACCACTTGGCAAAAGAAGGGATCTCCTAACTCCATAAAGTTGCAACATAGACAAGGTCCATCTCAGATTAGACCTAGAGGGTCGTTGACTTGCTTAAAATGCCAAGAGTTGGCGCATCATCCCCATTGAAAACCATACCAACAATAATGACAAGATAACTATGCCTCAAAGTTGTATCATAGGAAACAAGCAATCATGATAAATCTCCATGAAGTGGCATTCCACCTACAGACCCAATTTGAAAAGCAAAAAAGCATCTATGTAAATTGCAGGTGGCAATATACAAGAACAAAACAATGTAAGATGCCTGAGTTTGTATGTGGCAAGATCAAGAAGCAAGCAATATACGATGGGAACACAATATGCGATCATCTTTCCATAGACTCTTATCGTAACTCTTGATTAAAACAAGTTAAACAATCAATTAGAGATTTAGTTTCCCCTTCCAGTACAATGAAGGATGGAATTTTGATAGAGGTTAGAACATACCTTGGGATGCTGAACAAGAGCTAAAGGTAAAGCTAAATTCCTACTTAGCAATAGCTCGACAACATTTGGGTGTATGTTGAATATCGAAGAGCTGTACCAACACGTCAAAACCATAGCTTACAAACATAGCAATAGCAGCATCAGAAATGCAAGGTAAATTCCTACTTAGAAATAGCTCGACATCATTTGGGTGTATGTTGAACATCTGAGAGCTATACCAACACTTCAAAACCATAGTTTACAAACATAGCAATAGCAGCATTAGAAATGAAAGGTAAATTCCTACTTAGCAATAGATCGACATCATTTGGGTGTGTATTGAATATCTGGGAGTTGTACCAATATGTCAAAACCATAGTTTTTTTGATTTTTTTTTTCCTAGATACTAGTGAACATTGGGAGGAAACTGAGGCATCAGATGTCATGACATAAAGAGCCAACCCAGCCATGAGGAAGTCCAACCTGAGGATAGGAGCAAACCCTAGATTTCTTTTCTTTTCATTCTATTAAGAATAGGAAGGGGAAGTCCAAACTGAACAGATAACCACCGAGGGCGTCGACTGGAGATGTCGTCGATCGACTCTGTAGAGGCCGACAACTATTTGTAGGGGCGGCAACTTTGGAGAAGGCGACGACTCTAAAGGGGGTGGAGATTATGGAGAGGCCATCGAGAGAGAGAAGGTGATGGGAAGGAGTGGAGAGAAGGGAGGCCATAGAGAGGCCGTCGACACTCGATAGAGAATCTGGAGAGTGCGTATAAAACTTCGATAGAGAGAATCAAGAGAGGAGATGTTTCGTTTTATGATTTGGTCTCAAAAAATTTGGATTTGAGGAAAATATTTTGGTTTACCTCAAAAATCAAAATCAAAATCGGCAACAAAATTGGCACCAATATTTTTTTTCCAAATACTTAACAATGGTATATTTCATTGCTATAGATAAAAAAAAAAGTACTATCAACAATTTAATCCATTGCTAATCTTAGCACACATAAAATATAGCTAATTTAGCAACGACGTCGATGTTGCCTATTGACTTTCTAACCGTTGGCAACGAAAATTGGAAATGACTAAAAATTTTGTTGCCAAAATTTTCGTTTAGCAACAAAAATAATATGCGTTGCAGAAATGAATTATTAGTTACGAAAAATGTTGCATTGCTGAAAAAATCGTTGCCTTATAGGATATTTCTTGTTGTCATCACAAGAATGTGTAAGCACGACACGAATGA
Organism: Iris pallida; assembly: GCA_029216955.1. NCBI lineage: Eukaryota > Viridiplantae > Streptophyta > Magnoliopsida > Asparagales > Iridaceae > Iris > Iris pallida. The sequence continues at coordinate 11,940,248 of JANAVB010018600.1, read as the reverse complement.
ATCAAAGAAATGGATGCACGGTCTGCACCACGATATGGAGCCTAAGATTTGGCTATACATAAAGACACGTGCTTCGGCACGAGATGTGGCATTCTGTTTGGAGTCGTTGACACAAAATTTGCATAAGTTTGGGATTTGAGTCGTTTGAGTTGAATAGAAAAGGCCGTATGGCAAGGTATGGTAAAGTCACATGAAGTTACGAGGCACGATCTCGATGTTGTTGCAAGATTGAGTTTATGGCATGACCACTGGGTCGCAAGGCACAGCCTCGACGTAGAATCACAAAGGAGTTTCATGGCACGATCGTGTAGTCCCATCACAAAATAGGCTAGGAGTCTATGACCTAAAACTGATCCTAAGGCAATTAGAAATACCACAAAAGAATAAGTTGCATGCACTAAAATAACGTGTTGGTTTTATATGGGTGGGCGAGGGGCTCACTCACTAGTATGGTTGTGTACTGATACCCCACCAGTCTTCATCCTTGTTAGCAATCACCTGAATAAAACGCGTATTATACGCGAATTTTTCCGTATCTTAAATAAACGTATAATACTTGCGTACTTTTGAAAAATTCGGATTTGTACGCGAATTTTAAGCTTGTGGCGTTTTAAACGCGTACCGTACGAATTTTAAGAAAATTCGGCCAAAAAAATATGACCGAGAAACCCAACAGTCTCGACTTTCTTGACTCTTTCTACTATTAGATACTAAGACTGGCACAATTCTCAAAAAGTTTCAAAAGAAAAGAAAAAACAAGTCTCACGGTAACAAAGAAAAAGGAACCCAAGAGTCTTTGCACATGTTGCTTGCAACAATCAAAGATTTTTTTTCGGTTTTTCATCATCCAACATCTTCTTATTCTCACACTGAATCCTTATTTATGAAGGAGTAGAGGTGGATGGACCCTATATATATGCCGAACTTTTAGTGCCGAATTTGTTCATATGAAACGTAAACACGAATTAAATCTAATCCGAATATTTTTCGTTAGACGAATTTTTGATTGAATTTTTGACCGTATTTTACTTATATTGTGCCGATTTATACTCGTACTTTTGCTGTTCCGAATTTTTTCCGATTGTCGAATTGCTAACAAGGGTCTTCATATGCAGGTTCAAGAATCAACACGCTCGGGGCAAGCTCGCTTGGACATGCTGTCACGTCCCGATCCCGCAGATTCCTTTCATCCTCGCTTCAGACTCTTTGAGACCGATCGTCCTCGCTAAGGCGTGATGCCGTGCAAGCCTAAGTTGCGCTTGCACAAGGCCAAGACCTGAAGCAAGACAAGATAGAAAAGATTGACAATACGCGGTGAAACATATTGCAGATAATTGAAGCAGTAGCAGACATATTTCAGAATACGTGCATTGAACACAATAGTAGCAAGAAACAATTCTCTTTATTGATTTCATTTGAACAGATTACAAGCTCTCGATTCTCTCTGATACAATGTTACATTCTCTGATAACTTTACAGATTACAATGATCCTGTTCCCATATATTACATTCCTTTATATACAAAACCAACTCTTGCAATAGATGTCATCTCTTAGCATCTCTTCTGATTTTTGGCTCCTGAGGATGAGGCTCGGGCTATCGCTTCGTACTATCCTTCTCGATGCATATTACACCTGCATGTAGACTGATGGTTGTCACGACCCGCACCATAGAGTTAGGGAACGAGAACGTAACAACGCCCAGCCTACGCCGCAGTGTCGGCAGTAGAACGCTGTCCTAAGTCTCAATGCATCTAACAGTATAAGACTAAACAGTTTATACTCCCCGAATGGGGGTGACATAGCAGAAAGTAAACTCAATCACAACTAAGGGAGAAGAAGTATGATAAGATATAAAACTCAAATGAAGAACAGAAGATCAGAAGAGTCTAAGTGTCTAAGATACATAAACTCAGAATACATCTCAAAACTCAAATATAGTAATCCATAAATACAACTCAAGATGACTGAAAATAAACTATAAGCAAAACCTTAGCTATCTATACAACCTCTACTGTCTCCTCTAGGCTAGCAGGCAACCTCCAGGCTATCTGTAAAATTTATCAACAGGTCCAGTCAGGACTGGAGCGAGCACAGTACATCTTAACAAATCATAGCAGGTTAGAAAATATAATCATGCAGTAAAGTAAGATACATGAACTGAAGAAATACAGTATGTAAACAGAGAGAGAGAACTGTAATAGAAATATCTACTATAAGTAGAGAGCTAATAGTGAATAGTGAGTCAGAGTAAAATATAAACATGTGAATGGCATAGGAGATTCATGACTACAGCTAAGAGAGTGATTCATGACTACAACTACTTGGATAATATTCACATGCCTATTTTCCCTCCCCCATCCCCAATCAATACACAAGGATCTGTTCAAGTTATGTTAAGATTCGTGAAACTTCACATGGCTCATAAAATGAGTGATACGTGAAGGTGATTCATGATGGCTCTGTGAATATGAGAGTACATGTGTCACAAGCGATTCGTGAATCAGAGGAAGCATAGAGATACGTGATGATTCGTGAAACGCACAAAACATGCAGTATCCGATACTCCCGAGGGGGATAACATCTCATGAAAAGATCCATATAGTACCAATCCGTGTGACCAACGTGACAGTATCAAGTAAAGTAATTTAAGGCATGAAAATAATTCTAACAGGATATGAAATGATCAGAGAATGTACTCGCCTGATAACCTGAACAGCTGATAAGTATAGGGGGTCCAACTGAAGCCACAGAGTCCTATTTAAAGCAACACAGGTTACAAGGTGTTCAAGTTGTAATAAATAAATCTCTACAAACAATCTATTTTATTCTAGGTTCTTCTAAGTCTAAACAACTCTAGGTCAACTCCGGTCAATAATCTAGTCAAACTAGGTCAAGTGTTGACTTATAGTTGACTTTGGGTCAACTGGTCAACTCTGGTCAAACAGGGTCAATTTTAGTCTAATTATTAAAGATATAAAGTGTACTTCGTTATTCGTACGTCGAAACTTACGACACGCAAATCGAGATAAGAAGATCAACGGTAAAGTTGATAATCTTATTATAGTGATCCACGTGTTCATCTTATCAATTTCAGTGATGTGAGATCACTGGAATTGACTGATCTCAGTTTTGTTGTACTAATCCCGAAATACGAACATTATAAGAATTAATTATTAATTAATTATAAAAAGGTTAAACTCAGAGAAACTATCAACAAATATTGTCGGACAATAAAATAAACATCGCCAACGTGTCCAGAATGGTCAAATTAGCTAGGATAGCCTACCCATCGGTCCAATTTGGACACAACGGAAAAAAGTAATTTCGGGCCAAAACGGTGTCCGTGTCGGAGCCGTTCTGCACCAAAAAACGTGCAAGAAAACAAGTCTATAAAATATAACAAATTATATGTCCACGAAATCTGAATGACGATACGAACCCAACGGTATCTCCAGAATTGGATTCCGGTGAGCCGGTCTCAAAATGACCTGTTGACCCGAATATTGGTATCCGACTTGCACCGAAATGCGTGCCAGATCCAATGTCCACCAAAATCTAGTAAATTATATGTCAATGAGTCCAGAATGACGATACGAACTCAACGGTATATCCGGAATTGGATTTCGATGAGCCGGCGTCAAAAAGTCCCGTTGACTGAGAATGTGAGACCCACTTTGTACCAAAAAATGTGTCAGGGCCCACGTTCTCCAAATCTAACAAATTTTATATGAAAACATGCCAGAACGACGCCACGAGTCTAATGGTGGTGTCAGAAATGAAATCTGGAGTCCTGTGTTCAAAAATGGAATTTTATAAGTTGGAAATTACGAATTCGGACGGCCAACTTTGGCGTCGAATTCAACCAATCAAACAAGCTCACAATGAAACGAAACTGGAGGGGTAGTAAGAGGGTTATACCAGCTTCGCACATGAACTGGTAGCACGCCAAAAGGAGCTGCGATGGAATAGATACAAGCTGACGAAGTTGTCCCCGCAAAACTATCCAAATTTAATACAATTTAAACGGTCAACTTGGTGGCCGGTTTTGATGTATCAAACGATAAAATTAACGGACGAAAATTGACAGGGATGAAGGTGGATATACCGATATTGTGACGGAGCAAAGAAATCGCCGTTCCAACGGTCGGATTTTCGAGAAAATATGTACGAAGTTGCTGCAACGGAACGCATTTCCAGCCTTGTTCTCGAGCTCGTTACGACGGGACGTCGTATAAAACGCACGAATCGCCTCGACGGCACGTCCCGGAGGACAGTGACCGTCAGGGGGCTGCGCGTTGGAGTTTGCCGAAGGATGGGGGGTGCCCACGGTGGTGCGTGGCCGGCCACGGCGGCGCTGTACCGCCCGTGCGCGCGCGCAAGGGGTGCGCCTACACGCGTGCGGCTGTGCTGTGCGATGGCCGGGGCTCGCGCGCCTAGCCTGGCCGGCGACGGTGGCCAGCGAGGCCAGGCGACTGTGGGGGCGGCCACGCGACGGAGGTCGGTGACTGCGACGGCGGCGTGGTGGCTCGGGTTGGATAAATGAATGGAATGGTGGTGGTCGGTGGTGGAATGGTTGGTGGTGAAGATGGAGGAGGGTTGCTGCGGTGGCCGACGGCCTGGAGAGGGTGGTGGACGGCCGTCGGAGGTGAGGTGGTGGTGGTCGGGGTTAATGGTGGAAGAGGGTGGTCGTTGTTGTTGAGCTGCTGTTGTTGTTTGAAGTTGTTGTTAGTGTGTGTTGTTGTATGAGTTTTTGTTTAGAATAATTTAAGGAAGGAGAGAGAGAGGATAAGAGAGAGAGATAAAGTTGCTCTCCTAGAATTTAGGGCCAAGCTATGGCCAAGGGTATGGGGGAAAGTTGGCTGCTATGAGGAGATTGAATGGAGGAGATTTAGTTAGGGGAAATCAATGGCTATGATGGAATATAGGAAAAATAGGTAATTTCAATAGGGATTTAATATCAAAAGAATTTCTATTTAAATATAGAAAAATAGGTAGAATAGTACTTGATATTTTGGGGCAAGAAAATATGAGGGTATTATGATGGAGAATAACATGGAGCTGGGCTGGACTTGGTGGAGCCGGATTGGATCAAAATCAGACATTGTGCAAAAATCGAATTAAAATTAGGAATCGATGATCATGGGTAAATAAGTAGCACATGGGAATTCCAATAAATGGGACACAAGTGTCGGACGGGTAGTAGGCTCAATGTGGGCCATGTCCATAATTGGGGCTGACAGGTTTTGGTCGACAGGGTACCCACAAATCAAGTTGGAAAATGAATGTGATTACGTGTCAGGAAAGTTGTGCAAAGCAAATGGAGCACAAAATGGCGTGTCTGAGTGGGACACGAAGGTCATGGGTGACGAGCGTCTCGAGTAGATCATCAATGAGGAGTTGGTTTCAAGAAACTGACTGGTCTTGCGCTCCCAAATTAAAAGTCACGGCAACGTGCTAATAATAATCAAGGAAAAGAGTGGGAAAATTAATTAATGATCAAATGGTCTAAATCGACCCGAAGTTCAGCGAAGCAAAAAAGAGCACAAGGGAGCAAGTTTGAGTGGGACACTATATACCATCATGAAGGTAATCTTGTCCACTCCAAAACTCGTGAAGAAGATTTCCAGAGTTGAACATCCCTGACACTCCAAATATCAAAGGCACAGAAAAGTATACTTAAGGAAAAATAACAGAATAAATTATTTATCGAAACCAAATCAATCAGAAAATTAAAATAAAAAAAATCAACCCAAAATTCAGGGTGCTCACATCCTACCCACCTTATAAAAATTTCGTCCTCGAAATTAAAATTGTTCATACTCCTAGGTCAAACCCCCACAATCAAATCCCAGAGCTTAAATAAAACATACCATCAAAAAGGACGACATACAGGGTCATGGCATACGGTGGTAGTGAAAGTCTCATCTAGGTATACTAGTCATACTAACTGAATCGGTCATAGGGTATCAAAACACACAAGAAGTCTAGGGTGTTAAACCGGAAAAGACACAGAATAACAATCATCAAAACTGTAAGGCAGCCTACCATCCTATATGGAACTGGTACTTATCATAAAAATAATGAAATGTAACAACCAATTATCTATAAGGGTTCAGAAAAATCAAAATCAAAGTTAAAGAATGAAAGCCAATTTCATGGAAAATTCCAATCGTAATACATATTAAGAATATTTAGTTTTGATATGATCTAAGTTGATCAAATTGGGGAAATCAAGATTTGGGCAATATGGAGGACAGTTCAACAAAGTATGAGAACGAGCATACAAGGATGGAGATTCAGGTCATAATCAAATTTAAGTCAATTGCGTACAACTCAAGATATTAATATGGTAAAAAAAGATAATCGAAGTCGATTTGGTCGTGATTAAGGAAACTAGGATTCAATGATATTGAAAAACCCTTTTTAGATAAAAACAAGAAGATCTCATACGAAGTCAGTAAATCATCTCTCTCTGATACTATCAGTTTACCATTTGCTGATCATATTTTCTCACAAACCCTAATATAAAATCAACCTTCATATGACTACCCTCAGAAATTCTATAACCTTCAGTCATCTAAATTTTTACCATGATCACCATAGACAAAATTTCAAACTTCTAAAACATTTTCTATGAAGCATAACCCTCTTATTTAGGAGCCGACACTTATTCATTTAATCAAAATTTCAAATTCCTTCACCTCGTTCTAAATTAGATTCGAAACCTCTAAATCCAGTTTATGAAACCCTTGTACTTGTTTAAGTCAAGTCTCGTATTTACTCAACTCCAATACCACTATGTCACACAAAATTTATTCTGGTTTATAAATCAACCTTCATATTTTCTTCAACGTTCACCTTCAAATATTATCCCTTTGAATTCTACAATTTCTTTTCTCCAATCATCTAAAAATAATTCCTATAACCTAAAATCCTTGTGTTCCCTCTGTCTCTAATCACCCTCTTACAATATCTAGTTCAACTTCGCATAATCATAGAATACAATTAAATTCTCCTTTCCATCTCTAAATTTCTACATAGCCTTGTAATAGTTCTAAAGAATCAATAACCAAGATTTTCTAGTCCTCAAAACTAGGTTGACCTCTGATATCCTCATTAGTTTTTTTTTTGAAATACATCCATGAATTTCTCGTAACCCAAATTTTTTGCGATTGTTTCTAAATTGATAACATTTATCACTCGATTCCATTCTAAACCTTTACCACATCTTCCTCTCAATTTTTTTTATATTTGACACCCAACATTCTGATTCCTACAAATCATTCTATGATAACCATTTACATCATTTCCGCACTAGATGATTTACGTCACTTCCTCAACATTTCTCAGGCAAAATGATATGAAGATTCAAGAGTTTTCAAGGTATAGCTGACAGAATTATATACGAGACAGGGAATTGATGTAATCATGACAGTTATATAAGACAAGAATGATGGAAATAAAATATTGGCAGGAAGAGAATGATAAAAGAATCTGTTCTGCTCATTGTTTAAAAGAGGAACCCATTTTGAAATCAGAGCTATAATATTAAATCCAAAACAAGGTCTAGCAAAATCATCGATTCATTGTATTAAGAAGAAATTTGTAAGAAGTTACACAAGGGTTTATAAAAACAACTAAAGCTACTACTAAGTTAAATAATGAGAAACAAAACAAAACAATTTTTTTTTTTGAAAGACTGAACAAAAGTAGTGAAAACATGTTCAAAAAAACATTTAAGGTACAATCTGATAATCATATGCGTCTATCCAAAATCATGGTGCTCTAAATCCTCGTCATACTAGTAAGCAAGGCTACGATAATCACAAAGTCGTCGACTTAGGCACATACATCTAGAATCATGGTATTTAACATTTTCGCGATGCCGCTAGCTTGGCTGCGAAAACCTTAAATTCCCACACCCGAGAAATATATCCAAAATCAGACTATATGTCCTCACCATGCTGGCTAATGTGACTATAGAAGACTAGATTCCATAACTTAGATGACCTAGCCCATATAATTTCATCTTGACAAAAATTAAATTAAATCAACAATGAATACCCAAAAATCAAATCAAATTTATCAACGAACATTAAAATTCAAAAATGAACAAAAATCCTTCAAAATACAAACTCGGATGCAACAGCTATCATCAAGATTCAAAATTCAACAATCATCTATCAAAATCAATAAATACAAACTCAAATTCAACCATAATCCATCAAAATCAAATTCAACAACAGAAAGTAAAGATAAATTAAATCAAGGAAAAAAGAGTTTTCAAATCAAAGTTAAAATAAGATCCTCAAGGGTCGTCCCAGGAATCTCTCAAGGGATCCTAACTGTGATTGAGTACCCTCAAAAATATATCCTAATCCTACTGCAGGCTGTAGTGGTACTCTAGTTCGAATACCACTACACAAACTCGACCTGCATGGGCCACCACTAAAAACGTGTCACGACCCGCACCCTAGAGTTAGGGCACGAGAACGTAACAACGCCCAGCCTACGCCGCAGTGTCGGCGGTAGAACGCTGTCCTAGGTCTCAATGCATCTAACAGTATAAGACTAAACAGTTTATACTTCCCGAATGGGGGTGACATAGCAGAAAGTAAACTCAATCACAACTAAGGGAGAAGAAGTACGATAAGATATAAAACTCAAATGAAGAACAGAAGATCAGAAGAGTCTAAGTGTCTAAGATACATAAACTAAGAATACATCTCAAAACTCAAATATAGTAATCCATAAATACAACTCAAGATGACTGAAAATAAACTATAAGCAAAACCCTAGCTATCTATACAACCTCTACTGTCTCCTCTAGGCTAGCAGGCAATCTCCAGGCTATCTGTAAAATTTATCAACAGGTCCAGTCAGGACTGGAGCGAGCACAGTACATCTCAACAGATCATAGCAGGTTAGAAAATATAATCATGCAGTAAAGTAAGATACATGAACTGAAGAAATACAGTATGTAAACAGAGAGAGAGAACTGTAATAGAAATATCTACTATAAGTAGAGAGCTAATAGTGACTAGTGAGTCAGAGTAAAATATAAACATGTGAATGGCATAGGAGATTCATGACTACAGCTAAGAGAGTGATTCATGACTACAGCTACTTGTATAATATTCACATGCTTATTTCCACTCCCCCATCCCCAATCAATACACAAGGATATGTTCAAGTTATGTTAAGATTCGTGAAACTTCACATGGCTCATAAAATGAGTGATAAGTGAAGGTGATTTATGATGGCTCTGTGAACATGAGAGTACATGTGTCACAAGCGATTCGTGAATCAGAGGAAGCATAGAGATACGTGATGATTCGTGAAACGCACAAAATATGTAGTATCCGATGCTCCCGAGGGGGATAACATCTCATGAAAAGATCCATATAGTACCAATCCGTGTGACCAACGTGACAGTATCAAGTAAAGTAATTTAAGGCAGGAAAATAACTAACAGGATATGAAATGATCAGAGAATGTACTCGTCTGATAACCTGAACAGCTGATAAGTATAGGGGGTCCAACTGAAGCCATAGAGTCCTATTTAAAGCAACACAGGTTACAAGGTGTTCAAGTTGTAATAAATAAATCTCTACAAACAATCTATTTTATTCTAGGTTCTTCTAAGTCTAAACAATTCTAGGTCAACTCCGGTCAATAATCTAGTCAAACTAGGTCAAGTGTTGACTTATAGTTGACTTTGGGTCAACTGGTCAACTCTGGTCAAACAGGGTCAATTCTAGTCTAATTATTAAAGATATAAAGTGTACTTCGTTATTCGTACATCGAAACTTACGACACGCAAATCGAGACAAGAAGATCAACGGTAAAGTTGATAATCTTATTATAGTGATCCACGTGTTCATCTTATCAATTTCAGTGATGTGAGATCACTGGAATTGACTGATCTCAGTTTCGTTGTACTAATCCCGAAATACGAACATTATAAGAATTAATTATTAATTAATTATAAAAAGGTTAAACTCAGAGAAAACTATCAACAAACATTGTCGGACAATAAATAAACATCGCCAACAGTGTCCAGAATGGTCAAATTAGCTAGGATAGCCTACCCATCGGTCCAATTTGGACACAAGGCAAAAAAGTAATTTCGGGCCAAAACGGTGTCCGTGTCGAAGCCGTTCTGCACCAAAAAACGTGCAAGAAAACAAGTCTATAAAATATAACAAATTATATGTCCACGAAACCATGAATGACGATACGAACCCAACGGTATCTCCAGAATCGGATTCCGATGAGCCGATCTCAAAATGACCCGTTGACCCGGATATTGGTATCCGACTTGCACCGAAATGCGTACCAGATCCAATGTCCACCAAAATCTAGTAAATTATATGTCAACGAGTCTAGAATGACGATACGAACTCAACGGTATATCCGAAATTGGATTCCGATGAGCCGGCGTCAAAAAGTCTCGTTGATCCAGAATGTGGGACCCAATTTGTACCGAAAAACGTGCTAGGGCCCACGTTCTCCAAATCTAACAAATTTTATATAAAAACATGCCAGAACGACGCCACGAGTCTAATGGTGGTGTCAGAAATGAAATATGGAGTCCCGTGTTCAAAAATAAATTTTACAAGTTAAAAATTACGAATTCGGACGGCCAATTTTGGCGTCGAATTCAACCAATCAAACAAGCTCACAATGAAACGAAACTGGAGGGGTAGTAAGAGGGTTATACCAGCTTCGCACAGGAACGGGTAGTACGCCAAAAAGAGCTGCGGTGGAGGAGATACAAGCTGACGAAGTTGGCCCCGCGAAACTGTCCAAATTTAATACAATTAAACGGTCCACTTGGTGGCCGGTTTTGATGTATCAAACGATAAAATTAACGGACGAAAATTGACAGGGATGAAGGTGGATATACCAAGATTGTGACGGAGCAAAGAAATCGCCGATCCAACTGTCAAATTTTCGAGAAAATGCGCACGAAGTTGCTACAACGGAACACGTTTCCAGCCTCGTTCCCGAGCTCGTCACGACGGGACGTCGTACAAAACGCACGAATCGCCTCGACAGCGCATCCCGGAGGATAGTGGCCGCCAGGGGATGCGCGTCAGAGTTCGCTGGAGGATGGGGGGTGCCCACGGCGGTGCGTGGCCGGCCACGACGACGCTGCACCGCCCGTGCGTGCGCGCAAGGGGCGCGCCTACACGCGTGCGGCTGTGCTGTGCGCTGGCCGGGGCTCGCGCGCCTAGCCTGGCCGGCGACGACGGCCAGCGAGGCCACGACGACTGTGGGGGCGGCCACACGGCGGAGGTCGGTGACTGCGACGGCGGCATGGTGGCTCGGGTTGGATAAATGAATGGAATGGTGGTGGTCAGTGGTGGAATGGTTGGTGGTGAAGATGGAGGAGGGTTGCTGCGGTGGCCGACGGCCTGGAGAGGGTGGTGGACGGACGTCGAAGGTGAGGTGGTGGTGGTCGGGGTTAATGGTGGGAGAGGGTGGTCATTGTTGTTGAGCTGCTGTTGTTGTTTGAAGTTGTTGTTGGTGTGTGTTGTTGTATGAGTTTTTGTTTAGAATAATTTAAGGAAGGAGAGAGAGAGGATAAGAGAGAGATAAAGTTGCTCTCCTAGAATTTAGGGCCGGCCTATGGCCAAGGATATGGGGAAAAGTTGGCTGCTATGAGGAGATTGAATGGAGGAGATTTAGTTAGGGGAAATCAATGGCTATGATGGAATATAGGAAAAATAGGTAATTCCAATAGGGATTTAATATCAAAAGAATTTCTACTTAAATATAAAAATAGGTAGAATAGTACTTGATATTTTTGGGCAAGAAAATATGAGGGTGTCATGATGGAGAATAACATAGAGCTGGGCTGGACTTGGTGGAGCCGGATTGGATCAAAATCAGACATTGTGCAAAAATCAAATTAAAATTAGGAATCGATGATTATGGGTAAATAAGTAGCACATGGGGATTCCAATAAATGGGACACAAGTGTCGGACGGGTAGTAGGCTCAATGTGGGCCATGTCCATAATTGGGGCTGACAGGTTTTGGTCAACAGGGTACCCACAAATCAAGTTGGAAAATGAATGTGACACCGTGGGATAAAATAAAATCGGGTCACGTGTCAGGAAAGTTGTGCAAAGCAAATGGAGCACAAAATAGCGTGTCTGAGTGGGATACGAAGGTCATGGGTGACGAGCGTCTCGAGTAGATCATCAATGAGGAGTTGGTTTCAAGAAACTGACTGGTCTTGCGCTCCCAAATTAAAAGTCACGGCAACGTGCTAATAATGATCAAGGAAAAGAGTGGGAAAATTAATTAATGATCAAATGGTCTAAATCGACCCGAAGTTCAGCGAAGCAAAAAAGAGCACAAAGGAGCAAGTTTGAGTGGGACACTATATACCATCATGAAGGTAATCTTGTCCACTCCAAAACTCGTGAAGAAGATTTCCAGAGTTGAACATCCCTGACACTCCAAATATCAAAGGCACAAAAAAGTATACTTAAGGAAAAATAACATAATAAATTATTTATCGAAACCAAATCAATAAGAAAATTATAAAAAAAAAAATCAACCCAAAATTCAGGGTGCTCACAATGGTGGGTCAGTATATCAGCATACTGGTGATTATCAACAAAGAGCTACATTTGTCTAAAATAATCTCTGTTCATTAAGTGAGAAAAATATTTCTCGTGATGTGATCTTGCTACTTTTTACCTATATACATTTCATGCATACAGAGTCAGTTTACATCTCTTTTGAAAACATCTTTGAAAAGCCACAATTTATTTCATTCCATTTGAAGCATACAAGGGACTATTCAATTCAAGCACGATGACTATTCATTTCTGTGGAGTGCGCAGCGTGTTTCATGAGCATATCATTTCTTTGTTCAAGCAACTCTTAGGGGCATTTGCAAGCACGATATCATATCTTTTCTTTAGTGGAACATAGCTTTTCTTTACAACGGATTAATCTCTGCAAGCAATTCATATAGCAAACTCAAGCAATACATATGTATCACTTTTAAGTGATTCTTACCATAGCCGACGGTCCATGTAATGCTCCGCTCCGCACGGTACATTATGTTGAGTCATTGACTCGAAGAGTTGCCTTGTCCCGAAAGAATGCATCGAGTTGAATCGATGCGAAGCGCCGCGTTGCCCCGAAGGATGAGTGCGTGGAATCGGCTCGAAGATTCTAAGAAATCGATTCGACCAAGGCGCAAGTCCAAATCGATGCAAGTATTGATTTTAGTTGGTTTCATGTGCAGGTTATACTTTGACGGGAAAATATTAGAGGTCGATCTTTTGCAATATTTAGTAAGGGGTCCGCGAAATCAAATCGTCGCCTTGCGACGGGCTAAGACTTGGGCATGCTAAGGCGAATTGGGCGTATAACTCAACGAAGCACGAAGTGCTCGAATGGCTAAGTCAGGAGAGTGGCCGTGCAACAAAGTTAGGAAATCGAGCCGCATCGGCTTGGCGAAACGACGAAGGCGTATCGACTCAAGGTGGGAGGATTGACTTCTTTTTACTTCCTCATTCGATAAGTCAAATATATCATTGTATGCTAAAAGTTAACCTATCGACGCCGCGGGCGTGGTCCAATCGGAGATAAATCATAGTGTGAGTCGAACACTAAGTTAGAACAATTGAAATAAAACGTGCATCAATATGCACGAGTTGCAATGGGACATTGGATATCGCTAAGGTGAGCGCCTCGGTGCGCAAGCCGCAAGAACATGGGATAACTGTAATCGGCGAGTGCCTTAGTGCACGAACCATACCGTGCCTTTGCTGCACGAGTTAGACGGCTAGAACATTGGAAGACCATAGGCGAGCGCCCTAGCATGCAAGCCCCGAACATTGAATGCTAAGTTATAGAATATGGATATACGGTCGAACGAGGGGCATATTGCATTGAATGCAAACGATGTTTGCTAAGAAAGTCGCGAGGGGTATATTGCATTGAATGCAAACGAGCCGTAAAAATGTTAGTTGCTGCAAGCGCAACAAATTGTGAAATACGATATGAGATATTGTCGCAATGTAACATGTTGAATAAGAAATAAATTGATGCACGAAGTGCAACGAGTAATGATGAATATGCGTTAAAATGAAAGTGAGAAGTGATAAGCCAATACCGAATGTGTTAAACGGATTGTGCATTGACTTGGAAAGTCGAGAGTAATTCGTTGCATGAGGTACGATAAATATTGAAAATGATCGTTGCACGATGTGCAACGCGTATTGAAAGTAAAAATCATTGCACGTGGTGCAACGCATATCAAATTAATCGTTGCACGAAGTGCAAAGGAAATTGGAATTGAATCGTTGTACAAAGTGAAATGAAAGTGTCGAAAATAAATCGTAGCACGATGTGCAACTTGTATCGAAAGTAAAATTTGTTGCACGGGGTGCAACGCATATCAAATAAATTGTTGCACGAGATGCAACGTAAGGAAAGAATTGAAATCATAAATCGATAGAACGAATCGTCGGTTGTACACCAAACTTATGTTGGCAAACGAGAACATTGACCGAATCGTGTCGAATTTTGATAGAATCAAAGTTACGGTTGTGATCAAGTACGATCACTGCGGAAATCGTGAGTCGGAAGAGATCGTTGGTTTACACTAAGTGTAGCACGTGGGAAATAGCTTGAATTCCGAGTGGTATATGCCATACCACGTAGGCGATGAATGACTCCATTTCGAGTGGTATATGGTATATCACTTGTGCGATGAATTGCATCGACGTGTTGTGAGAATTGCGGAAGAATTGTCCGCAACGGACGGAGGAGTACCGAGACTCGATTGAAAATTTGTATGGCGATATGTTGATGCAAGTGTTCTTCGAAAATCGGTTGAGACGATAAGGTGAGACTTGTATTGATGAACGATACGTCGGACGAAAGTTTTAAGTTGGTCGAACGACCGAGACTAGCGAAACGATTATGCCTTGACACAATAATCGGATCGACGGAAAAGGAATACTCGAGCTTACAAATGAGTCGCACGACTTGCGATTTCGATAGAAATGTTAGGTGATGCGAATTGTAATCGAATCGCACGATGTGCGACTTCGGTAAAGAGTTGGTTGATGTGAGTAATCGTGCCTAAGAAATAGTTGGTTACGTTACGGCGAAACTCATTTGAGTACGACTGAAAAACACGCGAAACTTAGAGGGCGTGATCGTATAACTCGAGGGTTCGATGTTGGATAATCGGTAACTCAGTTACGCGATCAAAGTATAGCGGGATGCGGCAAATCAGAGAACGAGTCGATGCGTATGAAAAAGTTTGTTGCGAACTTAGATGTATGCGATGTGGGTTAAGTTGACATTGAAACGGATTCAAAGTTGATCCTTACGTTATCGAAATGGATACGGCGTATCGAGATCGATACGTAAGAAAATGTAAACGACCTGAGAATACAAAATAGAGTGTGCCTTGCGCTATGAAATTTTGTAAGTAACAATACGAGAATGAACGAACTTGGTTGATCGTAAATTTTGTGATTGATCAAAGACGAGACTATAAGTCATCGACGATTGCTCGATGCGTATAGCATCTCGTATGTCGACCCGAAAATAAGATAGACTCGAACTCGATACAAGTAGATGTTTCGTAAATTGCGGAATCATCGACGGTAGTGCATGACTTGACTCGGAGGATAGTTGTGCATCAGTTGCGCCGATAGAAACAGTTTTGTTCGAAATTGGGTAGTCGCATAGAATTGTCGGAACGTGATTTGGCTCCGAAATAAGATATAGCATGGTTCGTAGTAAACTGTCCTTCGGTGATGATACACAATTATCGAGCGTAGCTTCGGGGCAGCTGACCCTAGAAGACTTGACCACCAAATCGAATTGAATGCTGCAGACCGTAAGATGACCTATGCGATATCGCATATGAGATTGCATCGATAACAAATACAATATGGTGCATGTTGACGATAAGTCTAGGCGATCGAGAATTGTTGGAACAACTTTCGATTGAGAATGGTATAGTTAGATTTGAGTATTCGTCGGATGAATATTTGAATGGTTATGTTGGTCGACGAACAAACTAGAAAATTCACCAATGAACTTGGTGATTCGAATAGGCGTTTGCGAGAATCGTGCTATGCACGAGAGGGAACGATAAAGAAATGACTTACGAGTTGTACCGTTAGATTCGAATTCACCTCGCAATTGAGCTTGCGTGAATCGAACCTATATTCGATGTTGCGAGACGAGTAAGTTGGGAATTTGGCTAGTAGATTCCTACTCGTTAGGAATCGAATGTAAGGCGTATCGTAAAGACCCTCGTGTCAAGGCGATCGTTGTCTTGAGCACCGTCGCCTTGATGTAAACTATTGAGTCGGATAGATTGTGGCCTTTGTACAATGTCAATTTAAACTTATGTCGGAAGGATTTGAGCACGGTGCCTAGGTAAGTAACCTAGCGGACGTAGTCCTGAATGTTGATGCTTTTGCAAGTCAACAAAAAGAATCATGTCGAGATAGGATACGATGTGAAACATCAGAAATCGTTGGATAGTGACGCCAAACGCAAGGCATTGCGGAGACTCGTTGTGATCGGATGCGCGACGGCTTGACGCGACGCGTAAGAATTGATAGTCCCGATGAAACATACAAAGTAAGAAATGCGATTTTTGAATCGCATCATGTACCTTGACTTTTGTTGACGAATCGCGTATGTATCAATATGCATGTGCGCTAGAATTGCGAGAACAAGTAATAGAGCCAAGTCCGATCAAGAATACGAAATGGCAAGTAATAGAGAATGAGAAGTTACGTGTTTGTATTGTTCCGATATCTTACAACTGAGCTTGGTCGAAATGCATATATTGGTGGGATGCCTAAAATATGTGTATGATTCCAAACTAAGTTGTACGATATAAACGATAGTGAGACGAGATCGTGGAACGATCTAATGAAACCCTTAGAAATTTAGTATTGGTTTCGGTTCGGGACAAACCTTGTTTTAAGTGGTATATTCTGTAATATCCCGCTCCGCACGATGCATTATGCTGAGTCGTTGACTCGAAGAGTTGCCTTGCCCCGAAAGAATGCATCGAGTTGAATCGATGCGAAGCGCCGCGTTGCCCCGAAGGATGAGTGCGTCGAATCGGCTCGAAGATTCTAAGAAATCGAATCGACCAAGGCGCAAGTCCAAATCGATGCAAGTATGGATTTTAGTTGGTTTCATGTGCAGGTTATACTTTGACGAAAAAATATTAGAGGTCGATCTTTTGCAATATTTAGTAAGGGGTCCGCGAAATCAAATCGTCGCCTTGCGACGGGCTAAGACTTGGGCATGCTAAGGCGAATTGGGCGTATAACTCAACAAAGCATGAAGTGCTCGAATGGCTAAGTCAGAAGAGTGGCCGTGCAACAAAGTTAGGGAATTGAGCCGTATCGGCTCGGCAAAACGACGAAGGCGTATCGACTCAAGGTGGAAGGATTAACTTCTTTTTACTCCTTCATTCGATAAGTCAAATATATCATTATATGCTAAAAGTTAACCTATCGATGCCATAGGCGTGGCCCGATCGGAGATAAATCATAGTGTGAGTCGAACACTAAGTTAGAACAATTGAAATGAAACGTGCATCAATATGCACGAGTCGCTATGGGACATTGGATATCGCTAAGGTGAGCGCCTCGGTGCACAAGCCGCAAGAACATAGGATAACTGTAATCGGCGAGTGCCTTAGTGCATGAACCATACCGTGCCTTTGCTGTACGAGTTAGACGGCTAGAACATTGGAAGACAATAGGCGAGCGCCCTAGCGCACAAGCCCCGAACATTGAATGCTAAGTTATAGAACATGGATATACGGTCGAACGAGCCTACGTGCACGGAATAATAAAAGATGGCTTCGTTGCGAGAGAATACAGTTGTGGCATGAATGTGGCAGAACTGTCGGCTATGACATGGTGCCTCGAAAGGTGTTCGAGACCTTCAGGTCGTTCAGTTGACGAGCATTGAGTTGAGACACGATGCCATTGAATCATTGAAACGAAGTATGAAATGTAAGAACACAGAAAGTTAACGAAAGAGATGTGAGATGATAAGTCTGAGTCTCGGACTCAAGACTATGTTTGGTTGTTTGAATTTGATTACTTGAATGATAGGGCGTTGCATGGTCGATTGGAATGGGCTTGAGATAATTGCGATGATATCTTCCGTGCATGAAACGTTCCCTCCGAACGGGAGTACCGGGGCACCGGGACCGTTCGGCCTAGGAGGGATGATAATCTTTGATAAGCGCACATCTGCGAAGTCCGATTAGCACTCGGTCGTAAATGTGAGAAGCCGTAAATGATGGTAGGCACGCGGTAAGTTTCGGTTGTTGGGATAGCAACCCAACCCGTGAAACGCCGGGCTACCCAAACACGAGAGAGAAAAGAAGGAGAGAAAAGAAAGTAAGGAAAAATAAAAGAAAAACTCCTTTAGTCCATTCCGGCGCGGATATGCCCACGACCTTTATATAGTTAAGGAACGATGGATTGAAAGTGTAGGCGCGTATGCGTCCCGTATATAGATCCTGCTTAGAGATGCACATATAACATAACAGGGAAGGAATGCGGCATATTCACCTTGCGTCGGTACAAGGGCAAGTGCGTCGACTTGGTAAGTCGCGCCATGAATCAAACACGAGATTGTTTGTTTGCTTGCCTATTCAATTTGATAACATGCTGCTATGATAACATGCTTTACGCTTTCGAAGATGCCATAAAATTGACCCTAAGGAGAACATAGCACGATCATAAGCTAAGTTGCATGATTCAACATAAATATTAAAATATCGGTTTGGAAAGATGATCTTTGCTTCAGTACATGCGAGGACGAACGTACTGATCCCCCACCAGCTTCATGCAGGGTGCAGGGAATGGATTGCTCGCGGTGAAGCGTTGCTTGAACGTGTTAAGGCTTGGAATGCCGAAGCGCATTGAAGCGTGCTATCGCATTGACGCTCGGACTACGCAGCTGGATTGATGCGGCCGAGATATAGAAGGCATGATGTATGGAACGGTGAAATCCTTTGTGGACAAGAGAGAACCTGAGTGTTGTAGCCAATCTGGCATATATTGTTAGGCTATCGAAAGACATTGTAATCTCAGTTTCGGATATCAATAAAGAGAATTATTTCGTATACTCTATCTTTTCTATCGTTGTTATTATTGAATCAAAAGATAACCATTTGAGAACTTGTCACCTTGCCTTGCACGAGCGCAACTCCAGGCTTGTGCGGCATCATGTCCCCTGCGAGGACGATGATTCGGGTGATTCCGGGTTGGGGCATGACAGTCCATCCCTGCACAAGACAAGGATTAGCATACACATGATAATACCAACATTGTTCTCTGTTCGTCTCTGTATTGTTAGCTCTTAGCAAAATATTTTTGACACATGCAGACTCGATTGACAGCTGTAACTCTCCGGTTCAGCTCTGCACCAACCAACACCTATCTATATGATGGTCCATTAGAAATTCCATGTTTAGCCGTTGTGATTCTCCGGTTCAGCTCATCGCTAAGGACTCGGATATCGACTCCCATTTTTATATGGAGGCCCTAATCTCTCTTAGGCCGAGTGGTTCCAGGCGCCCCCAGATTCCACCCGCGAGACAAATTTTTACTCGTACACGAGTTGTCTGAGACCATATGCTTGCTCTAGCAGTTCTATCAGATGAGACAGATTTGTGATCAAATGTACAACATGTTCTTTTCATGCCTTTTCAGATATACGACATGTTCTTTTCATGCCTTTGCAGATGTACGATACGTTCATTTCGTGCCTTTCTTCTTTTCGGATCATATAGCCAACAGCTTCTCTCTTTTCTTATCAAGCATGATAATGAGTCATATTCAGAACAAAGATCTATATTAGCATGGCAATATCTCGTTTGGTTTAACATAGCAAACATCATTTCTTTTTATCAGGTAAAAATCTTTCTTTAGCATACAGGCATCAGTTCGTTTCTTATTAGTAGGCAATAATTCTTCTTAGCATACATGTTATCTCTTTTCTTGTTCTTAGCTTAGCAACATATGGATTCTCTTAAAACATACTCAATGATTTACTATCTTGTTATTAACAATAGTATTCAATCAAAAACTCATATTCTTATTAGGCGTAAGCGATTCAGCAAATAAGACTTCATCCACTCACCCAGATTAATCATCTTTTGTTGCAGAACCAGCAATCCAATTTCTCTGTCTATCTAGTACCTTCGCGGAGCGGGGCACTACATAATTATCCACCAAGAATCTCAAAACTTAAGGAAAAGATTACGATATCCATAAAGGAGATAGTCCTCATCCTTTGCCATCATCAATCGATAAAACTCTCAATACAGATCATATCAAAACTCTTGTTCAATAAAGCATTTCAATCTCAATCAATCAAATCGATAAAAAACATATGCTGGCATCATAAAAATATTTACGGACTTATTGTATGGAACATTCATCTCATTGACTCAAGCAGGCAAGGAAATTTTGATCAGGGAAACATCTTCGAATTCAATCAAATCAACAATTGGCCAGAGGATCGTCTTGCTCTGATACCACTTTGTCACGTCCCGATCCCGTAGAGTCCTTTCATCCTCGCTTCGGACTCTTTGAGACCAATCATCCTCGCTAAGGCGTAATGACGTGCAAGCCTAAGTTGTGCTTGCACAAGGCCAAGACCTGAAGCAAGACAAGATTGACAATACGTAGCAGAACATATTACAGATAATTGAAGTATTAGCGGACATATTTCAGAATACATGTATTGAACACAATGGTAACAAGAAACAATTCTCTTTATTGATTTCATTTAAACAGATTACAAGCTATCGATTCTCTTTGATACAATGTTACATTCTCTCAGAACTTTAAAGATTACAATGATCCCGTTTCCATACATTACATCCCTTTATATACAAAACCAACTCTTGCAACAGATGCAATCTCTTGGCATCTCTTCTGATTTCTGGCTCCTGAGGATGAGGCTCGGGCTATCGCTTAGGACTATCCTTCTCGATACATATTGCACCTGTATGCAGACTGATGGTGGGTCAGTATATCAACATACTGGTGATTGTGAACAAAGAGCTACATTTGTCTCTTTATTGATTTCATTTGAACATATTACAAGCTCTCGATTCTCTTTGATACAATATTACATTCTCTCAGAACTTTACAGATTACAATGATCCCGTTCCCATACATTACATCCCTTTATATACAAAACTAACTCTTGTAACAGATGTCATCTCTTGGCATCTTTTCTGATTTCTGGCTCCTGAGGATGAGGCTCGGGCTATCGCTTCGGACTATCCTTCTCGATGCATATTGCACCTGCATACAGACTGATGGTGGGTCAGTATATCAGCATACTGGTGATTGTGAACAAAGAGCTACATTTGTCTGAAACGATCACTGTTCATTAAGTGAGAAAAACATTTCTTCATATGATCTTCCTACTTTTTACCTATATACATTTCATGCATACACAGTCAGTTTACATCTCTTTTGAAAACATCTTTGAAAAGCCACAATTCATTTCATTCCATTTGAAGCATACAAGGGACTATTTAATTCAAGCACGATGACTATTCATTTCTTTGGAGTGCGCAACGTGTTTCATTAGCATATCATTTCTTTATTCAAGTAACTCTTAGGGACATTTGTAAGCACGATATCATATCTTTTCTTTAGTGGAACATATTATTTCTTTACAACGGATTAATCTCTGCAAGCAATTCATATAACTAACTCAAGCAATACATATGTATCATTTTTAAGTGATTCTTACCATAGCCGACGGTCCATCCCTGTACAAGACAAGGATTAGCATACACATGATAATACCAATATTGTTCTCTGTTCGTCTCTGCATTGTTAGCTCTTAGCAAAATATTCTTTACACATGCAGACTCGATTGGCAGCTGCGACTCTCCGGTTCAGCTCTGTACCACCCAACACCTATCTATATGATGGTTCATGGAAAATCCCATGATTAGCCGCTGTGACTCTTCGGTTCATCTCGTCGCTAAGGACTCAGATATCGACTCCCATTTTCACATGGAGGCCCTAATCTCTCCTAGGCCGAGTGGTTCCAGGAGCCCCCAGATTCTACTCGAGAGACAAATTTTACTCGTACATGAGTTGTCCGAGACTATATGCATGCTCTAGCAGTTTATAAATTTGTGATCAGATGTACGACATGTTCTTTTCATGCCTTTTCAGGTATATGACATGTTCTTTTGATGCCTTTGCAGATGTACGACACGTTCATTTCGTACCTTTCTTCTTTTCGGATCATATAGCCATCAACTTCTCTTTTTTCTTATCAAGCATGATAATGAGTCATATTCAGAGCAAAGATCTATATTAACATGGCAATATCTCGTTTGGTTTAACATAGCAAACATCATTTCTTTTTATCAGGCAATAATCTTTCTTTAGCATACAGGCATCAGTTCGTTTCTTATTAGCAGGCAACAATTCTTCTTAGCAAACAGGTTATCTCTTTTCTTGTTCTTAGCATAGAAACATGTGGATTCTCTTAAAGCATACTCAATGATTTACTATCTTGTTATTAACAATAGCATTCAATCAAAAACTCATATTCTTATTAGGCTTAAGCGAATCAACAAATGAGACTTCGTCCACTCACCCTGATTAATCGTCTTCTGTTGCAGAGCCAGCAATCCGATTTTTCTGTCTATCTATTGCCTTCACGGAGCGGGGCACTACACATGCTGAGGCATAGAGTTCCTTGCCATTTCGAGGCGTACGGCCGCGTTGAAGACTTTACCTATACGGGACATAGTATATGGATATCGCCTTCTGAAGCATCCACAAGTTGTAAGCCTAATGACATATTTTATTGTATTGAGAGATGAGAGAGAGTAGAGAGATTTTTTTTAGACAGATTGTGATCTTGAGTGATTTTAATTTTGGCTTCGCGCCTTTGTAATCTTATTTTTAATTTCAATAAAGAGTATCATTTTGTACATATCTTTGTGTTATTTCAACTTCTTTGCTCTGTGATGACCCCGTCCCAACCTGCAGTAATCAACAGTTATGGAACCCACCTCGTGCAAGCGCAACCTAGACTCACATGCTATCATACCCTAGCGAGGATGATCGGTTCTGCGTTACTGGGGCGTGATAGGTACTACTACGAATTCGTAATCTTTTGCAAAAATAGAGCTGCATAGGCCACCATAAAAACTTGTCACGACCCGCTCCCAATTTTTGGGATACGAGTACGTGGCCAAGTCCAGCCTACGCCACAACATCGACGATAGTATACTGTCTAGACCTCAATGTCAATCTTAAATTCAAATATACAATATTTAACATAAAAGCATGTCTTGGCTCATTCACAATAATTATTCTAGTCACAATTCCAATAATACATCGAAATAATATTCGAGAACCAACCCGCTAAATATTTAAATTTAAAAAGTATCTAATATATCTAGAATCTAAGGTTAGGCTTCACATGTCTCTATCTCCATCCGAAGGTCCCAAGTGCAAAATAGCAAGTCACCAGCAACGTATCCAGTCCGAAAATGAGCAAAGTACAACCCTATTCCAAAAATATAACTCAGCATAAAATAAAACTAGACAAATATAGTTGCAATATAACAATAAAGAAAACATGAATATGAACTGGAAACAATAACACATGCAAGAGGACCACTGGCAAGAACATGTATAAACAAGATAATTGGACAATGAACATGAACAAATAAGACTAACAAACAGTGTGTGTGAAATATCTTTCAATATATAAATGGCTGGATTAATACGACACAACATATAGATGACTATCTATAAAAAAAAGGTACGGCTAACCCATACGTGAGTTGTATGACTTAGCTATCCACAATAACAATAATTGAGATTTGTTCACATACCTACTTAGCATTTCCTCTCCTGACTCACTAAACAATAACAATAATAACAACATGGTACAACAAGTCCTATCATGTCATAATCGTGTCTTAATTAGATACTAAATGAAAACATAATGAAGAGTAGTATTATAATGTACTAAGAACATAAAGCAATAGTGTTGCGTCGAGAAAGTTACAGTCGACGTGTGTGACATGATCATGTTGGCACATAATAGATCAAAAGTTATAGTCATAATTGGTCTGAAGAGATAATGATGTCGAGATCCATAACATCCAATGATGACTAGATGAGCCCAATATAGAGAAAGTCCAAAGTCGTCGATTCGGGTCACTAGTCATCTATATGTTCTACAATTTAAAAAGAATATAAAATAATTTTATTAAATTCTAAAAATTTAATATGTTGTAGATATTTTTGTCATCTTTTCGAATCATCAAACGGATTTTAATAACGAGTTCGGGATCTCCCGAAATCTCGAAAACACTATAACTCGTCAATTTTGGGACAACTGACACTCAAACAATTTTACAGGAAAATATATTATGGATTTTCTAAAATAAATTATACATTATCGAAGTTAACTTCAATACAGATCAAACAAAAAATTAGAGGTGAAACGGATTCCGGAGTTGGTTTGCAACGGCTTCGCGAAGTTGCTATAGCTTCTAAAAAATGAGGCTAAATTTATGACGAATTTTGGCCTATTTTGGACGAAAATAGAGGAATTTTGGAAAAAAAAAATATGAGAGATATTCATAAGTTTAATTGGTATATATAATGGATAACAATTATTTAGTTAGGATTATATTGGAAAGGGAAAAGGCTTTCCTCAAATAGATGGAGATTCACCCAATTTACTAATTAGGAAAGGATCAAATCTAATGAATAAATTTTTTCCATAAATTTAAATCAAATAAATTTTTAAAACTTAATTAATCAAATATAATCTAATATTTGGTTACCATACGTAATTTAAAATCATATTTGTTTCCATAAAAATAATTCAAAATATGTTTGCATAATCCAAAATCTTTTTTTAATAATTCAAATAGATTTTTATTGGTCAAAGATAATAATCAATAATTTTAAAACTAAATTAATCAAATATAAATCTAATATTGTATTACAATAATAATTATAATTAATATTTAACATTATCACGATAATATAAACAATATTTTCGTAAATCTAAAATCTAATTTTTAAAATATAATTTGGCAAAATCTTTTTGTCATTCAAAAGTACCTATAATTTCTTTTATATGAATTCGAATAAAAATTTATTTTCTAACACAAATTAAATAAAATAAATCAAAAATTTTGAAAGTTCGTGAAGAGGGATTACGAATCTACCTACCTTAGAAAATTTTGTCCTTGAAATTTCATTGGTACAATTAGGCACGACTAAGAACATAACCAAGTCTAAAAATGACACGATTAATGATAAAAATCAGTTAGACATGATCCTCTAGAATTGAAACCTACAAAAAGATACGATTTGGTACTGTCAGAAATATAGTCAAAATGGTATAGTCGCGATTAACATTCATTTAAAAATGATCAAAATTAAAATCGTCTTGGCATGATCAACTACTTAAACAAAATTATTTAGGCATGATCATAGAATCAAAATCTAGGTACGATTATGAATCTAGTGGAATGGAATCAAAATTTAGTAACAGGTTTTAAATGATTACTAAGAGAAAACCAAATGACAATTCGATAATAGAAAATATAGAAAAGAAAGAAACTACAAGATTTATTAAGAAGACGTTTAATAAGAAATAGGGTACCAAATCAAATTTAAGTAAGAGTGCAGAGATTTGTGGACAATAAAAAATTAATAATCGTATGCCAAAAAGGATATAGTCTCTATAATATCCAAAAACCGTATGTATATCTGAAGTTAGTTTATCGAGAATCCATGCCCTGTCAGTGTACATCTGGCTACAGTAAACTCTTGATTTTATGACTCAAATAATGATATGATATCGAATTCTATCAAATTTATCCAATATTGATAGAATAACTCAACAGATCAAATGATGAAATTAAGACATTTTTACTAATATCCGAAAACCTACACATACCTGAAAATATATACTTCAACTTAGGGTCATACCTTGCTAGTGCGCTGCTGGCTGCAGCGAACCCGCAATCTCCATGATTCAGATAAATGGCTGCAGTGTGTATCTACCTTGCCATAGCAAGTCACCGAATATTCTTTGAACTTTATCCATAAGAATTTTCAATGAGCCTTTAGAAATTTAAACAAGTTCCAAGTTGATCATGATAGAAAAAAGGTGTAGATATCTGTCCTTTAAGTGTAAGTATCAATTCTTGAGAACCAAATGATCAATTAAAAAAATGATCGAGGCCAAGAGAAGTATAAATTTCCTAGTACTTATTTTACGAATATTCAATTATGGAGGAAAAACATATAACTTGAATTTGATAAAAAAAACCTGACTCGAGATTAATATGTGGATTAATTGAATCAGGTTAGGTTGGTCTCAAAACACAATATGGAAGTAATAAAATTGACCCTTAGAAAAAAAATAATTCTTTATGGCCAATGGAAAATAGATGACTAATACGAACTTTACGATATGATGATATTTAGAGAAGGCAAAAAAAATTTGAATAAATTATTAAGGTTAGGGCTTGAATCCTAAAAGGTTCTAAGATAGACGGTTTTTAGATAACTAGATAAATAGGAAAAATATGATCAAGAAATAAAGTTAGAGGAGTCTGGACTATATAGCATCCCATTAGTGTCCCATCATATTCCCTTCGTCAAAATCTAGAAATTCTATCCTATAAATAATTCATCCTCAAAATATTAAAAAAAAAAGTCCTCAATTTCAATTATTCAATTTAAATCAACAATTCAACATCCAAAGTTCTTAAATTCATATCAAATCTTATCATAATCTTCAGAAATTAAATTCTTCAATTTTTTAATCAATCTATTCTTTCATAAACTCCTTAATATTTTTAATTCAATAAATCTCCAATTTCTTTTCATAGTTTCATTTATCATTCATCAAATTGAAAATCATTTGCTTCCAAAATCTCAACCATGTCTTAGCAAAAAAAATGTATTAATCAATCAACATAGAAATTTAAACTTCAAGCATAAAAAATCTAACAACTTTAATTCAATAATTAATTAAAAGAACTAATTTACCAATTGAATTGTCTACCCATCTTTGTTCATACCATCTTATCCAAACAAAATAATACATCCTCATAGGAAAATTCCTTAAATTTATCTAACTTTATAATTCAAGATTTATTAATATCTTAACCACATAGCCTATGTAGCAACCTTAACTACCCAAACAATAAAATTGAATAAGGGCTTTGCTACTATATACTGAAACATAACATTCTTCTAAAATCATCAGTCCTAATTATGAATGAGTACTTCCTAGTCATAGCCTTACAGTAGTACGACTAATATAGGTACTACTTCGAGTTCGCAATTCTTTTGCGAAACAGACCTTCATGGGCCACCATAAAAATTTATCACGATCTGCTCCCACTTTTCGGGATACGAGTATGTGGCTAAGTCTAGCCTATGATGCATCATCGGCGGTAGTATGCTGTCTAGACCTCAATGTCAATCTCACATTCAAATATACAATATTTGACACAAAATCATGTCTTGGCTCATTCACAAGTGAGATTGACATCCAATAATACATCAAAATAATATTAAAAAAACTCGATAAATATTTAAATTCAAAAACTATCTAATCTATCCATAATCTAAGGTTGGGCTTCATATGTATCTATCTCCACCCGAAGGTCCCGAGTGCAAAATATCAAGTCACCAGCAATGTATCAAGTCAGAAAAGGTGTTACTACCCACACCCGGTATAGGGACATGAGTACGTGGGTACGTCCAACCTACACCGCAGCATTGACGGTAAAATATTATCAAGGTCAACAATACCATCTAACATATCTACTGATTATATGAATCACGCCCTGTCAATAATAATCACATCTCCAAAGGAAGACAAATATCGATAATATTCATATTCAATCACAATAGCTATAAGGAAGATAAATGGCACGATAAAGATATAAAGACATGATATGAATATCCAGAAGAAGTCTAACATAAGCATAGCACAAATCCATATATCGAGTCTAAGAGTCTACTATCTCAATAACAATGCCTCCAAAACAATAACATGCCAAGAGTCGGAAAGCTAGAGACAAATCCAGTACTAATAGCTAGTCTAATTGAGTCGCTACTAGTGTCTCCTCAGTTAGAGCTAGAGCTAAACCCTCCTGAGCCAACATCTCCTGGTCAAGTCCTACTACATCCTTTGGTCCACAGTAGGTAGGTTACCCATCACCTAAATTATCTGGAAAATATATCCAGTCAGGATTGGAGCAAAGTGCACCTCAAATAATTATTTCAATAAATGATAAAGACTATAAAACAGTTATAGTAAGTAATACATGATGAGTAGGAAAAACTGAATTTTAAAATTGAATAGAGCAACAGTTAAATAAAGGGCAATAAAATTAGGCATAGTGAATCAAGAGAGTACGACAATAAGGGCAGTAAATAAAAGAAAATTAAGCTAAGAATGATATGATGTGTCCAGCAGTATAATTAACCAGCAAGAATGTAACTAAACTAGTATGTTTTAAAATACCACTTTCGACATATAAACGACTAGGGGTAATATGGCTCATCGCACGTGAGGTGTGCGACTGCTATCTTTCCAGATTAGACTAGTAGGGGGTGGTTCCAGATTTTGGAAATGTTTACATGTCTACTCAAGTATTTTCTAGTATAAATGAATCCAAATTCCGACACACAATCAAGTACGAGGACAGTCAAATAAAAGTAAGTGATGCCAGTAGCGAGTTCTGATGTAGAGGCCAAACAAATATGATGCATGTGTCACATAAGAGTGAATTAATAAAATACAAATCCGTGTCTCCATCGTGTCAAGAATCAAGTAATAGAATACTATAGACCGGAATCATAGAAATTATCAAATAATAGAAACTATCAGAGAATGTACTCACCTGAAATCTTGTGTAAAGTATCAACAGTATCTGAAAAAGTGCCTCGAAGGCCTAAATATGGAATATCAATGTCAATTGGTGTTTAGAATCATAAACAAACTATACAATCTTGATACTAGGCGTCTAAGTCATTTCTAAGTTAAACTTGGTCAACTAGGTCAATACCTTGCTAAACTAGGTCAAACTAGGTCACTTCTAGGTTTCTATGTCCATACTATGCCATACCAAGGTATCCTAACTAGTACTAGGCAATATTAGGTTATATCTCTAGGTACCTACTTTATAATATACAAATATAGGCTCAATTATGCAATACCTTAACCATTACCTCATTACCTATATATATATTACCTATACGTTACCCTTTACCTATCCTACAACATAGGTATCTCCATACCTATGTGTTCTACCTATTACCCATGCCAATGTGTCCTACCTATTATCTAGAATTACCTACACATATACATATAGGTATAATATCCTAAACTTATAACACATATCAATGTCAATACCAATATTCCTATTACCTAGGATACCTACACATGTGCCTAATTATCACCTATACCCATGTTAGTTAGCTAACCATTTACCTATACACTTACCTGTCCCATATCCATAGGTATGCTCCTCACCTACACTCATGTACCCAACATACCCCATGGTACACTCACACAATACTGGAATATAGCCCAGCTGCTGCTGCTTGGTGCAGTTTACAACTGTAACCGAAATGCCCTTTATATTACTCTACCTTCTTGTGCAAAGTAGCTTTCAAACTACTGCAGTTGCTGTTTGACTTCTCCTTTCAACAAAGCAGTCATGCATATAAGCACCCTAATTTTTGGAGATTTTTACTATTAATTTTATATGTTATTTTATATATTAAACCATATTTTATTTTAATTATGGCTATATAGGCACTTTGCCATATATTTATTTTTTGAAGCACAATATTGACCAATTCCTCGAAACAAGTTTCATATTCATATTCTAGACGAGTCCACCTTCATTTTGGTATATCCTATCCTACTCAAACATGTTCTCTTGTACTACATATTTCTTGCAGAACTTTTGGATCAAAATAGTCATTTTATCCTTCACCGTAATTTCGATTCATTTTTCAACTCCGATTTGAGGCCAAAACTTGATCCAAACTTTTTTAACCGATATATGGTTTTGACCTATGGTGTGCCACTCAATTGGATTCCCATGTGCTATTTATTTTTAACTGACACACAAGTCAAAACTATAGACATATTGGACTCAAATCGATCACAAAAATTCTACCAACCCAAAACTAGTCCAACTAGGGACCCATGGAGCCTATTCTAGGTTACCCTAACCTAGTAGACATATTTTAGATTAATTTATATGAATTAATATACAGCCATATTAGTTTAAATCTAATTTCAGCCAACTCCATAAAAACTTTCCTATTTTGGACTCAATTTAAATCATAGGAGATAGAACTTTGTGTATCTTTTAAAAATATGCAACCAAATCCTACCAAACAAATTCCTATCAAACCCCAAACCTTAAAATATCAAATCTTTATATTTAAATCAGTTTGGCCGGCCCTATATCCCTATTCTCCTTAGAAACCGAGCGCACAAGTTTTATTTCCCATATTTTTACACAAATTTTTCTACCCAGCAGAAACTTATCACCCTAACCTCTTTCAATCCTTCTACCATCTTTATCTCGACCCTAGGACACCTTTCTAATACCCCAGTACCTTCCCGAGGATCCTCAGCCCCTAATTTGGTCGGTATAAGGCACGAAAGGCACCCGAAGTCGACCGAACTTGTGCTGAATACGTCACAACAGGTATACTATTTTTCGTCTAGGGTTTTATGTACTTACCGACGTCATATTATCGTGAAACTAAAACTAGTAGAAATATAACACATTTCACATTAACAAAAATAAACTTGTTCGTACAATATTCAACGGTACATCAACAAAAAGAAACTTGTTCATAGAACCACATTCGATACATGATACCAACCCCATCACCAAAGACTAAAGTGCCAAAATACAACAAAAAATACCATTAAACGAAGCCTACAGCTTCACAAACATAAGATACCCGAAACCGAAGCTCGTAGCTTCACAAACACAAGATACCCAAAATCGAAGCCCGCATCTTCACAAACCATCATTCATCGAATCCCTGTATCCAATTAAAAACAATTGTTAGCCTCATAGTTTAGTGAAGTAGAAGTTTAGAGCTAATATCTACTAGGTGAACACAGGTGTATCCAGTTGTGAATACCATAGCTGGCTATTATGACAATTTGTAACTGAAAAAAATCTTCCTATCAACAATTATTGTAAAAGAAGCATTCTTGTGCAAAAAATATATATAAAAGACAACCATGATTCTTCACTTTACTCAATCCTCCTCCTCATTGTTCACAAAGATGATGTGTGGATTCCAGATATTCACCACCACCAAATTCTTGGTAGCCTTCACATTCCCAGTCCTGAGCCATAGTTGGGGAATTGATGGCCACTATACTGTCTCCAAAATTGCTCAGGTTAGTTTCTTGCTAATCTCTTGATATAAATCTCATTTTTGTTTACAATCTTGCTATGTGTTCTTTTTCAAAATGTACGCAATATACAAATTATAGTCTAATGATGGGAGTTGGGGACAATGGGTCCTAGACATGCAATACAATATATGTAGTACAAGTCCCGAACATGTTCGTCGGGGATTTTAAAAAAATAGAAAGGGAAGGGAACCAAAGGTGACAAAACAGACATGGGATCTCTACTATCAATAGTGGAAGAGATTGATATAAACCAAAGGTGCTCTTATCACTGAATCGAAGTTAACATATCTAAAAGGTGTAGACCAATGTATATATTTCCAAGTACCAAAGGCTGCAACACCAGATACACAACATAACTTTCGCAGTAAATCATTATATATCATAGGGTAAGTAGTAACTTCAATCCATAATATATAAATAGGCAGAGAGAAAAGGATAGTTATGCTGCAACAAACTAGTGTATGACTGCATGGAAAAGGAAAAAAGAAAACTAACAACAATGAATTTTGACAACAGCAGAGAAATTATGTAGTAATTGTGCAGCAAGAGTTAACTGCAAAAAAGTAAAGCCTACAAACCTCTAAAATAATTCCGAAGAATGCTACAGAGATACCATCACCTGAAAAGTGGACACATTGAAGATCACGACATCCATAAAGTTCTACAAAACAAAGATTTAAAGTACTTGTACCATTTGGATCAACAAAATAGAAAATCATACATTGCGCGAGTGAACTAGCAAACATGAGTGTTTTAGCAGTAATATGGAACAGTAAATAAGCACTTTTTACCCTATTATATTATCCGTTGTCCAAAGATAGTTCTATTAAACCATAAAGAACTTATGTACCTGCCCATGAGTGTGTGACAACATTGGGATGTGAGCATTTTGCTTTGCCATGTCACATATCAATTTACATAGCTCAACCATTACAGGAAAGATGACACTGCTGAATGCTTCTTTCAGTTGTAATGCATGAGCCAAATTGTTTATATCTTCTGAAGTATAAGCAAAATGGAAAAACTCAAGCACCTGAAAAAAGAAATTTTTCAATTTATCATTGCCGAGAAATATCTAGTGCTTGTAAGCATAAGTCTCTAGCAAGTAGCAGTACAGATTTATAAATTCATGCTTATCTAGCAATGAATTATCATTGCTCATAAGAGCATCAAACTCATGGACATAATACTTCCAATGGAAAGTGCCTAACAACTGAAACTCCTCACACTAAAGGCCGCATACATCATATTCCAAACAAAAAGAACATATGAAATCATGTCTCAAGAGGGGGCACTACAACAAATATGTATGTTTTGCTAAACTGGCATAAACAAACTTTGCTTAAGGAACTAAAAAAGGATATATCATTTGCTAAACTGATATAAAGGTTTTGTTGTTTTCGTCGTCATAAGCATGACCATTAATAATTGGATTAGAGTTGTTTTTGAAAACAATATATAAAACGACATAACAAGTAGATTTAATCCACCAGATAACCATGTCGCAGTATCTAGTGAAACATAAGAAAAATCCTACAGCTATAAACAACAACAATCTTAAGACATTTGGGCTAGTAACATGAATCCATTTTATTCATTCATCTCTATCAAGGGACATTTACAGTATTAACAACTACTAAACTCATTCTATACAACATGAATTCATGTTCTCATGTAATATATTTTGAGACTACTATATGGTCATATCTCACCATAAGCACGTCTCCTCCATCTTGCAATCATGATGACCGTGGCAACTCCTATAAAAATTAGATCACAGATCCCAGCAACACAGATAAAAATAAAATAAGGTACATGAAAGCATTTAAAGGATTTAGAAAAGATAAATAACTAATGAAGTTGTAATTGCAAAAGTTAATACATCTATAGATAAGAATAATTAGTACTCAGACGTGATAGATATCTCTACTTGTTTTTCTAAAGGCCAGAATAGATAAATGTAATGGCCCTCAGTTTTAGTTCTTTTATCCAACCTAATCATAATCACTAAGGTTCACATGGAAAAAATGATATAGATGTAGAAATGCTAGTAACACAAAATTAATAAATGGACGAAAAATAATATAGCTATAAGAAAATATACAAAAAAGAAACAATTGTTTTCTCATGGAAGGTTAATTTCCAATACAAAAAAGATAGTATCAGGCTGTGCCCAATACATGCCCAACACGATGCAATACTGACACATCACCGATATTTTGGAGTGTTCGTGCTCCCTAGTTGGCTAAGCAACATTATAACTTATATTATTTTACCAATGCCAATCACCTATTTGATAGACAAAAATGAAGAAAACAAAACTAATAGCTCGCTTGAGAGAAAAATACACTGAATTTGTAGTTCATACTTTTAAACTGCTCTAGTCCTCACAGCGACACTTGTTCTAGCAATCTAGACACATTGATCTATTCTTCGAACCTCTAATTTTGTCAGATCTATAGAGAAGAGAAAATCCAAATCAAGAGAGGAGAAAAACCTCATCTCGGCTCCTCGACCATGGGATAGGATCCTTGTATTCCTTGGGCGCTGGCACCAGACAGTCCAGCCCCTTCCCCTCCTCCGGACAATGCCACTCGAACTGCTCCCTTGCCCCGTCGACCTCAGCTTCTTGATTGCCTCCTTGTTTTCCAGACACGGAATGTACTCCCTCATCTTCTCATTGTAGACCCTAAACTTCCCCAACGGAACCCTAGACCTAGCTTCCCCCTTCGTCGGAGCTACATGCGCGTTGTCGTTGCTCTCAGACAGATCAGACTCGTACTCGCTGACCTCGAAGTCGGAATTCATGGTGTCGTTCTTTTCGATGATGTCGTACATCGCAGACGGTGGTGGGAGGGGGGGAGTTGGGGTTAGGGTTTGGTTGGAGATAAGGGAGGAGACGTCGATGGAGATGTCGGCGTTGGAAGAAATAGCGACAAAAGAGGCATTGGAAGTGGAAGTGGAGTAGAAGAGAAGTTAGGGATAATTACCATTAGACCAGTGCTTGCCGAGGAAGAAGGCGGCGACGAAGGCGACGATGAGGATGGAGATCTGGACTAGGAGCAGGATTTTCAAAACCTTTCCCAAATCGGAGAGGGGTTTCAATTACATGGTCATGTTTCGTGAATCCCTACGAGTCAGTGTAAGGACGACCTCGAGCTCGGCAACTCCGCCTACGTCATGGATGGAGCTCGGCTAGGGTTAGGGTTTTGCGGCGGGGGGGGGGGGGGTGGGAGGAGACGTAAGAAGGGCAAAGGATTTAAGAAGGAGAGAGGGAAGATGAGGGTTTGTGAGAGGTGGGGATGAATTTGGATTTGAAGAGGAGAAGAAAAAGAGGAGAGGATTTTTTGAGGGAAGGAAAAAAAATTCGAAGAGGAGCGGGCTTATGATCAGTGAGATTTAGGTTTTCTCCACATATAATTATAGAAGCATGAAAAATGCAGCATCTATAGGCATAGGAAGGTACCCTTATTATCCCCCAGCTTCACACAGGCGCAGGTGTCACCCCCAGTTTCCAGAAACAGAGGTATTTTTGTCATTTTTGTCATTTTTATTATTTTAAAATTATTTATTTATTTATTGTAATATTTTCGGATTATTTGAGTCGGGTTCGAATTTTATCTCAATCCGACTTGAAACGGGGACCCAGGGTAGTGTTGACTCTAGTGGACCCACACAGTAGTTAGCCATGGCCCACATGTCATTTATTTTAGTTAGTGACTAGGCTAAATTATTTGGATTAGGATTTATTTGATTAGTGTGTTGGAATGACCAAACTAGCCTCCGACTTAAACTATTTTCCTAATACTAATAGAATAGGCTAGAGGGGGGTATTTTAGGCATTGTAAAAATCAGCCATAGCAGCCCATATGGCCGGCCAAGTGAGGAGGGGATAGGCATGAGTTCATTCCATTATTTCACCCTTCCATTCTCTCTCTTGTTCTTCCCCAAATTTCTAGAGAGCAACCTCTAGTGATTTCATCTCCAAATCCATTATTTCTTTCCACCAAATCTTCTTCTCTCCTCCTCTACTCCATGAAAGGAAGGTGCTAGCCAAGTTTGGAAGGATTCGGAGCTCGTTTGTGTCCATTTGGAATCTCTACGTGTCGGTGTCGCTCCGGGAAGGCTTTTCTTCGATTCGATCTACCGGGAGGTATAAATCCCTTCTCCTTTTCATTTCCTTATGCATATAGGTCTATTTTGAACCCATAGGAATGACCCCCATGGTTTTGTGTCCATTCGTGTCCATTTCGTGTCCATTTGGACACTTGTAGAGGTGTCCTATGTGTAGGTTTGTGTCCATGTGGGAAAACCCCTACTTGGACACATGGGGAATTATCTATATATAGATTTGATGTTGTCTAATGTTTAATCCCAGATTTTCATGTGTTTAGGAATAGTTTTCCTATGTATCTTATTGTATCATATTGTTTACATCTATAAATAGATATATATGGTGATATATATATATATCAATCTCTATACGTATATATACATATATGTATATATATAATATGGTTTATATATATATGAATATATATTATGGTATATATGTGTGTGTTCTTGTATTGTGGATATGGTTATGTGGTCGGCCAAGTTTGGAGAATAGTGTGTGTGTTAGTGTGTAGAGGTGGTGTTTGATTATGTGTGTGTGTGTGTGTGTGTGTGTGTGTGTGTGTGTGTGTGTTTATGTATGTGGAGAGTATAGAGAGAGTTAGAGATTAGAAAGAGAGAGAGAGTGAGAGCTAGAGAGTAGAGTTGAAGGGGGAGGAACCATTGGGAATCAGCAACTGTAGGAGTGCATATCAGTCCCCACAGGGGACTGATTTAGTGCACACTGTAGCAGTGTGCACTGCTACTAGGTAGCAGTGTGGAGAGGGGGGGATACCACCTGCAAACAGCAGCATTTGCTCTCATCTTCCAGGCCAATATCAGTCCCATACACCCCCATGGATAGCCCTTGAATCCAGTCCCTACAAACCACTTGACTATCCCATATTCAGTCCAATTGGACAGCCATTAGGCTATCCTATTCCAGCCATTTGCTGTCCCTAGGACCAGTCCCATATCAGCCTGAACAGCCTATACATAGCCACCCCAAACCTGTCCTATTTAGCTCCATTTCAGCCTATTGGGCAGCCTATAGAAGCCTTATACCTGCCTAAATTCAGCTCCCTAAATAACCATTCATGGCAGTCCCCCTTTACTCCAAATTCAGTCTAAACTGGACACCATAACAGCCCTCTTAGCCCATGTATCAGTCCACAAAAATTAATCCATACATCACTCAAAAATCAGTCCCATATTAGTCCAGATTTTAGCCATGGAAGCCCTTGAAATCAGTCCTAATAATAGCCTTAAACCACACTCAAATGACATCCTTGTTAAACCTGTTAAACCTGTCCTACCAATCCCCAAAAATCAGTCCCAAATACACCCCTTAGCAGTCCCCAAACCCAAGTCCCTTAACCTGCCCAAAACCTGTCTTTAGAAGCCCAATTGACAGCCCTTGTAGGCCTAGAACCCACATGTTAGTCCCATTTTTTAGTCCTATACATAGCCTCTAAATTCAGTCCATATGCACCCTTTAACAGCACCCTTAGCATGCCACAATCAGTCCCTAGTGTGAGCCTTGTGTGTGTGTCCTTGTGAGCCTAATTGTTGTAGTGTGTGAGCTATTTAGGTATTATGTAAGTCTATATGGATGTGTGTTTAGGAGCTATAGGTATTAGCCTATGTCTAAACATATAGGAGGGCCTATGTGAGTGTTGTGTGAGTGTTGTGTGTGAGTTGTATGAGTTTGTGTGAGTGTAGGGTAAATTAGAATGGTATATGAGGTAAGGTAATGGGTATGGCCAACATGTACCATAAGATGACTTAGATGACCTAGATACTAGGTTTTCTTGGTAGGTAATGTTAATATAGGATGGTATCTAGCTATCCTAGGAAGCCTAGACTAGTATTCCTAGGTTAGAGTGGTATTGTGCAAGGTATTGGTATTTACCTAGGTTAGGTAATGTAGGTAATACATAGAAATAGGGTATTTGAGTTTGGAGTCTAAGATAGAGTTAGAACTTGGTTCCCTTGGTTGGTAATGATCAAATATAGTGCTCATAGACTAGTTTTGACGTCGGTTGACCATGTTGACCAAAAGTCAACAAAAGTCAACCGAGAGTCAAACTTAGCCTTTAAGCGACCAGATTTGACCAAAACCAAACCAGAGTTGACCAGTTGACTGAAAGTCAACAGTTGGTCAACATATGACTTGTTTGACCTAGGGTTGATTCCGTGTTGACCAGAGTTGACCAGAGTTGACTTTTTGACCAAAAGTCAACTGCAAGTCAACCCTTGACCCAAATTGACCTAGTTTAACTTGGATTGATTTTTTGTGACCTTGTTTGACCTTGATTGTCCTAGTGTGACCCAGTATGACCTAGTTTAGCTTGGTGTGACTTAGATTTGACCTAGATTGACCTAGATTCATTTAGAATGCATTGTAATGCATCTTATTATCATTTGTGGACTCATAGTGACTTGTACTGTTCTATAGGAGACATACACCACTCCTCGGATAGTATATTCTCTTCAGACACTCAGGATATCAGGCAAGTACATTCTCTGACCGTTTTATACTTGTATGGATTTATATTCTTGCTCTAGATTACTGTACTTGATGTTGACACGATCATTATCACGGATTGGTACTATATGGATCTTCTTCTGAGATGTTATCTCCTTGTATTCACTAAGTACATATTGTGATATGCGTTTCACTTACATGTTGTATTTATTGAATACCCTTATCATTGTACACTCATTGTGCATATTGTACTCTCAGTATCACATTGAGCCATTGTACAAGCCATTGTACAAGCCATTGTACAAGCCATTGTATAAGGTAACGTAACTGAATTGGATTCTTGTGTATTGATTGGGGAGGGGGAGTAGAAATGGTTATGTGATCAATCCTATTGTATAACAAATTGTATATGTCCATTGTACACCCACGTACAAAGGAGTCCCATTTTATTGTATAACCTAACCCGTTTACATAACCATATTGTGCTCTAAAATCACATGTTCCTTACAGTTCTTACTTATCATATTTAGATATTTTCTGTTATCAAATCTTTACTGTTTTTCATATATCTCCTTCTTTCAGCGTTTTATGTACTTTACTCTATTGCATGCTTTATATTTTCTAACTCGATATGAACTGCGTGAGATGTTTTGTGCTCGCTCCCGTCCTGACTGGACCTGTTAAAAATATTACAGAGGATGAGGAGGAGGCCTGCATAGATACCTACTATGGGGCAGCTGTGGATGCCATGTGTGACCCGGATTTCCAGCCTGATCCACTAGCTTAGAGACTGAGGCTCCCTAGTCTAGGTTTTCTATTTCTGTCATTTGAGATCTAGATTGTATATATTCTTTCATTTCAGTATTAGAGTCTTGTATTGAGCTGGATGTTCTGATTTGTTATGTCAGTAGACACTTAGACTCTCTGGTTGTATTTACGTGGTTTTCCTTCTTTCCAGTATTTATCTATCTATCTTCCTAGCTTATCATTCTGCTCTAGATGTGATTGAGACTATATTTTGCTATGTCACCTCCATTCGGAGTATATATACTGTACAGGTACCTTTATATTGTTAGATGATTGACCTAGGACAGCGTTCTACCGTCGACACTGCGGCGTAGGCTGGGCGTTGTTACGTTCTCGTGCCCACACAGTGGGTGCGGGTCGTGACACATTTTTAGTGGTGGCCCATGCAGGTCGAGTTTATGTAGTGGTATTCGAACTAGAGTATTACTACATCCTGTAATAGGATTAGGATATTTTGAAGGTACTCAATCATACTAGGAAAAACTCATATCAAATTCATACCATCTCAGTTCTTGCTGATATTGTTCTCCTTGAATATAACTGTCCTCCTTTGCTATTTTGACTCATTCTCAGCAATTGTTTGTTTGATCTGTCTTCAGGATGGTGGAGACGCGATTACAGCATGCCATTCATGGAGATACTGTAGAGGGGACTGCTAACTCTCAGCCAGTACAGCAGGGTCGGGAGGCTACAGCTCCTGCCACCTCTGCTCATATTGGGACTTCAGCAGTAGCAGCAGCTGAGGGTATGCCTTCACCAGTTCGGAGGCAGGACCCAGTCATTCCAGAGGTATCGTTCCAGCAGCCGCCGCCTACAGGGAACGTGGATGCGGCACAGATGTTCGCGTACTTTCAGCAGTTTATGGAGATGCATCAGACCCGGCAGGAAAGGGGCATGGAGTTGGTCATTTCGACAGTTGCAGCCCGACCAGTGGTGCAGCAGCCAAAGACACCGGGGATCGAGCAGTTTCAGAAGATGAGCCCCAAAGACTTTCTGGGGACAGAGGGGATCCTATATGCCGATGAGTGGATCGAGCATATAGAGGAGATCTTCCGCTTGGCCAGGATTCCAGCAGATCTTCAGATCAAGGTCGCAGCTAGCCGGATGCGAGATCTTGCTCGCACCTGGTATCAGTCGGACCCCAGGGTGGGGGTAGCCGGACAAACTTGGGAGGAGTTCAAGGGCTTCTTCAAGAAGAAATTCTTCCCAGATTCAGCGCTCAGAGCTTTAGAGTCGCAGTTTGAGAGCCTAGTTCAGGGGAGCCTGTCAGTGGAGGAGTATGCTGGGGAGTTCGGCCGCCTCAGCAGATTCGTGGAGGGTTTGAGCGAGGCGGCGAAGGCCCAGAGGTTCCGGAAGGGTCTGGTCAAGGAAGTCAAGTCCTTGACCAAGGGCAACAGGGATGCCACATTCGAGGAGATTCTGACGGGAGCTTTACTGGCTGAGGATGATCTTGAGCTTAGGCTCAAGAGAGGGCGAGACCCAGTTGGGGGCACCAGCAGCGGAGGACCGGCCAAGAGGCCGTACGTTCAGCATCAGTTTCAGCAACAGTATCAGCAGCCGATGCCAAGCATACAGTTTCAGCAGCAGTATCAGCAGCCGATGCCTGGCATACAGTTTCAGCAGCAGTACCAGCAGCCGAGGGCTCAGATACATCAGCATCAGCAGAGGCCTGTTCAGTATCAGGATCAGAGACAGGTACAGTATCAGCAGGACACCGTGTACAACTTCTGCAAGAAGCCAGGCCATTGGTGGAACGATTGCAGGAAGAGACTGGGTATGTGTTTACTTTGCAGGTCAGCAGAGTATCAGTGTAGAGAGTGTCCCCAGAACCCGACACCATTGGCTCAGGTAGCACCAGGAGCTAGGGCTCCGGTAGGACAGCAGAGGGGACCACTATTGCAGACTCAGCAGCAGAGGTTTGTCCAGCATCAGCAGCAGGCCTGGGGAGGCCAGCCAGGGCGAGCTTTCGCCATGACAGCCGAGGATGCTCAGGCCGTTGGAGATCTAGTTGCAGGTTCCGTTCTTTGATTCAATTCCGCAATTCCTATCTTGAAAATTTAGTTCCATCTATTCCTATCTATTTTTTTATTGTTGATAAGTTTGATCTGGTGTTTCCTTATGATTTAATTTTCTTCTGAGATAAGTCGTATGGGCTAGGTCGCCTCGATTGTAAGATTTTAGAATCCTCTAGGGTCATGCTAGCAGGCATAGTGAGGACATATAGTCGGACTATGGACGTATTTCTCGGTATGGGAATTTAAGGTTTTCGCTGCCAAGCGCGCGGTAATGCAAAAATTTTAAATACCATAGTTCTAGAGGTATGTACCATAGTTGAGGACTCTGTGATTATCGTAGCCTTGCTCACTGGCATGACAGAGATTCTGAGTATCATGATGATTGGATAGACGCATACAATTATCGATTTGTATGATTTTCTGTGGTTACCTTATTTTAAAATTTTGGGTGATTTCTTTTAAGGTGGATAGACTTGTAGCTTCTATTTGAGTGTAATTTTAATTTTATAAATTTAGTCATTTAAATTCATGCTTTGATTTTGATTATTTTAATTTTTAGCTATGACTTGTGATTTTGATGTTTTACTATGGTTTGGTTTTAATTTCGAGGACGAAATTCTTTTAAGGTGGATAGATTTGTCACCCCCAGTTTCCAGAAACAGGGGTATTTTTGTCATTTTGTCATTTTGTCATTTTTATTATTTTAAAATTATTTATTTATTTATTGTAGTATTTTGGGGTTATTTGAGTCGGGTTCGAATTTTATCTCAATCCGACTTGAAACGGGGACCCGGGGTAATATTGACTCTAGTGGACCCACACACTAGTTAGCCATGGCCCACATATCATTTATTTTAGTTAGTGACTAGGCTAAATTATTTGGATTAGGATTTTTTTGATTAGTGTGTTGGAATGACCAAACTAGCCTCCGACTTAAACCCTTTTCCTAATACTAATAGAATAGGCTAGAGGGGGGTATTTTAGGCATTGCAAAAATCAGCCATAGCAGCCCATATGGCCGGCCAAGTGAGGAGGGGATAGGCATGAGTTCATTCCATTATTTTACCCTTCCATTCTCTCTCTTGTTCTTTCCCAAATTTCTAGAGAGCAACCTCTAGTGATTTCATCTCCAAATCCATCATTTCTTCCACCAAATCTTCTTCTCTCCTCCTCTACTCCATGAAAGGAAGGTGCTAGCCAAGTTTGGAAGGATTCGGAGCTCGTTTGTGTCCATTTGGAATCTCTACGTGTCGGTGTCGCTC
This sequence comes from Iris pallida, assembly GCA_029216955.1. NCBI lineage: Eukaryota > Viridiplantae > Streptophyta > Magnoliopsida > Asparagales > Iridaceae > Iris > Iris pallida. The sequence continues at coordinate 11,898,032 of JANAVB010018600.1, read as the reverse complement.
CGAGAAGGCTTTTCTTCGATTCGATCTACCGAGAGGTATAAATCCCTTCTCCTTTTCATTTCCTCATGTATATAGGTCTATTTTGAACCCATAGGAATGACCCCCATGGTTTTGTGTCCATTCGTGTCCATTTCGTGTCTATTTGGACACTTGTAGAGGTGTCCTATGTGTAGGTTTGTGTCCATGTGGGAAAACCCCTACTTGGACACATGGGGAATTATCTATATATAGATTTGATGTTGTCTAATGTTTAATCCCAGATTTTGTTTAGGAATAGTTTTCCTATGTATCTTATTGTATCATATTGTTTATATCTATAAGTCTTATTGTATCATATTGTTTATACCTAGGGTTGACTTTGTGTTGACCAGAGTTGACCAGAGTTGACTTTTTGACCAAAAGTCAACTGTAAGTCAACCCTTGACCCAAATTGACCTAGTCTGACTTGGATTGATTTCATGTAACCTTGTTTGACCTTGATTGTCCTAGTGTGACCCAGTATGACCTAGTTTAGCTTGGTGTGACTTAGATTTGACCTAGATTGACCTAGATTCATTTAGAATGCATTGTAATGCATCTTATTATCATTTGTGGACTCATAGTGACTTGTATTATTCTATAGGAAACAGACACCACTCCTCGGACAGTATATTCTCTTCAGACACTCAGGATATCAGGCGAGTACATTCTCTGACCGTTTCATACTTGTATGGATTTACATTCTTGCTCTAGATTACTGTACTTGATGCTGACACGATCATTATCACGGATTGGTACTATACGGATCTTCTTCTGAGATGTTATCTCCTTGTATTCACTAAGTACATATTGTGATGTGCGTTTCACTTACATATTGTATTTATTGAATACCCTTATCATTGTACACTCATTGTGCATATTGTACTCTCAGTATCACATTGAGCCATTGTACAAGCCATTGTACAAGCCATTGTATAAGGTAACGTAACTGAATTGGATCCTTGTGTATTGATTGGGGAGGGGGAGTAGAAATGGTTATGTGATCAATCCTATTGTATAAAAAATTGTATATGTCCATTGTACACCCACGTACAAAGGAGTCCCATTTTATTGTATAACCTAACCCATTTACATAACCATATTGTGCTCTAAAATTATATGTTCCTTACAGTTCTTACTTATCATATTTAGATATTTTCTGTTATCAAATCTCTACTGTTTTTCATATATCTCCTTCTTTCAGCGTTTCATGTACTTTACTCTATTGCATGCTTTATATTTCCTAACTCGATATGAACTGCGTGAGATGTTTTGTGCTCGCTTCCGTCCTGACTGGACCTGTTGAAATTATTATAGAGGATGAGGAGGAGGCCTGCATAGACACCTACTATGGGGCAGCTGTGGATGCCATGTGTGACCCGAATTTCCAGCCTGATCCACTAGCTTAGAGACTGAGGCTCCCTAGTCTAGGTTTTCTATTTCTGTCATTTGAGATCTAGATTGTATATATTCTTTCATTTCAGTATTAGAGTCTTGTATTGAGCTGCTTGTTCTGATTTGTTATGTCAGTAGACACTTAGACTCTCTGGTTGTATTTACGTGGTTTTCCTTCTTTCCAGTATTTATCTATCTATCTTCCTAGCTTATCATTCTGCTCTAGATGTGATTGAGACTGTATTTTGCTATGTCACCTCCATTCGGAGTGTATATACTGTACAGGTACCTTTATATTGTTAGATGATTGACCTAGGACAGCGTTCTACCGCCGACACTGCGGCGTAGGCTGGACGTTGTTACGTTATCGTGCCTACACAGTGGGTGCGGGTCGTGACAGCAGGCGATCAGATGCACAAACCAACCAAAGACAAAGACATTCTCAGAATGAAGTTCAGAAAAGACTCTTTTTATTAATCATGGCAATAAGGGTCTATCACATACTTGTTGCAATTACATAAGAGAGAAACTTCCCGAATCCTAATTACATGGATCAATTGCAAAGTCTTTGCTACATAATTGAGAATAGAAACTCCTATACATCCTTGAGAAGGTTTGTTTTCACCGGACAGCCTCCATAGTGTGATCATCATGGGCAGAAAGACCAGAAAAGATGTATACAGTTTCTATCAAAGTCTTCTCTCCGGTGACTCATAACATCGTCAGAGCAAATCATCTTGTCGGTAAGAGAAGTTGGGGCTCTAATATATACAGAAGCAGTGGAAGACCCAAACCACAACACGACGAAGCCCCGCAGCCCTCAATGAGTGGGGCAGAGCACGACCGGCTGCTCATCGGATGAGAAAACAATCCTATCCCCGTAGCTTGGACCTCCAAGACCTCCAAGACATCGCCTAAAGTCAAGCGCCTTAGGGAGGATACTTGGATACTTCTCAAGAGCGGTGACGACTCCTTCTACAAAGAGTTCTTCAACAAGAATATGGCCTCTTCGATAGAGAGAAGCCCCAACCAACAACCGACTTATGTAAGGCCAGCGGCCGTCAGAAGCTAAGTTTGGATCAAACATGGTGGTGAAGGGTGCCAGGAAGATGATAGTGACTCTTCAGAGGAATTCTTCCCCTTTCATAGGACCGGGAGTGGTCCAAACTATAGGCTACTTGGCAGACGGTCAAAATTCCCTTATTAATGGGATGAGCCTAGGACTCGGCACAATTGGTCTCCATTAATAGGCCTATTCAAGTGAGTCTCCAAACTGTTCAAATTCTCCTTGGAATTCCCAAATTAACGGTGGCAATTAAGAAGGAGTCTACATTCAAGGGTAGTCATTTACTTCTCCTAAAAAGAAGACTTAAAAGCCAAGCTGTCTCCACCCGGAGGCACAGGCACCCCACTGTGTTCCTTTGCTTCCAAGGTGCAGACAGTACATCCCCTCTCAGAAGCGTAGACAGCTGCTTCAATCCAAGTACCCAGCCCCTTTTTCTCAGCAAAGACTTGGGAGACACCGTTTGCCTCCAGCACAAGCCCGACTGCTACTCTATAGCATAGTAAAATGGTCTATCTGAAGGCGCAGCCTACTCGTCGCCCTAAAGCATAGTGACTTTATCTGAAACACAGCCTACCCGTTGCCCCTAAAAGCACAAAGGCCCCGTTGTCTTCGAAACATAGTCCACTTGTCCCCCTAAAGCACGGAGCCTCCGTCGTCTCCAGAAGCACAGTCTACTCGTCGCCCAGAAGCGCAACCAGCCTTGCCTGAAGCACAGATGACATGGTCACACCCAATCGGTTTGCTTAACCTGCCTCTCTCAAAGATAGGATTGGGATTAATCAAGTTGATAAATACAGATTGATTTAAATCTCGGACGAAGATTACAAAGAATCCAAATCTGAGATGAAATCCCAAGATTTGTTCGGCTACATCCGAACAAGCAAATCGGTACACGCCTGTAGGGCCTAAAAATCAAGTTACGCCATGAACCTACTAACCAGTGATCAAGTTGCACCCCAAAACTCAGGTTGTGCCACTGATATGAAGCTCAGAGAATAAACTGTGCCGCTGAATAGGTTGCGCCATATATCAGACTGCGCCCAGTCTTATTGTGCCAAAATCTATGTGACGTCTGACATTTAATAGCCATCATTACCTGAAAGCACTGACATCTGACACCACAGTGAACGAGGACAATCTCTTCGAATCCCGCAAATTGTGCTGCTCGAGGAGAGTTGGTTGACAGCTGTCCTGTACGTTTTGTAAGTTGCGCCTAGACGCAATCCAGACAAAATTCTTAGTTGCACCTAGGCACAATCTGAATGACTTCTGCTCAAAAGCTGCCACGTGTCTAGGCGCAGCTCAATCAGGCACAGTTTTACTCATTGACTAAAGTTCGCACAATCTAATAAAGTTGAGACAATTTTCATCTCTAAAGCAGGATGACGTGGCACACATGCCATTAATCTCTCAAGATGTGTCTACTATCCTATACACGACCACGCACATCTTAATCACATGATGCCATGCGTCTAAATACAGTTAGTACACGACTTATAACTGAATAAAAGTTGGCACAACAGGAGGTTGGCGCAACCCAATGTGGCACAATCCAGCCTCGCGCACATTAGAATAACTGCTAAAGCAGTTATTTCCTGAACTCTATAAATAGAGTTTCCAATCATTGTTAAATGATCAGATACATACGCATAGAGATCAAGAACTCTTATAAAATTGCGGCTGCATTCTCCAGATGCTACAGTCTTCAAGTTCACATAGTCCAAGAGATAAAGTGATCGTCTTCTGATCAGATTCCTACAGTTGTACTTCCCCAGAATTCATTGTACTTTGTACTATTCTTTCACAAGTTTGGAATAAACTTTTTATTTTTTGCAAACAAAATGGCGACTCTGCTCGGGACGACTTTCTCCTCCGACGAGAAGGTGACAACTCAATGTGTTACTGCGTCGATCGGTAAGACGCAGAAGACTCTGGTTGTTCAAGTCAACCAGACAGCCTACGAGAATATGATCAACACCAAGAGCAACAAGCGCACTGTGGCTATCGCCAAGAACAGGACTGTGTTGACTCCTAAATCTCCTGCAGTTGCTGTTGCCCAGGCGCAACTTGAGTGCTCAGTGGCCAAGGCACAATCCGCCTCAGTGGCTCCAGCACAACCTGCTTGTGCTGCCATGGCACAATCCACTCTTTCTGCTGCCCGTGCACAGTCTACTACTCTCTTTACTGCCAATGCGTAGTCTGTTCAGGCCGTTGTTGAGGTGCAGTCTGCCCATGTTGCTGCTAAGGCGCCACCAGTAGCCCGTAAGACTATGGCGCAACCCAAGCAATCAGCAACTCAGGCGTAGTCTGCTGCTTTGGCGCAACCCAAGGGAACTAGTCTTTTGGCTATTCCCTCTTCCAATTCTCCAGTTCTGAACTGGGAGAAGCAATATTCTAGTGCTGCTACTAGACAGAACAAAGGGAAGAGTCCTTTGACACTTCCTCAATTGCCATAATTTGTGCCTAAAATGGTCACATAATAGAACAAAGGGGAACGCTTCTTAGCAAACCCTCTATAAAATAAAGGAAAGCGTCCTTTGGTCTTTTCTCAAACTTTTCTGGTCTATGACTCAGAGAAAGATACATCAGATTCTATTCCTTTAAACAGAGGTCTTCGGATCTTTGATATCGGAAAGAATACTGATCAAAGAGGCATCTTACCTACCCCTATGGGGTCTGGTCAAGACCTTCCCACCTTGCAAATTTCAAGATCTAAGCAAGGAAAATTAAGGGTATCACAAACAGGGACACCTGGATCAGAATTTTCTAATTTACGCGCTTATCTCAATAGGCGTCAACCAGTATCAACTTTGGTGAAACGTATGAACCCTATGCCAAAGGCCGACCTATACCAGAAGCCAAAGTTTGAAAAGAAGGACCCAACCACTTATGCTAATGAGTTGAGTACATCTTTATACACTCAGGGAATAAAACATCTGAAGAATATGAGATATGTTCCTAACATCATTAAGGAATATGTTCCTCCGACTTCTTCTCGTCCTGTAGTTGTAACTGATCTTCAGCAACGTCTTACACAAAGACAGAAGATTACAGGGATGTCTCCCTCACCTCCAAATTGTGCTTCAGATCGCCACTGCCTTCATGAAGTCGTCATCAACTATTGTTGCCAATTGGCTCGACGATCTATCTTCGATCGTCTGAACTATGCTTCAACTCCCGAACATATACTAGAAGATGAAGACGAGCTATTATATGCTTCTGTTAACATGACTTCTCAAGGCACCAGGGGTAGAAAACGTCCAAGACATAATGCATCCCGCAATCCCAGTCAGCAATACTTAGATCGGATTCATGCATCAAGTGAAGGTGTCTTTCAATACACTAGATCGAGAAATCGATATTTGAACCAAGGTGTCTTTAATCAAGAAGATCTCCCCATCGCCCATGTAGGAGAGGACCCTTTTTTATAGTTTGATGCATATAGTGAAAGTTCTGAACAAACCATCTCATCAATAGCAGCAAGAGAAGTGACGACATATACCATTACGGAAGATCAAGATGCCTCTACTTCAACCAGTCAAGAGCAACGAATTATTGTATTAGAAGACAAATTAAAGACCATGGCAGAAATGGTTGCAAGCATGCACACTATAATTATGGCTCAACATACAGTGCCACCGATTGTAAACCTTGCTATAAATCCTGAGCTTATAGCATCTTCTGTACCTGTTAATCTTGGGGTACCAACTCCTCAGGTTACTTCTGTGCCAATTTAATTTGATCCCAGTCAGTCTGGTGCTGGGGGTGGTAATTATCATGCTGTTCCTCATCCTAACACTTCTAATCAGTCCACCAATTCCCAAACATCAAGGGATGCTAATGAGGCTGTGAAACTCTTACGTACTCAGTTTGAGGCCTTCAAACAGAAAGATGGTCTACAAAGATTGGGCATAAAGCAACCATATCCTACAGAGTGGAAGGAGGTTCTATTCCCTCGTAAATACAAGCTTCCGACTATTATGCTGTTTGATGGCAGCACCTCTCCAAGTCAGTACTTCAATCACTTTGAGATGATGACTGATCAATTACATCCAAATGATGCTCTCCTTACCAGAGTGTTCGTCGGTTGTTTAGCTGGCGTAGCATACGACTGGTATCGTAGCTTGCATGATGGTTGCATCACTTCTTTTACTGGTTTCAAGCAAATGTTCTTAGAACGGTTTTATGAAGTAGTCAATGACATGACAATGTCTGCCCTCATTAAGATTAAACAGAGGCATAATGAATCCAAAGAGATTTTTATTGAAAGATTCTGCCGAGAGGTACTCAAAATGTCTTTAGGAACTCCATCTGCTGTAATAATAGACACTTGCAAATCAAACTTGTTGTCTATTATCAGTATGTGGACGGGATCTACACAATTCCATGATTGGCCTTCTTTTATTGTGAATGCCAAGGCAGCTGAGGTCAGCGCTGAAAAGTTCAAACAGTTAGGAGTTCAGATGACTCATCCTAACTAAGATGAACATTCTACACCCGGGGGTAATAACCGCCAGAATAATCGCAATGGTAAAGAAACATTGGCCATCAATCTCAAGGACAAGGAGTCTTTGGCTGTCAACGTCACTTAGACAGCACCCACTCCATCAGCACCACCGCAGAAGACAACTCGTCCAAAGGAAGAGTATTCTTTCGATGAAGATGATACTTTGAGCATCTTCGATTGCTTGATCAAAAGTAATAAGCTTCAACTTCCAGAGGCAAAACGGCCAGAAGAAGTAGGTAAAACCGATCATCCTAAATATTGTGTTTATCAAAGATTTATCGGGTATCCAACCAGAGCATGTTATGTGCTCAAGGGTAAAATCCAAGAGTTGGTCAACTCTGGAGCAATTACTATTTAGCAGGACGAGAAGACGGTGAATGCTAATGTCGTTTCTGTGCAATTTGGTGACTTTCCACCACAACTTGTACAAGATGGTGTTGTCCCCATTCCAAGGACTACTCTTGAGATCGTGAATCTCCTACCTCCTCAAAATGAAGGTCTTGTTCCATTATTGACTGACAGAGGATAGATTATGTGGATTCATCCAGATCTGGTAGCGGAGTTTGAAACGCCTTCCTCTTCTAAGCAAAAGAAGCACCCTAAATCTAAAGCCAAAAACTGTAATATGGTATCTTTTGAACCAGTAATAAAAGAAAAAATTCTAATGGGCACTAGATCTGGGAAACCCTATATTCGAGAATATCCCAAAAATTAAGAGAATTCCATTCCATCTCCTGATGCTCCTCCTTCATCATCTTCTTCTGCTGAGAATATACCATCTACGTCCTTACCGGTGGTTGAACCATCTCCTCCTAAACCAACAACAGCAGACAAGGGAAAACAACCTGTTCGCTTTGACAAAGCATTAAAGAAGTCATCATCTCTTGGACTCGAAAAGCCATATAACTTTGATATATTGGCTCAATTGGCTAATACTCCAGCAAGATTATCAATCTTTGAACTTTTACGTCTCTCAAAAGAAACTCGAGAGACATTAAGTGAAGCCTTGATGCAGGCTGACGCTTGTCCTACTCTTCTCAAGAAGCCTGAAAATGAGCCAGTCAGCTGCGCACATTGTCATAGTGTATTTGAATTAATGCCCAACATTACTTTTACACAAGATGACATATTCTTAGAAGATAATCGTCATGATTATCCTCTCTACTTCACGGGATATGTAGATATCATCAAAGTCGATCGTATTCTGATTGACCCCGGGTCTGCACTTAGCATCATGCCGAAATCTTTGCTGGATGCTTTAAAAATCCCAGTGCATAACCTTTCTACAACTATTACTACCATCTTGGGGTTCAATCAAGGAAGAAGTGAACCTTTGGGGAAGATACGCCTAAAACTTCAAATTGGCAATCTTCGTACAAAGGTAACTTTTTATGTTATTGACAATCATGGTTCATACAATGCTTTGTTAGGAAGGCTATTCCTCCATGAACACAATATTGTTCCTTCTACTCTCCCCCAATGTTTCAAATATGTGGATGGTAATGGAGAAGTCCAAAAAGAGGTTACAGATCTGAATCCTTTCAAAGGAGTTGAAGCATACTGCAATGATTCTCGCATGTACAAGGAGGAGTTCATGAAGGTGGTACTAGCAATGGACACAGATGAAGAACAGAAAAATGTGCCGAATAATACATTGGTGATTCCGGTCAAAGGACGTACCTCTTGTCCTCAGTCTTCCAAACCACTGACTATCTATCTTTCTTCCCATGAGAAGCAGCCCGAGGGTGATAGTCAGGAACAAAGGGAGCTCGCCTCTTCTGAGCCGCTTATAATCGATCTTCATCGCAAGAAGCCCCCTCCGCCTTCTCGTTCTTCTTTTCCCCCTCTTGTCATCAATCTAACTAAGCCTGCTAAGGCTAAAGTTCCTGTTGTAAATGATGGTGTAAAAATCAATAAAGCATCTCCTTTGCAGTATACTCATGTCTCTGACTATACTCAGTGTTATTTGGATATGCTAGATAGCCTTAAACCACTTATAATAGAAGTCGTATCATCTCTGCAAAATATGGTATCACTTGATTCAATACAAGAGTCGTACTTCTTAGTACCGTCTCGAAAGAAAGATGAAAAGCCTATATTATTCAACAAAAGAGAGAAACCAAAAATCATGCTCTATAACGATAATAGAGATGATACATGAAGGCTACAATTGCGTCGTTATAGTCCACAATCCAAAGCAATCATCCGTAAAATGGGCTATGATTTCAAAACTGGCCTCAACAACGGTAAAGGAAGGCGAACTCCTCTTCGTATTGCTGTTCCAAAAGGAAAATCACAACAATACCACAGTAAAACAAAATGGGGACTAGAGTGATGGTATCTTCTAACATGGTGTCTATCGAATTTTTCGAAAATGACGAAGATGACATTGAAGAAGCTCTTGAAGTGGACCCTTGGGCACAAAGGATGGACAATCAGTGGAAACTTCGTTTTGAACAACGAGAACCACCTACTGAGGATCAATTAATCTAAATTGATATTGGAGAGAAGGGCATATCACGACCAATCTTTATTAGCAAAAATCTCTCAGAGGATGATAAACAAGAGTTAATTCACCTTATTTGTGAATATATTGATGTCTTCGCCTAGAGTTATAAAGATATACCGGGATTAGATCCTCAAATTGTAAATCACAAGCTTAATATCTTACCGAATGCCAAGCCGGTCAAACAACAACAACGGCAATTCAAGCCTGAAATAATGGATACAATTGATGATGAAGTCAAAAAGCTTATAGCTTGCAGTTTTATCAGAGAAGAGCAGCATCCTGACTGGGTAGCCAACGTTGTTCCAGTCTTGAAGAAAACCGAAAAGGTTCGAGTTTGCATAGACTTTCGGGATCTCAATGATGCTTGCCCTAAAGATGAATTCCCTCTCCCAATTACTGATGTCATAATCGACAATACACATGGATTCGAACGAATTTCTTTCATGGATGGGTTTTCTGGATATAATTAAATCCGGATGAATCCTGAAGATGAAAAATATACTTCATTTCGTACTCCTCGTGGAGCGTACTGTTATACAGTCATGCCGTTTGGTCTAAAGAACACAGGTGCAATATACCAGCGGGCTATGAGTACTATCTTTCACGATCATCTGCGAAAGACTGTCGAATGCTATGTTGACGATATTGCTGTCAAAAGTCGTCTCAAGGAAGATCACATTCAAGATTTAAGAATTATCTTCAATCTAATGCGCCAGCATCAACTCAAAATGAACCCCACCAAGTCTTTCTTGGGTGTCTCTAGTGGTAAAAATTTCTCGGCTTCATCATTACCTCTAAGGGTATACACGTTGATCCCGAGAAGATCAAAGCCATTCAAGAGATGCATCCTCTACGCAACCTAAAAGAGCTACGAGGATTCCAAGGTCGACTTGCGTACATCAGGCAGTTTATTTCGAATTTATCTGGACGTTGCAGACCATTTACTCAATTAATGAAGAAAGGTGTATCTTTCGTTTGGACGAAAGAATGTCAACGAGCATTTGATGACATAAAGCGGTATTTAATGTGTCTACCGATTCTTGTACCACCGATCTCAAGAATACCTTTCTTAATGTATATCCGGGCAATGGATCATTCATTAGAAGCTTTGCTAGCTCAAAAGAACAAGGAAGGTCATGAACAATCCATCTACTATCTTAGCCGAACGATGATTGAAGCTGAACATCATTATAGTCTAGTGGAGAAGGAATATTTAGCCTTAATGTTTGCTGTTCAGAAGATAAGACATTACATTATAGGCCAAACTATTCATGTCATATCCCGAGTCAATCCTCTTCGAGTCTTAATGAAGAAGCCAAGTACACTCAATTCTAGGCTTGCCACATGGGCCATATTATTAGCACAATATGATGTGGTTTATGTTCCTCAAAAGTCTGTGAAAGGACAAGCACTTGCTGACTTTTTAGCCGCTCATCCTGTCCCTGAGACATCTAAACTCTATGATGAAATTTCTGACGAAACATTGGAATCAAATATGATCTCAGAAGAATTTCCTACCTGGCGGTTGTTCTTTGATGGAGCTTCTAGAATTGGACCTGGAGGTACCCTTGTGGTTGGAGTGGGAATTATTCTCGTTTCACCCGATGGATTAGCTATTCAAAGGGCTTATTCTTTAGACGAATCGTGCTCTAACAATGTGGCAGAATACAATGCCTTCTTCATTGGACTCCAATTAGCCAAACAATTGAATATTGAATATCTCGAAGTATATGGTGATTCTAAATTGATTGTTAATCAGGTTAGAGACATATATGAAGTCCGACATCAAGATTTGGTACCATACCATGAAGCAGCAACTAGGATAGCTTCTTCATTCAAATGGTTCTTCATCGAACATGTACGTCGCGCATGCAATACAGAAGCTGATGCCTTAGCTAACCTAGCTGCGGTATTGGCAGTTCCAGTCAAAAGACAACAAATGGTTGTTATTTCTAATAGAGAACTATTTTGTGTCGAAAACAACCACAACATTGAATTCAGCAATCTAACTGAAGTCAATGTCACTTGCGAGGACTGGAGAACACCTTTCATTGATTTTGCAGTACATGACATATTGCCAGAAGACCCTAAGGAAGCTACAAGTATCTGTCGTCGATCGCTTCGATTCTACCATACTACTAAAACTCTCTATCGAAGAACTTTTGATGGGTTACTCTTGAGATGTCTCGCCGGTGATGAAGCAAAGCAGATATTACGTGAAGCTCATGATGGTGTTTGTGGAGCACATCAGCCTGGTCCTAAACTTCAGGATCGTATTCGACGTATGGGCTACTACTGGCCCTCTATGGTATCAGATGCTATTGACTATGCAAGGAAATGCCGTGCATGTCAAATTCATGCAGATTTCATCCATCAACCGTCAGAATTTTTTTATCCGACTACTGCTTCATGGCCTTTTGAAGCTTGGGGCATGGATATAATTGGCCCTATCAATCCTCCTTCATCTAAAGGACATCGGTTCATCTTGGCTATAACCGATTATTTCTCCAAGTGGGCAGAAGCTATACCTTTGGCTGAAGTTAAAATGAGTAGTGTCATCAATTTCATCAAACATCATGTGATATACAAATTTGGTGTCCCTCGCCGAATTATCTATGATAATGGGCCACAATTTATCAGCCAGAAGTTTAATAGGTTCTGTGATGACAACAGAATCAATAATGTCGCCTCTACGGCCTATAATCCCGCGGCTAACGGGTTGGCTGAAGCATTCAACATGACCACTATCAAACTCCTTAAAAAGTTTGTCTCTATTAACAAACGTAATTGGAGTGATAAACTTGAAGGATGTCTATGGGCATATCGCACTACTGTCCGTAACCCCATAGGTTGCATACCCTTTTCTCTAGCATATGGGTGTGAAGTTGTCCTACCTCTGGAAATTCAAATTCCTTCATTGAGAATCGCCATTGCTAACGAGCTTACTACAGAAAATAATGATCGTCTTCGACTTCAAGAATTGGAGGCGCTCGACGAGAAAAGGCTTTTAGCTTAATAGCACATCGAACTTTATCAGGCCCAGATTTCAAAAGCCTTCAATCGCAAAGTCAGAGTACGAACATTTTAGGAGGGCGAGTTAGTTCTTACAGTCATACGTCCTATGACTATGACACATATGAGCAAAGGCAAGTTCGAGGCAAAATGGGAAGGACCGTATGTGGTAAATAAAGTCTTCTCAAATGGAGCCTATCAATTAACAGATATGGACGGCAGAGTCGCTATGATGCCTATCAATGGCAAATTTCTCAAGAAATATTATGTAGAAGCTTTGGGCGCATGCTGCCCTGGCGTATGCTGCCCTTGGGCGCATGATGTCCCTGGCCTCCTTCCTTTTGCCATGATAATTTATATTACTTTCTCCATTGCTTGACCCCATGGTCCTTAGTATAGGTTGTGACCTTTGAGCATGATGGGCATCTTCCATGATGGCCTTGTATAATGTATTATATGTGTTTCGTATGTACTCTGGGCTTTAAGCACGATCTTAACATGACATGTATACTCCTTGATAACTCTTTCGGTGGCCCGTCGTGGCGCACCCTTGACCAGTGAATCCTTGGCATACAAGTACACTTAGCATGAGCACGACATGATAAACTTGAACACGACATGGCAATATGGCTTAGCATAATAACTCTTGATAGTAGCCCGTTGAGGCGCACTCTTGACAAGCCCCTTGACATAATAACTCTAATAGTGGCCCGTCGTGGCACACTCTTGACAAGTAACAAGTAAATATGACATGTACAAGCTTGATAGTGGCCCGTCGTGGTGCACTCATGACAAGTAATCTTGATAAGTAACAAGTAACTCTCGTCTTAACACAGTGGGTGATTTCTCTTGATTGTGTCTGTACAAACTATATGTCTCGTCTTACATCATGTCTAGGACATAAATTCCTGATTTTCACGGTCAGGGATTCATACTGAATCTGACTAAGTTAATGACTAGTTTGATCATGTAGATCATAAAGAGAATTTCCAGTCACAGGCAATCCCGTTATCTGGACGCCTCAAGTGGACTTGTAGCCTACCGACGAGTAGGGCACATTTCCAGCACACTGTCATGTGTTGCACCACAAAGTCACCTAATCAACTCTCTCAACCTGTGGAAGGATAACTGGATAGTCTGCAGGGCTTGTGACTGCTGGAACATCTCATTGCATCTTGATAGTAACTAGGCTTGTGATAACCCTAGTTAGTTAAAGTATCAAGCCGTACTCATTGCTTGGCCGTGATTGATGGATGGAGTCCAGTCTAGTCTTGTCTAGACAGTGCCAGTCTATGATTACTTCGGTACATTACAGTTATGCTTTATTTAGGTCGATAAATAATTGGAGACTAAGATCTGTTCAGATGAAGGGTTACAACCTCGATCCTTGTTTGGTTTACGGGTTGTAACTTGGTTACCGAAATAGTCCTTTAGTTATCTTATCGTTTATCACCCTGTCTTCTCTAACTCATGTCTTTCATTATCATTTATGTCTTTATGTGCTAATATGATGGTTTTAGTCCTTAAGTGAAGCCTCCCTTGTGGGACTTGCTCTTCTGGGTTCCGACCCAGCTGGTTTTGTATGGCCAGATTTTGGAGTAGCACCTGAGGATCTACCTGTCTTCCAGCCAGATGGTGAATACTAGGCGTAACCTGGCAATGAGTGGGTTTTTTCTTTTGTTCCCCGCTTTATTATAAATTATTCTTTTGAGGCGTTTAGCCGCCGAGCAAGTGTTAGCTCATATTAAAACTTACTTTTGTCTGCCTAATGGTTGTAACATGATTGACAAATCTTAGGGTTGATTATATATGACTTAAACTCTTGCTAGTCTTCGCATTTTGTATGACTAGCTTCATGATCATCTGAATATGTAATGTTTGTGACGCCTTACCTTGTATGTCTGATGATCTAATATCTTGTAACATTTACTTGCTTGCTTGAGATTGAGACACTAGACTTGGTCTTGACCATAAGAGATTGTTGGCTTGTAGTTAAACCATCATGCATCTAGATAGCCGTCTCAAAACCTCTTCCTATTCCGATCCGCACGTTCGCTCTTCCGTCTGTTTTCTTCCATTGGTTGAGAAGAAGAACTGGTCTAGGAGGGGCTACTCTGCCTAACTGCCGGGCTTTACGTGCCCTACTTGCCTTCTCTGTATATCGATCAGTTCTACTTTTTGTTTCTCAACTTTTCTTCTTGGCCCAACGGCTCTTCCATAAGATGATCATTTCCTATTCCATTTCCCATGTCTTATATCGAGGTAGATTATACTTCAATGTATGTAGCTGGCTATGTCTGTCCCCTGCTCTTCAGTATTCTGGTTCCGGGACGTGACAATAGGTTAACTTAGCATACAATAATATATTTTACTTAGGCATGAAGGAGTAGGAAAGAAGGGTCAAAGTCCTCCCACCTTAAGCCAATACACCTTATCGTTTTGCCGAGCCGATGCGGCTCGATTTCATAACTTTGTTGCACGACCAACTCTTCTGACTTAGCCATTCGAGTACTTCGTGCTTCGTTGAATTATCCGACCGATTTGGCTTACCGTGCCTATGCCTCAGTCCGTTGCGAGGCGATAATTTGGTTTTGCAGACACCATTACAAATAAGGCAAAAAGTCGACCTCTTATTTTTCAGCGTAAATATATACCAACTAAAAATTAATATTCGTTCGAATCGGACTTGTGCATTGCACGATCAATTTCTTAGAATCTTCAAACCAACTCAATGCTTTCCCTCGGGCCAACTTAACACTTGCATTGAACTTACTCGATGCATTCCTCGAGTCAATATAACTCTTTGTATCGATTCGCATCGATACATATTGTAGTGCCCCGACCCGCAAGATGCCTTATGATGGATAGTTGGTTCGATGAAGCCTTGTTGGACTTGGGAATATGCGAAGGATCGCTTGGAGGGCTATGCGATCGTGGCGGGAATCGTCCTATGAATGTGAGTAGTGTTGAACCCTTCAAAGATCCTTTAGCTGCACGCTTAAAATAAGGATAGTATGCTATATTTCTTATTGAGTTGTTCAATAAACACCTTGTATGGAATTTAGAAATATAATGAAAGATAAATAATCACCTGAACGTAAGCTGTATTGCTAGATGAATTGTATGCTTGTACATTATCGCAATGAATTGTATGACAGGTGAAGGCAAAGTTCCAAATACTTGGGCGGTGAGTATATCGAGCTTTGGCTCGATGAATAGATGGTAACACAGATATTAAGACCCAAGAACTGGGCAGTGAGTATGCTTGAATTATGTCTGAATGAATGTATGCTAAACAGATGCTAAGTCCCAGGAATTGGGCGGTAAGTACATTAAGTTGGTTGGAAAGATGTATGGTGTCAAGATGTGGCAAAGAGATTGGGTAACAACATTCTATTATCCTGTGCCGATGTAGAATATTGATTTCACTAAGACCCTGGATTGGGCAGATGATAATATGAGCGTTGGCTCAAGGCAAGATGGCAAGCTGGCGTGTCGCCAGTGACCTTCATATAGATAGGTCCAATGCTAATGATGTCTTATGCAGGCAGAGTAAGTTATTACTCAGATACAGGGATGGATGTCGACTGTTGGTAAGAATCACCTGAACGGTGATATTTATATTGAATCATGATATTGTTCCTAATAATGTCTTGTGCAGGCAGAGTAAGTATTATAAATGTACAGGAATGTCTACACGACCGTGGGTAAGAATCACCAAAGGATGATAACAGTATGCTTTAAATTATGTTGGCTATGAGATTTGCATGCTTTACTCCTTGTCGGCTATAACATGAAATTGACCCTAAGACAACGAGAAAGACCACTGTTAATAATGTTCTATAACATGATTACTTAGTGTTGTCTTCTTAGGTGAGTTGGGCCAGCACCGCTCGCCAGTACATTGATGATGTACTGACCCACATTGTGGGCAATATTACAGGTGTTTTCTTAGAGGAAATCCTTTGATCAGTGCTTGGCATCGATGAATCGGATGGGTGTACAGAAGCTCTTCTTTCAAGACGATGTCTTCTGCTATACGGGACATAATGTATGGAACAGTGTAATTCAGTTGTACCAGTGAGATTGTAGCCATATTGACAAGTTCATTATAAAGAAGTCGGTATATTTATTTGTAGCCTAAAGGGCAAGTGTATACATTCAGTTGGTTATTCAAGAGCCTTGTAATCAATTATAAACTCTGTGTTTCGCTGCAAGTCTTGTAATCCATTATGATTATCAATAAAGAGATACATTCTTCATATCTTGTGTGACTTCAATTTATCTGCTTGGTTTTGCTGCATTCTAGATATTTTCTGAGAAATACCAGGAACTGTAATGGTTTTGCCTTGTACAAGTGCAATCTAGACTTGTACGGCATCACGCCCAGTGGCTAGTTTTCGATCCTTCGAGATCGGGGCGTGACATAATGGTATCAGAGCACGGCTTTACATCCTTGGATTCTTATTCTATTTGTTTCAAATCAATGTTGCTACTAAGATGATTCTAAGCTGCTTCCGCGATGACTCAAAGATTGCTTCCGCGATTATTCAACGCTGCTTCCGCGGTGAATCAAAGTTGCTTCTGCAAATACTCAAAGTTGCTTCCGCGATGAAATCAAAGTTGCCTCTATGATGATTCATAGTGCTTCTACGATTATTCTGTGTTGCTTCCAAACTATTCTATGTTGTTCCCTTGACTGAAAGTCCGTTGATCATTCTAACCTCTCACTGGGTGTTCCATACAATAAGTCTAAATATGTGGGCTGTGATATGTGTGCTTTGTTGAATTTCTAAAAAGATACCAAAAAGAATAACAATGATGCGATGTGATAATAAGTTTGTGATGTATGCTGGATGTCTTATGTGTGGGATTCATGGAGTCGATTGTTATGCAGCAATCGACAGTGGCTGATGGCATGGTATGTTAGAACAGAATGTGCATGGATTTCAGTGAATGGGAATCGACAGAATCTTGAGTCGATATTTGTGGTCAGCATAACCACTGCAGGATGGATAGTCCATATTGGATGTTGGTTTGATGCGAGAGAGTATTGTGTCGGGAATGGCTTGAGCTCTGAGTGGTATATTACATATACCCTCGTCGTGATAAGATGTCCCTTGACCCTTGATGTGTTTATGATTTTGTGATTACTTTACCTATAAGGTGTTGGGTGGTATCGAGTCGTAGCTGAGCTTACGATTGATACATGACGGCTAGGAATGTCCCTTGATGATTAAGTTGGATGACCCGTTGAGAGAATTTGATGTGTTCAGATGAACCATCGCTAGACCATGTCGGTTAGCATTATGTTGGATAATAAGAGAATTGAGAATATGAAATGAATGCCTTGGTTGGGAAGGAAACGAATTTTAGATTCAGGCGAAGACTTGGATCAGTTGGGTAAAAAGGATTGTAGGCTTGGTAACGATAGTGTGGTGTTGCTATCGGAAGATTTTGCGAGAATAACTATGGGCCGAATATTGAACGATGTTGGAATTGAGTAAAAGAAATTACATGTTGGATATCGACAAAATTGATGGTGATATTAGGCGGTTATCGAGATGTTGCGAATGATTTAGAAGATGCAGAGAGTTGCATCAACAACCGAAAAGTAGAAAATGGGCTCGAGGAATAGATGATCTTAACAAGTGGTGCAGTTGTGCTTGAGAGAATTTGATGTGTCCCGAATTAACAAGTTACGACCCTTGACTATTTTGAGGCATAGAGAATGCATGGGTACTTATCACTTTATGCATGAAAGAGTAGATGTTTCTTACGAGAGTCGAATGACTGGGATACAAATAAGTATCGAGGTGTAGCGATATGTAATAGACCCTGTCGGTAGATGATGTTGTCGCTTGAATAACAAGTTTGGATGGAATATAGAATTGTTGGATTATGACTTAGCTAATGAGTTATGTTATATCTATTAAGATGACCAATATACGAATGCTAGATGATTGGTGCTATAGAGATTGGATCGGTGCATGAATAATAAATCTTCTTATGAAATCACAAGGAGATGATACAAAACGAATATTGATGGTTAACGTGAATTGCTAAGAGGTGACCGTGTTGGTGCTAGAAAATTTATAATGATGCCTCGGAAGAAATACGATTTTATAGTTGACTATGTTATTGGTTAAGGAGTACAGACCGTATCGATGACCTAAGAATGTGGAAAATAAATATGTCGCAAAGAGACCGTAGGAAAGAGATCATAAGTGATAAACTATTGAGGTAACGATGTTGGATTATGACTCAGAATAGTTGACCCGATTGAATAGACAATTTGAGTACGATATGAAGATGCAAGTCAGATTGAACAAATAATGCTATGTCTATGCAATTGGAAATTGAAAGTTTGGATATTTGATTGATAAGTTTTATATGATAGCTTCGGGAGTGACCATAAGGATTGTTGGATAGAATTGTCGAATAGATTTGGTCGGTTGCGGGTAAGTCTAGAATGAGACTTCGTTGGGTATGACCCGAGTATGAGTATGAGTAGAAAGACTTGACCCTAGAATGTCGGCTGGTTGCCTAGATTATTGGTTGGTTGCTTAAGTTTCAGATTGTTGGCTATGTTCTTCAGATGTTCGTGTTGGGAATAAGTTCATAGGATTGGGGTGGTGTCCCATGTCCCTTAAGTTGGTCAGACCATAGAATTGCCCCTATGATGAGAATTGGTTGCCTCTAAGATAAGAGATAAGTATGTCGCTGATAGCTACTCATCTCATATGAGCTAGCTGAATGTTTGGTTTAGCTTAGAATAGCTGGCCGTAGAGACTTGACTGAATGCTAAGTTGACTGTTGGAAAACCGTAGGATGTCCCTATTGGTGTTGCGTGAGTATAGTCGGAATGAGTAAGATGTGTCGGAAGGTAAACTTTAGAATGAAATGAAGATTGAAAATTTTGATGTTATAATATTGGATGGGATGACAGATCATGTTGGTTTCGAAATTTGGTTGCCTTTGTTAAGAATGCTGGAAATTGCTAAAGCTGGTTGGATTGGTTGATTAATATTGAGCTGTGTAAATGAATGGTAGTGCCTTGAGACAGTTGGGATAATTTCATTGACCGGATCAGATTGAGGATAAGTGCAATGACGGAATAGGATAGTATATGTAGCGGAGATCGGCGAGAGCGAATGTGAATAGAAATGACCCTCAGGATTAATGTTGCTGGAATATAAGAGTTGCTTGTGCGAAAGGATAATATGTTGGCTTGATCAATATGAGAAAATGTTTGAGTACAACGGGAAATGTTACTAGAGTGGAAGATGGTACACTTTGATAGATGAATCATGATCGAGAAAGTTACGAGTTGCAAACAAAGTGTATGGATGCGAACGATGATGAGTACAAGATTTGATCAATGAGAATCGGGGTATCGAAATAAAATGTGACAATAGAATTTATCAATTTTGGTGGCCTGAATGACGATGAACTTGAAAGGAATACTTGATACATCTAAGTCGGAATACTTTGGAAAATTTTTGGATCGATTGTTGAAATTTTTTCGAGTTGGAATTGGCAACATCTATTGTCTTATTAGTTGGTTGGAATATTGAATAAACAAGTGGGATTACACGAGATACTCGAAGAGAATTACCGATGTTCGAAAAAGGAAGGTACACCGTAGCTCGTTCGTTTTTTCTATCACTGAACTTGGCTGAAGTGCATGTATTTCGGGGACGCCTAAAATATGTGTATGATTCCAACTAAGTGATATGCTGAATTCAAACGAAGCCATGGGGAGGATTATTATGTGCTAAAGAATTGTGAGAGTGTCGGAGGAAAGAACAAAGATGGTAAACTATTTTGAACCAATTGGGATGAGGTATCGAGATGGTGCATTACTTGAAATCAATCGAGAGATTGCGGAGAAATATTAAATGGTGCAAGTCGATCGTTGAGAAGTTTCATGAAAAGACGGTTGAAGTTTTGGGGATGAGTTTTATTTTAAGTTTCGAGGACGAAACTTTTTCTGAGTGGTATATATTGTAGTGCCCCGACCCGCAAGATGCCTTATGATGGATGGTTGGTTCGATGAAGCCTTGTTGGACTTGGAAATATACGAAGGATCGCTTGGAAGGCTATACGATCGTGGCGGGAATCATCCTATGAATGTGAGTAGTGTTGAACCCTTCAAAGATCCTTTAGCTGCACGCTTAAAATAAGGATAGTATGCTATGTTTCTTATTGAGTTGTTCAATAAACACCTTGCATGGAATTTGGAAAGATAATGAAAGATAAATAATCACCTGAACGTAAGCTGTATTGCTAGATGAATTGTATGCTTGTACATTGTCGCAATGAATTGTATAACAGGTGAAGGCAAAGTCCCAAATACTTGGGCGGTGAGTATATCGAGCTTTGGCTCGATGAATAGATGGTAACACAGATATTAAGACCCAAGAACTGGGCAGTGAGTATGCTTGAATTATGTCCGAATGAATGTATGCTAAACAGATGCTAAGTCCCAGGAATTGGACGGTAAGTACATTAAGTTGGTTGGAAAGATGTATGGTGTCAAGATGTGGCAAAGAGATTGGGTAACAACATTCTATTATCCTGTGCCGATGTAGAATGTTGATTTCACTAAGACCCTGGATTGGGCAGATGATAATGTGAGCGTTGGCTTAAGGCAAGATGGCAAGATGGCGTGTCGCCAGTGACCTTCATATAGATAGGTCCAATGCTAATGATGTCTTATGCAGGCAGAGTAAGTTATTACTCAGATACAGGGAAGGATGTCGGCTGTTGGTAAGAATCACCTGAACGGTGATATTTATATTAAATCATGATATTGTTCCTAACAATGTCTTGTGCAGGCAGAGTAAGTATTATAAATGTACAGGAATGGCTATACGACCGTAGGTAAGAATCACCAAAGGGTGATAACAGTATGCTTTAAATTATGTTGGCTATGAGATTTGCATGCTTTACTTCTTGTCGGCTATAACATAAAATTGACCCTAAGGCAACGAGAAAGACCACTGTTAATAATGTTCTATAACATGATTACTTAGTGTTGTCTTCTTAGGTGAGTTGGGCCAGCACCGCTCGCCAGTACATTGATGATGTACTGACCCACGTTGTCGGCAATATTATAGGTGTTTGTTTGGGGAAATCCTTTGATCAGTGCTTGGCATCGATGAATCGGATGGGTGTACAAAAGCTCTTCTTTCAAGACGATATCTTCTGGTATACGGGACATAATGTATGGAACAGTGTAATTCAGTTGTACCAGTGAGATCGTAGCCATATTGACAAGTTCATTGTAAAGAAGTCGGTATATTCATTTGTAGCCTAAAGGGCAAGTGTATACATTCAGTTGGTTATTCAAGAGCCTTGTAATCAATTGTAAACTCTGGATTCCGCTGCAAGTCTTGTAATCCATTATGATTATCAATAAAGAGATACATTCTTCATATCTTGTGTGACTTCAATTTATCTGCTTGGTTTTGCTGCGTTCTAGATGTTTTCTGAGAAATATCAGGAACTGTAATGGTTTTGCCTTATACAAGTGCAATCTAGACTTGTACGACACACGCCCAGTGGCTAGTTTTCGATCCTCCGGGATCGGGACGTGACACCTATTTCGGGTCAACGACTCATCGTAATGCACCGTACGAAGCGGGTCATTACATGTTGTACCTTTATTAATGACCTAATTATTAGCTCACCTCTTATTAGTAAAAAAGGCAAATATTAAGGACACTACAACAATTACTAGGTGCAACACACTTTTGGTAGTCCTAAAACTATCAAAATTCTGGCGGTCCTAAGACTGCCAAAATTTTGACAATCTTGTGTATAACCTGGACTGCCAAAATTTTGACAGTCCTAAAAAATAGGACTGACAAAATTTTGGCAGCCTTGTGCATATCTAGGATTGTCAAAATTTTGGCAAATTTTTAATAGTCTATATAAAATCAGGACTACCAAAATTTTGACAGTCTTAAAATTATAAGGACTGTAATTTCTTTTGACAATCCTGAATATATACGGTATTGCCAAAAGTGTGTTGTCCATATTAATTTTTTTTACTGCGCTTAGCATTTGCCAAAAAATAAGATTTTTTATAAAGGAACTACCACAGCTGCCCATTTTTTATTTACAAGTTTGCCACTAAAAAATTTGCTAAAGGTCTCTCATACATAATATAAAAGCCATTTTTTCATCTTCTTCCCCTTTCTCAAATTGCAAATATTGTTCTAAATCCATGTTTATGCCTACATTTTATCTTCTAGTAACTAAATTTGGTTTATGGTTCATTTTGGACGGATTTTCGAAATTTAGAACCCATTTTAGGATTTCGAAGTTCGAAAAATAGTCCAAAGTCGCAACGGTGACGATGATGGATTTTTGACAATCATGCCTATAGTCAGGATATCAATTTTTTTTACAGTCTTTCCATTTGGTAAGACTGTCAAAAATTTTGATTTGACAGTTTTGAATAAAATATGTTGCTCATTGGACAACATGTTCAATTTTTTTGACAATCATTCCAATTGGTAGGACTGTCAATTTTTTTGCCAATCTTAAATAATGAATTATGAACATCTTTCTGCAGAATTGGTTTCGAAGAAAATTTGTGTTGTGTTGTTTGATTTGGGACGTGCAAATTGTTTGAACTTGGAATTAATTATAGCATGCACTAGACTTTAGATTAATGTCCAAATATTGTTTGAATTTGGACACAAAAGTGAGGTAAAATATATTTTTATTTATTTTCGAACTTGGAAAATGATTTTGGAGAAAGAAAAAGTCAGAATGTTTGGTTTTGGAAGGATTGGGGAGGGTGGACAGCCCATAGTCTAATTTTGGCTACCATGAATCAAAGTTTCATAAAACTGGACTAGTCTCGATATTGAGGTAATCTGGAATAACTTTTGTGGAATAAGTTTTGTACTGGCCCTAACCAAAAACCAAAAGGTTATTTGTAAAGGCACATCATTTTTTTATCAGGGCTAGTCCGGATTGGGGCTAGTCCAGGTTTGGGGAAAAATTACTCAGGACAACCCATTTTTTTTACTCATAGGGCTATCCCAACCCCCCCCCCCCCCCCCCAACCTCAAATTTTAGTTTCATTTTCACATTTCACTCTCTTCTAAAACCATATTTCCTCTCATCTTCTTCTTCCTATTCTCCTCCACCATTTCCTCCCTCCCTAAGCAACATCTTCTTCTTCATCTTCTTGTCCACCATTCTCCATTTTATTCCTTCGATGGCACCCAAACGGTCCTCACAAACAAGATATAATCTCTAATACTTTCTCTCTTTCTTTCTATTTATTTAAAAAATCCAAGTATATATTATAATGTTTATTTCAATTATTTGTAGTCCATTTGAATTAAATCCCAAGTAAAATCAGAGTGAAAAATTACCCATTTGAATTAAACCCAAATAAACACGATCGAAAAAAATCTCGCGTCGACTAGGACTGCCTAATTTTCTGGCAGTCCTACAAACTGATAGGACTGTCAGAAATAGTGGCAGTCCTACTTCACAGCCGAAATCAAGGACTGCCAGAAATTTTGGTAGTCCTACATATAGTTAGGACTGCCAGAATTTCTGATAGTCCTACATACAGTCAGGACTGGTAGTCCTACATACATTCAGGACTACTAGAAATTCTGGTAGTCCTACATACAGTCAGGACTGCCAGAAATTATGACAATCTTTGGTTTCACTTGCAGTGAAGTAGGACTGCCACTATTTCTGGCTGTCCTATCAATTTGTAGGACTGCCATAAAATTAGGCAGTCATAGTTTGCACTTGTTGAACAAGAAGTCCATTATTGTTCTTCTTGTTTGCACTTGTTGAACACCAATATTAGAATTTCTACCAATATTAGGATTTCCACCAATATTAGGATTTGTACATTATGAGGAGCCTTTGGGTGCCATCGAAATTGGAAATGAGAAGAAAATTAGGGTTTTTATGGAGATAGTGAGGATGAAAATGGTGGAGAAGAAGAAAATGGGAAGAAAACACATCCCACATTTTTGTTCTTCTTGGATGTGTTGAGGAAAAGACAAGAGCAAAAATAGTTACCTAGAAATGGAATAGTCCTGAATAATTTTTTTAATGACAAATTTGTAAATAAATTAAACTTAAAAATAGAATAGTTCTGATCAAAATATGATGTGCCCTTATAAAAAAAATAAAAATAAACACGCCTATAGTTAGTAGCTGCTAGTGCTTATAGCTAATATCCTCGTCCTCCTGCTACTACTCTCGGAAAACACACAAAGAACACACATCCTCTAATCTGGTGATGGACGAAGAAGATGAGGGAAGGGTGGACCCCACCACCCCCACCAGCCGTCTCCTCCTCCTCCGTCCACGCCGCGAGCCGTTCGAGCACGGCCTGCTCCCGATCCCCAAGCTAATCTTCACCGACGGCACCCTAACCCTAACCCAACTCAAGAACCAACTCCTCCACCACCACCACCAACAACAACAAAACCCTAACCCTAGCTCTGGCCCCGTCGATCCGGAAGCCCTCTCGGAAGCCCTCGGCATCCCCGTCGACCACGCGCGCCTCGTCCTCGACTCCCTCGCGTCCGTCCTCCCGCCGCGCGGCCGCCCCCCCACGGTCCACGAGCTCGTCCTCTTCCTCTACCTCCAGTCCTACAAGCGGCTCGTGCCGAGGGGGCACAGGGACTCCGCCGCCGTGGCCGACGTGTGGCCGTCGACCTCTGCTTTCGACGGATGCCTCTCCGCTCTCTCCCCAATCCAGGTTTGCGAATGCAACACCCTCTCGACCTCTCTTTCCTTTCCTGCTGTTGTGAATTTATCCACTTTACTTTGGTTTTAGGGAATTCTAGGATTCTATTATGGTACTCTTTGTGAATTTCTTTTGATCGTCTGTAGCTCGCTCTCGCTCTCGCTCTGGTAGCAAAGATTAGGCTTTGTTTTGGTTTGTGAGAAAATGGGGAAAGAAAGAGAAAAGGAGGGAGAAGGAATATTTCTATAGGAAACAATTTTGTCCTTTCTTTTCCCTTGGGCTGTGTTTTGGTTTGTGAGAAAATGGGGGAAAGAAAGAGAAAAGGAAAAGGAAAGAGAAAAGAAAGGAAAAAGTGTTGGGTTTTTAGCCTTTAGTTTTGGTTTTTAGTCCCACATCGGCTAGAAAGGAATGTGCATCTCCATATATATGAGTCTTTGCTCTTTATGGAGATGCACATGTAGTGCACATGGGTGTGTGCCATGTGGGATTAATTATTAATGGTATAAAGGCTTAATCAACAATTAAGAAGCTGTAAGCTTTTTGCTCTTGGAAATTTATTTCCATGGAGCTAAGCTCCGTAGGAGCTTAGCAACTCGGACTCGGACTCGGACTCGGGCTCGGGCTCGGGCTCGGACTCGGGCTCATGAGGCGTAATGTGGCGTTTTGTTGGCGCACTTTGCACTTAGCACGTCAGCATCGTCGCTAGGTGGCCCAGTTACGCAGCCCAGTACGCCCAGTACGCGCAGTGTGCGCAGCGTACGCAGCGTGCGTAGAGTGCGCAGTGTGCGTAGAGTGCGTATATGCGTATGGCTGGCTGCATATTAGAGCGGGAACGGTTGCAGCAGTTGCTGCACTTTCAGGAGTGGTTCAGCCACTACCCTGAAGTTCAGGCAACTGCTTGGCAACCGTCCCGTGGGCTATATATGCAGGTTCTCTCCTCTCTCTCAGTGTTGGAGAAATCAGAATTCCAGGGAGAAAACTCTAAGTGTTCTTTAACACAACAGAGTAGTGAGCATGTTTTTTAACACAAACACTAGTACTTTTTAGTACGCGTGGGTTCTGTTACTTCAGAAACAGAGAGAGAAGAGTAGAGCCATTGCCAGAGGAGTTCGCCGTCTTCCGAGGAGTCAG
This sequence comes from Iris pallida, assembly GCA_029216955.1. Taxonomy (NCBI): domain Eukaryota; kingdom Viridiplantae; phylum Streptophyta; class Magnoliopsida; order Asparagales; family Iridaceae; genus Iris; species Iris pallida. The sequence continues at coordinate 11,871,649 of JANAVB010018600.1, read as the reverse complement.
AAGAGCAGGAGTGTTCCAAGGTTTTCCGTCAACCTTGCTGGTTCCTGGAAGCTGTTCGCAGATGGCGAATAAAGCTTTGAGCAACGGTGATCATTCACCCCAGCAATTCCATTTCTCGCCTGTCACTCTTCTGTTGCCTTTAGCAGTTCTGTCAGTATCTTCTTTTTAGAAGGCACTACTGCCAGTTTGCTACGATCACGAAAATCTCTTTAGATTATTCGTGAATTACGATATCTTTTTAGATTTCGTAATTTGCAGAATCCTTCTGGATCTCTGTTGCAAAACCTTCTTTAAGGAATTCCATTTGAAACGTTGTCTTTACAACTGTTTCAGTTTCTGTATTTTCCATCGAAAAGCGTGCCCCGGCGTTCCCGGCAATAACAATCTCAAAGCTTTATTGCTACGATGGAAAATATTAATGCTTCACTCCTAAACACTCACTTCTGTAAGTTAGAGAAGTTTGATGGAGAGCATTATCAAGTCTGGAAGAGGAAGGTTTATCTCACTCTTCAACTTAGAGACGTTGATCACGTACTGCTTGAAGAGGAACCTACTGTTCCAGATACTGGGTCTGCTGCCGCAATCACTGCGGCTACTAAACTTCAGGCCAAGTGGAGAAGGGAGAATAGCATTTGCAGGTTACTTATCTTGAATGCTATGGAGGATTCTCTAGCAGAATCCTACAGTAAGAAACCAATTGCCAGAGACATATGGGAGTCTCTGGAAAAACTGTACGAAGAAGACAAGAACAGGAGCAAAATATTTGTGGTTGAAAAATATCACAAATGGCTCTTTGAGGACGAGAAGTCCATGCTGCCGCAGGTCAAAGAATTTCTGAAGTTGGCGACAGAAATTGGAAGACGAGGCTATGCCCCTCCCCGACAAGTTTGTTGTTGGAGGGATTATCTCAAAGCTCCCCGTTGGGTGGAGCAAGTTCTATGCAAACATGCATAGGAAGAAGTTGGAGATCACCCTTGAAGATCTCCTACAGGAAATCTATGTTGAGGACCAAATGTGGGCTCAACTGAAGGTGGACACACTGTCCAAGCAATTGGCTAACGCCAATCTGGTTCATACCAAAGAAACAAAGGGAAAGGGAAAGCGTGCAGATTTCCAAAAGAAGAAGAAGAACCCTAACAACTTGAATGTTAAGGGAAATTCTTTCAAGTCAAAGAAATCTAAGGCAAAGATGCCTTGTTTCAAGTGTGGCCAGTTGGGCCATTTCAAAAGTGAATGTACAGCACCGGCCAAGAAATCAGAGCAAGGTGAGCCTAGCAAAGTCTCTATGGTTACTGATGTAATTGCTATGATTGGACAGGTTGATGCTGTAGGATCTGATTCAGACTGGTGGGTAGATACTGGAGCCACCTGCCATGTCTGCTCCAGTAAGGAGTGGTTCACCACCTACACACCCACTTCTGAAGCGGTTGTGATGGTGAACCAAGCACAAGCTGAAGTTCTAGGGATCGGGACGGTTATTCTGAAGCTGACTTCTGGCAAGTCTCTGACGCTTCAAGGCGTGAAGCACGTACCTGCTATCGCCAAGAACCTGATCTCGGGAGGCTTACTCTGCAATGCAGGCCTCAGAATGGACATCAATGCTGGCCCGATGGTGATGTCTATCAAGGGAACATATTTCGGGAAAGCTTTTTATACCGAAGGAATGTTCAAGATTCAGCTTGTAAATCAGTCCAATGTAATTAGTGTAATTAATGAAATCACTCCTTCTGCTTATACTCTTGAGTTGTGGCATAATAGGCTAGGACATGTTCATTGTAAACGAATAAACAGAATGTCTAGTCTAGGACTTATCTCCAAATGTGGGGGTAAGGTAGAGAAATGTGAAGTTTGTGCTCAAACAAAGATCACAAGGAAACCCTTTCCTCGGGTTAATCGAAGTACAGATCTTCTGGAGTTGGTACACTCCGATATCTGTGACTTCAAACAGTTCTCTACAAAGGCCGGGATGAAGTATTTCATAACCTTCATCGATGACTTCTCAAAGTATGCGTTCGTCTACTTGCTGAAGGCTAAAGACGAAGCATTCGAGAAGTTCAAGGAGTTCAGAGCCGAAGCTGAGCGGCAGACTGGACAACAACTCAAAAGGATAAGAAGTGATCGAGGTGGGGAGTACAGGTCTCATGAATTCGCATCGTTCTGTAAAGAACATGGAATTGTCAATGAGACTACGGCTCCGTACTCTCCTCAATCAAACGGAGTAGCTGAGAGGAAGAACAGGACGTTAACTGAAATGATAAACTTAATGTTGTTGACTGCTGGCCTTCCTAAGTGCTACTGGGGAGAAGCTGCATTGACTGCCACTTTTATTCTAAATAGAGTGCCTCATGCAACTTCTGACGTTACTCCTCATGAACTCTGGTTCAAGGTCAGACCTAACTTGAATGTTATTCGAGTGTGGGGGTGTCTGGCTTATGTTAAGCTTCCAGATCTAAAGATTCAGAAGCTTGGGACAAGGACTACAAAGACGATCTTCTTGGGGTATGCCGAGAAGAGTGATGCTCGGAGATTTCTTGATATTGAGTCAAATCATATCATTGAATCTCGCGATGCAGAATATTTTGAAGACAAGTTTGCAAGGCACAAGAATGTTGTTCTTCCGGATGTTCCGGAGAATAATGAGGGTGCACAAGAGACTGAAGTCTTCAATGAAGATGTGGTCCAAGAAGATGTTGTTGTTGATACAACGTTTGAACCAGAACAAGCTGAGCCATCAGCTAAGCGTGTGAGGAGGCCGAATGACTTCGGAAGTGACTTTGTCACCTATCATGTGGAAGCAGATCCGCTTACCTATGATGAGGCGATGAAGACCAGAGACGCGGTTTTCTGGAAGGAGGCGATTGACAATGAGATTGATTCCATCACCTCAAATAACACTTGGGTGTTGGTTGATCTTCCTGAAGGAGCGAAACCCATCGGATGCAAATGGATCTTCAAGAAGAAGATGAAAGCAGACGGAACTATTGACAAGTTCAAGGCTAGGTTGGTAGCCAAGGGATTTTTTCAGAAGCAGGGGATTGACTATTTTGACACGTATGCTCCAGTAGTCCGGATGACCACCATCAGAATGTTGATTGCTCTCGCAGCAATACATAAGATGGTGATACATCAGATGGATGTGAATACGGCTTTCCTAAATGGCGAGCTGACCGAAGAGATTTACATGCAACAGCCAGAGGGATTTGTCATCAGGGGTCTTGAAGACAAAGTCTGCAAGTTGGTGAAATCCTTGTACGGTCTTAAACAGGCTCCCAAGATGTGGCATGAGAAATTTGACAAAGTTATAAGGTCAAATGGCTACATGGTCAGCGATACGGACAAGTGTGTTTACACGAAGTTCGCTGATGGAAGAGGTGTGATCGTTTGTCTGTACGTGGACGACATGCTTATCCTAGGTACGAATATTAGATGTGTCACGGAGACAAAGAAATTCATCTCAAGCAAGTTCAGTATGAAGGACTTGGGGGAAGCTGATGTGATCTTAGGGATCAAGATCATCCGGACAGACACTGGACTAGCGCTGTCACAGTCTCATTATATTGAGAAAATGATCACTCGTTATGGGTATCGGGATCTTCCAGGGATCGATACGCCGTACAGGTGTGATCTGAAGCTGAAGCCTAATTCAGGGGAAAGCGTCAGGCAGCTGGAGTATGCAAGCGTAATCGGGAGTTTGATGTATGCTACTACTGCCAGACATAGCTTTCGCCGTGGGAATGCTGAGTCGTTTTACGAGCAATCCAGGTGTTGAACACTGGAAAGCTGTGGAACGGGTTATGAGATATCTCAAGAAGACTCAGACATATGCACTGTACTACAGCGGAGATCCGTCGGTAGTGGAAGGCTTCAGTGATGCCAGTTGGTGCTCAAAGGTGGAGAGCGAGAGGTCCACAGGTGGATACATTTTCACAATGGGTGGAGCTGCTATATCGTGGAAGTCGAAGAAGCAGACTATGCTCTCGCGGTCATCCATGGAATCTGAGTTCTTTGCACTTGATACCGCAGCCGAGGAAGCAGAATGGCTTCGGGAGCTCATGTATGATCTTCCAGTGGTTGGGGCGCAAATACCGGCGATACCGATATACTGCGACAACCAGGCGACTGCGGCGGTGGCATCAAATGACCTTTTCAACGGGAAGAAGAGGACTGTGTGGTTGAAGCACAGGGCAGTACACGATCTTATCAAGAGAGGTGTTATTGCAGTAATTGATGTTCGGAGTCAGGAGAACCTGGCGGATCCGTTCACCAAGGGCCTCAAGCGCCAGCTGGTCGATGACACAGCTTGTAAAATGGGCTTGAAGGCATTCTGATATTGTATTATTGTATTCCTACCATAAAGTTTTATGCTATTAGTTCAAAGATTTATCTACTAGGCATCTAGCTTTTGGTTCAAGGGAGGACCACTAATCGAAAGAATATCAGGAACGGTGGGTACATGTTCTATTGGGCATGGAGAGGTTACGGACCTATAACCACTGTTGTCTACTATTGTTTTCTGCGAAAAACGGTTCCTGTGGGAAGGTTGGCTTAATTGCCTTAATGAGTTCTCAGGCAGAGTGAATGCCTGGTATGCTTTACAGGAAGCATGGTAGCACAGCACTACAAGGAGTGTGACTCCATGCTATGTGTGGCGGTGACTCCACCATGAGGTTCTCGAAGGAGGTAAAGCCTCGGCTATGTTAGCCAAGTCACAGCGGCGTAGCACCGCAAATAGGCAGTTGGCCTAATGCTGTATATTGAATTAAAGAGGGATGTAGTCAGCACTACAAAGAGGAGGTGTTCCCCATGTTACTGGTGGCACGACACCACAATGAGGTAAACCCGGCTAGGGATAAAGCCTCGGCCTTGCAAGCCATGTCGTAGCGGCGTAACACCGCACAGAAGCGTAAGGCTTCATGCTGGGTAGTTTGGCACTACAAAGGGGCTAGACCTCATGCTACAGGTAGTATGACACTACGATGAGGTTCCCGGTGATTCGGGGTAAGGTCCTCGGCTTAAGGCCATGTCATAGCGGCGTAGCACCGCAAAGGAAGCGTTGGACGCTTCATGCCATGTCTCTTTAATAAAGAACTCACCTATAGTGTATGGACAAAGAGATATCAGGCCGTCTCTTGAGGGTAAACTTGTAGACGCCCAATATTATACACTGAAACCAGGCTGGCACATGGCCTTAAATGTGCAGCCAGAAGCACATGTAACTACATTATGTGAGTGGAAAGAATTTCAGCTATGATGCAGAATTCAAGGCTTAGTCCATTCTTGTATTATAGTTTAATTTTTGACTCACGTGGGAAGATTCAAGTCTTAAGTGGCATCTATCCTAAAAGCATAATGGACAGTTACTGTGGGGAACACTCGTACTCATATATAGAGATATGTGGGGGATTGTTGGGTTTTTAGCCTTTAGTTTTGGTTTTTAGTCCCACATCGGCTAGAAAGGAATGTGTATCTCTATATATATGAGTCTTTGTTCTTTATGGAGATGCACATGTAGTGCACATGGGTGTGTGCCATGTGGGATTAATTATTAATGGTATAAAGGCTTAATCAACAATTAAGAAGCTGTAAGCTTTTTGCTCTTGGAAATTTATTTCCATGGAGCTAAGCTCCGTAGGAGCTTAGCGACTCGGACTCGGACTCGGACTCGGACTCGGACTCGGACTCGGACTCGGACTCGGACTCGGGCTCGGGCTCGGACTCGGGCTCAAGGGCTCATGAGGCGTAATGTGGCGTTTTGTTGGCGCACTTTGCACTTAGCACGTCAGCATCGTCGCTAGGCGCATAGTGCGCTTAAGTTGCGCTCGTTGCGCGAGCCACTTGCGCGACCACGTTGCGCAGCCCGTTACGCGAGCCCAGTTACGCTGGCCCAGTTACGCAGCCCAGTACGCAGTCCAGTACGCCCAGTACGCGCAGTGTGCGCAGCGTACGCAGTGTGCGTAGAGTGCGTATGTGCGTATGTGCGTATGGCTGGCTGCATATTAGAGCGGGAACGGTTGCAGTAGTTGCTGCACTTTCAGGAGTGGTTCAGCCACTACCCTGAAGTTCAGGCAACTGCTTGGCAACCGCCCCGTGGGCTATATATGCAGGTTCTCTCCTCTCTCTCAGTGTTGGAGAAATCAGAATTCCAGGGAGAAAACTCTAAGTGTTCTTTAACACAACAGAGTAGTGAGCGTGTTTTTTAACACAAACACTCGTACTTTTTAGTACGCGTGGGTTCTGTTACTTCAGAAACAGAGAGAGAAGAGTAGAGCCATTGCCAGAGGAGTTCGCCGTCTTCCGAGGAGTCAGAAGAGCAGGAGTGTTCCAAGGTTTTCCGTCAACCTTGCTGGTTCCTGGAAGCTGTTCGCAGAGGGCGAATAAAGCTTTGAGCAACGGTGATCATTCACCCCAGCAATTCCATTTCTCGCCTGTCACTCTTCTGTTGCCTTTAGCAGTTCTGTCAGTATCTTCTTTTTAGAAGGCACTACTGCCAGTTTGCTACGATCACGAAAATCTCTTTAGATTATTCGTGAATTACGATATCTTTTTAGATCTCGTAATTTGCAGAATCCTTCTGGATCTCTGTTGCAAAACCTTCTTTAAGGAATTGCATTTGAAACGTTGTCTTTACAACTGTTTCAGTTTCTGTATTTTCCATCGAAAAGCGTGCCCCGGCGTTCCTGGCAATAACAAAAAGAAAGCGAATTCTTTTGGCTGTTTGGTTGGTAAGGAAGTTTAGAAAGAAATTTGAGAAGAGAATTGAGAGAAAGAGGTTATTTTCTCACCATTTTCTTTATTGTTATCTTTGCTGTTGTCCTGACTCCTAATCATGATTTCGGCAGAATCATTACGGTTTTTCTGAATCCACCTTTCTTGAGAATTTGGAGGCATGAGTCTCTTCGTCGTCCAATTTATTCTCTAGCAGCCAAAGAAGCACAGACACTCAGATTTTGTTGGCGTCTACGTGGCACGTTGTGTCATATCATGACATGCACTCACAAAATGCACCAGTACGCCTAGTTTGGTTTCTCAGGCATGTCGCATTGTACGTATCACAGTTAAATTTTGGACTCTTTAAAGATTGTGTATAATCTGGTGAACTCTGGTGAAGAAGGGAAGGTTCTTTCATCATTTCAGCTTTGGTTCTAGCGAATTTTAGGATGTCACGCTATTCAATTATTGCAGCTATGGGGAAGTTGGGTTCTTTGATCTTCCTATTCTCCATGATTTGAAATAGTTAGAATTTTTTTATAGAGGTTTTCTATGTTACATTGGCAATGAGAACAAATTCCGGATATTCTGAATCAGCGAGTTACCAAATGAGTTAGCTATAGAAGGACCCTGAAACTAGAAGACATTTACAACAAATTGGGTAGTTGTTTTGACATCTGAAAGAACTACTACCTAATCAAATATGATTTGGTCATTAGTGCATGACTGCAAGTCGAAAACAGTCGATTATTTTATATTGAGGTAATGAATAGGATGCTCGTTGCATATCTTCTGGTGAAGAAGCAAAGGTTATCTGATCCTTTCATTTTTTTTGGTTTTTGGAAGTTTTAGTATTCTAGATTTCTTTGGTTGCTCTCGTACAAGTTATGCAGTTTGGTTCTTGTAGTAGTGGGAAAGTTGATTTCTTTTGTCATCTAGGGTTACTATCTTTTATAATTTAAACATATTTAGAATTTCTGATTGAAAATTTCTTTTCAACCGTTGTCAATGGAAGAACTAATTCTGAAAATTCAAAATCGATTTAGCTTTAATTCAACCCTGAACCCTTAAAGCGAGGTAGGTGGTGAAGCTAGGAGTCATATTATCGAAAAAAATTAATAGTTGTTTAACTTGTTTTGACATCTGAAAGGATTACTAACTCGAAATATGAGTCATGGTATTGGCGCAAGTAGATAAAAATCAACTTAATCTAATATTAAACTTTGCTAATCTATGTATAGTTCATAGCTTTGTTGCACTGACAAAAAATTGACATGACACTGATTTTGGCATGTCTTAGGTATTTTGGAGTGTTCATGTCGAGCTAGATACATGGTGATGGCACTGGTTTTGGAGTGTACACGGTTCCTAGTTTATTAGTAATGTGGACACTTAGTTCTTCCTTTCTATATTCCTTGTATAAATTCATTTTTTTTGTTACTCTACCACTAAACGTAATTCAAGCATGGCCTTTCGATGCAAAAGTAACAAACTTTAAGCATGGTGTTTGGAGGAAGCACAAATCTTTAGTTACTTTTGGACAATTCTAGGCTTCGTGAAATGTTGAAGAATTTGCGCCTCCCAACTCGAAAGAGCCACAAAACCCAAAAGAAGGTTAGCTTCGGATGGAATCTTTTGAAGCCAATTAGAAGCTTTTAAAGATATCTTAAACTACTTTTGTTTGTAAGACAATCTTACATCGGTTAGAAGGGCTAGTTTGGTTCCCATTTGAAATGGCAAACTTTCCATTTCAAATGACAAATGTCAGATGGCGCTCTCACGAGGTTTGTTGTTTCGACCAATTGTAGGGTGAAAATGCACGGGAACCAAACTAGATTACCATTACCGATTTGGCCAAAATGGTGAGATAAACAACAAATGCCCTTAAACCGGAACCAAACTAGCACTAATACAAAACTTTACCTTTTAACAAAACCTTCATACTTCTCCGTAACATGGACAATAGGGTTAAGTAGGACAAGGTCTTTCAATTAGTTTTCCCAGAGGGATTATGCTCTGGTGTAAAGACAAAGAAAGTCCTATGTTAAATTCTGTATTAGGATTTTCTTACAATACTTACAAACCATATGACCTTTCTTTCCTATAATTCTTCATTGTGCAATACGTGTAGCATCCCAACCAAGGTAGTCAAAAGCGCCACTCGAGGCGCAAAGGGTCCATATCGCCCAAGGCGCAAGGCGCACTTAAGGCGCGCCTGAGCGAAGCGAGGCACAAAAATAATAAATTATATATATATATATATTTTTTTGAAACAGGTAAATTTTTTCTGGAATCGCTCCCACTGGGATTCGAACTCCTGACCACTCGGGCCGCATGCATCTCTCTTAACCACTAGGCTAGAGGTCATTTGCAAATTATATATATATATATATATATATATATATATATATATATATATATATATATATATATATATATATATAATCTACGTTTATACTATATGCACTGGATAACCCTTTGAATTGAAGTTTTAAGATATTAAAAAAAAGATACAGATAGTGAAAATTCAGTATTAGAAACAGATGCACATAAAAGACAGATTTTCTTTGGCTGCCATCGACGATCCCATTCCAAACAGTATTCAAGAGGGTCAAAAAATTATTCAAAGTTCAAAAAATTCAGTAAAAAATAGTATTAAAAAACAATACAAAATAATTTAGTTCAAACTGTAACAGTAAAAAATAAGTCAAAAAAATAGTATTAAAAAGAACATTAAAACAGTATTAAAAAGAACATTAGAATAATATTAAAAAGAACATTAAATTTCCATTAAAACAATATTAAAAAGAACATTAAATTCCCAAGCGCGCCTTAGCTACTCCACGCACCTCAGGAAAATGGGCACCTTAAGAAACGCGCCTCGCCTGGAGTTTCATGAGGCGCTACCCTACGCCTAGGAGCAAGGCGCGCCTCGTGCCTTTGACTACATTGATCCCAACTTTTAAATTAACTTATCAAGTCATTTATGGAGCTTTCTTATGCTTCATTGTTGACCCATTATGGAATAACACTTGCTTGGATGACGACGACGGTGACAACGACTTATAGTTTTGGTGAATTGGCTTATCTAAAATGGTGGTGGAAACGTCGGAGTATGTATTTGTATTACGACTGTAAATTTCTATTAACAATATTAGCATGCTATGCCAAACTTGAAGGAGAAGATTCTTTTTTGGTGTCTCAACATTATGGTTTTTGTTTTGTAGTTGAATTTTTAAGTATATCAACAAAGGATGCATATGTAGGAAAAATAGAAGAGGGTGTCGTCTGGCGCGACGATAAAGCTTGCTGCTTGCTTCTTTGAGGATGCATGTTCGAGTCAAGAAAATAGCCTCTCCATATATATGGTGGTAAGGTTGCAAGATCTTGACCCTCCTAAGACCCTGCGTGAGCGGGAGCCTCCTGGCATGTGACTCCCTTTATGTATGCAACATACAAGTCTAGAGACATACTATTATATGTTTATAACATCACTCTTTTTTGGTTGCTCGCCATAAATACCATGCAATTACTCTGCTTGCATCATGTGATCAAGGCGACTAAAGTTTCTTTTTAGAACAATTGTTGGAGTGTGAAAATTGTGAATTGGTTAATTAAGACTGCTGCTTATTGATTAAAAATGTGGTGGTTTTCCAGCACCTGTACGATTCATATTTATTTAATTGACTATGTTGTAAAGCCAATATTTTGTTATTGCAGCTTGTTCGCAGCAACACTCGCCGTTTTATGCCTTCACAAGCTGACGAGGAAGCTCACCAGTTATTGTACTTACAAAAGCATATGGTCAATATACTTGCTCTTCTAGCAGAGTCTGTTGAAGGCGAGGGTGATGAGTCTCTGGTTTGTATATATGCGTATATGCTATTTTCTTTCCATATCTTGATTTCTGCAGAATCTCTGAGTACTGTAGAAACCTATTTTAGTATAACTTTTTAAGTGGTTTTATAGTCACATGCTCTTAAGTTGTGGTTGGTGTAAATTCCAACAGTCTTTGATGCCAATGTTCTATTCTCATCTCAAGCTAAGGTTTTGGTTTCTGGATTACAAATTAAACCTTGTTATGATATCAGGGAGCTAGCTCATCTAGTTAGGTATCAAAAACCTATATTATGTCTTCACATCTCTTGGAGGTTCTATTAACTATTCCGTTTATGTCTTTAGACACAATTTGTATATAATGTGTAATGCTATTTCTTTCCATATCTTGATTTCTGCAGAATCTCTGAGTACTGTAGAAACCTATTTTTTTAAGTGGTTTTATAGTCACATGCTCTTAAGTTGTGGTTGGTGTAAACTCCAACGTTCTTTGATGCCAATGTGCTATTCTCATCTCAAACTAAGGTTTTGGTTTCTGGATTACAAATTAAACCTTGTTATGATATCGAGGAGCTAGCTCATCTAGTTAGGTATCAAAAACCTATATTATGTCTTCACATCTCTTGGAGGTTCTATTGACTATTCCGTTATGTCTTGAGACACAATCAGTACTTAGTCTCCTTGTGTTTCTAATACAATCATTGTCGTATCGATCATGATGGGGATAGGACAAGAAACATACATTTACTGTTGCGTTCTCTTATTAACTCAACATTTTTTTTGATACATACAAAGAGAAATAATGGTCTACTTTGATATTTGTACCCTGCCATAATGAAATCATTAGCTTCTAGACCTTTCTTTTGAGTGAACTAAATAAATCCTTTACCAATTATTTCGATTAAGGCTTATTTTTACACCTTTTTTTTGCATATCCTCCCCCTCTTATTAAAGCCAAATTCGAACATTTATTCTTCCTGGATCAGATTAGGGGGTGTTATCAAGCGGAGCTTTAACTGAGCACCCTTGCTCGATTTTTGCTCTCAAGGAAAAGTAGAGTTGAGCTTAGGACTAGCGTGAAATCTTAGCTGAATGTCACATGCAGAATTTTTTGCCCACAATTTTGCTTTGCATAACCTCAGAAGAGGGGGTTATTCTGGAAGTCTAGAGCATCATAGACTTGGTATGTTTGAGAGTTGTCTAGCTTTCGAGAAGTTCTACATATTTCCATGCCATGTAAATATCTCTTGGGAAAAGTAGAGATTGAGCTTAGGACGAGCGTGAAAATTGAGCTCAATGTCACATGCAAAATTTTATGCCCCACAGTTTTGCTTTGCACAACCTCACAAGAGGGGGTTATTATGGAAGTCTCTAGAACATCCTAGAGTTGGTATGTTTGACTATTCTCTACGTTTCTAGAAGTTCTACATATTTCTTGTATCTCGATTGTTCTACTGTTAGCTAGATCATAGATGGCAAGTTGCACGATCATAGATCATAGCTGCGGCTGCTCTTGTAAGCTCCTCGAGCCTATAAGGTTTCATTTGTTCCTCACCACATTAAACAACATCAAGGTTTGTCTTTCTTTTATATAATGAAGCTTTCTTCCAATCATCTCTATTCTCTTTGCTTTGCTCTTGCTTCTACACTTGGTCTCTAGCTAATTGGTGTTGGGGAAAGCCTGGTAGGAGCTTTGGGGAGAAAAATCGTGCGCCACACGGGTTGAACTGAAGTGAAAATCATTAGGTCTGTGAAATCAAGCTATAATCTCTATAATATTCACTAGATTGAGCTCGACTCATGAGGTACGTCTCCAGTCTGTGAAATCAAGCTCGAGAAAAATTGTGCGCCCCCAAGGTCTCAACTCATTCTCTTTCGCTGCAATGGCGATCACAACTCTCTTGTCGCTACGGAGGCAACACATTCTCTCGATGAATGGAGTCTGCAATTCAATCTCTCGCACACCCCGTTAATGGTCACAACTCGACTCACTCATTGCTGTCGAAGATGGCCGCAACTCTCCTCTCTTACCGTCTAGATGTCTGCAACTCAGTTCACTCTTCTCTTAGTCGAGATGGTCGTTGCCTACTCTCTCTTGCTACAAAAGATGAGTAGGCCGAAAAGGCCGCAACTCTCTCTCTCTCTCTCTCTCTCTCTCTTTTCTACAATGCCTCTCCAAGTGGCCTAGTAGTAGGACCCAACACGACCCTAAAATACAATCCCTCTTAATATTTGATATTTCAATATATCTGACGATATCATCAAATATCATATCGGCCTATAAATATGATCTCGAGCGATTTTTCTCAAAATGCTATATGCGATATATATAGCCGACATATGTTTGTTAGATTCTTATTCTGATGTATCGGCCAATATATTCGATAATCAGAACACTGGTGAAGACAACCCTAATTGTTGCTTGCACTAGATAATTTTCATCCAACAGATGAAAGTAAATCGAGTTGAATAGGAATCCAGTGGAGTATGAATTAGTCTGGATGATGACATTGAAAGTGGCTTCAAGAAATCAACCATGTGACCGTTCCTATGAGAGGGTGAAGGGAGAGCTCCAATTGGTAGGAAAAGACCATAACCCCTTGGGATAATCTTGCCCTTGGAAGAAGTAGGAAAAGGAAAAATATATATTGAGAAATTATTTGTCATCGCTTTAATAGGAATATTGAAAAACTTGATCGCCTTAATAGGAATATTGAAAAGTTTTTGGAATTTTATTTATTTTATGGGTGAATGACAGGAATGGATAATGCCTCATGGTGAATTCACCTTCTTTTGGCTTGATCCACTTAGACTACATATGCCCCTTTTCTATCTAAAGGATTTTCTCTTTTTCTTCTTAGTCACTGTTGTATTTATTCTTTAAGTATCGTCAGATCCTTTTTGAATATAAGCTTATATCCTAGCTTGAGCAGTAAACATGGTTTGTAGTATCGGCTGAAATTGATGTTGAAACTGCCAGAATTACAGTAAGCTACCAATTCAAAACCCACCGAAACTCGTTGTTACTGCTAAAATGGATACTTGTAGGAAATGTTCAAAACAGATATTTGCAACGTTAATTAGTTCAAAGCATTCCCTTCTTCTATGAAGATATCCATATATCTTAATTAATACTTGATAAGTGAATCTTTGAGTGAGAGATTTCAAGTTTCTTGAAGCTTATGTAATTTTTCTTCAAAATCAACCTTGCTTTGAAGAATCTTGAATTTGTCTTCTTTCTTCTCTTTTTTTTTCATCAAAGAAAACAAAATGAGATGCATAAGGGTCCGTTTTGATAGGCTTTCTGAAGTTTTGTTCTGAAAATAGTTTTTAGAGAAGATGTTATAAAGTTTTTTTTCTTCTGGATATACAGTTTCTGAGTTTGCGTTTGGTTACTTTCATCTGAAAAATGGTTTTCGGAAACAAAAGTTAAAAATTTGTTTAGTAAATTTTTCCCTTTTTTTTGTAATTCATTTTATAAAATAATTCTGAGTCTGCTGTGTTCATCATTTTCGTGTCTAGCCGAACACATTTTGTGTCCAGTCTTTTGGGTCTGACCCCAGGGTGTCTACACCCAAATTTTCATATCCGACACATAGTTATAGAAAATTTTCCTATATCCACACAACCAACGTCGAGTTTTTTTTTTTCCTTCTATGTCCACACAACCAGATGTCGAAGGTTCTGAAATCTCGTGTCCACCACCGTTGTCCGTTCCGGATCCGCTTCGTTGTCATCCTCCTCCGTCGTCGGCGAGAAGTTATGCGTCTGGGCCGACGATGCAGAGAGATTCGAATCTTGTGGCGAGGACCGGAAGCAGGGGGATTCGAGGCCGTAGCTGGCCGAAGCGAGGGGTTCGAGGCTGCTGGGCACGAGGGAGGAGGGAATGGTGAGGGTTGCTGCCGCCTCGGTCTACACGTCGCTGCCCGTCGACATCGGCCTCCGCCACCTCGATCTTCTCCTTCGCCTCTGCCACCTCGATTTTCTCCTTGGCCTCCGCAACCTTAACCTCCTCCAACGTCGGCAAGATCTCCGAAAGGCGGATCTTTGTGACCCACTTCCCCAGTGGCCCTGCCGCATGCTGCGGTAAAGCTTTGTCAGCTTCGAGAGAAGAGAGAAGTGAGGTTGTGAAAGAGAGGAAGAGATCACGAGAGAGGTGGTGAGAGAGAGAGATCATGAGAGGAGAGAGGAACACCTCCCCAAAAAACCCAAAAAAAGAGGAAAGAGAAACAGATGTAGAGGGGGCCCGCAACGTTTGTTCTGAAACGGTTTTGAGAAAAGAGATTTTTTTCTCTTTTCTCAAAGTAGCGTTTAAACAGCTGCTACCAATTTTTTTTTCTTTTCTTCTGAAACAACTTTCCGACTTTTCCTTGCCCAAACACAATCCCCCCCGCTCTTGTTATTTACACTCGGAAAACTGAGTTAAAAATGCTATCCAAATGGAGCCTAATTCTCTTGAGCTTGTATTTCTTGTTTCTTTTTTGTTTCATTACGTAAAACAGATTCTTAGATCCGTACTTCCATTATGTGTTTGTGGTGGAAAGAACTTTTTTAGGTGTTGGGTGCTTTTCTTATGTTAGGAAGATAACTCATGGCCTAGGTGCGTAGACACTGTCACAGACTCACAGGTTTGAGTAGGACTTGAATACAACATTTTTCCATAATTAAGGATACGGTTAAGGTATGGATATTGTTATATGTACACATTACACGGATATGGTTAGGACACGACACAGTAAGGATACGGCGATATGGTCACGGCACCTATTTTAGTATGTTACTGTATTTTGGAGTGTCCTTTGTGTGTTCGATACATGTCCAGTACGAGTCAAACACGACATGGCCTAGATTTTTGGAGTGTGTGTGTGTCGTAGATACACATGAAAGCAAAGTTATATTCCTATCTTATACATTTGATCTTAATGATATACATGTATGCATGTTTTGAGTTGTAACTAGGTCCAAAGAGTTCTAGAAAGGATTTAACTCAAAAATGTGTTTCTCATATCTCAAAGTTGCTGTGAAATATCCTGACCGTGCAAAATCACTTTCAACCATGTTATTGGGCCTCTTTGTAGCCTAGACATGGAGAGCCATTTCCGACATCAGTGTCAAGGGAGTGTCGTGACAGATATGAACATGGAGTATCTATGCAACATAGCTCATGGCGAATCTGGTGACATTCTTGAAAAAGTTAGAGGTATATTAATATAATTTTAAAAGATTGTGGCATATGCTAAAAGTTTCAAATTTGCATTTACCTAAAGACCACTTAATTTATGTGAACGTAGATTGACTGCCAATGCTCTCAGATGCTGTAGAGGTATGTTAGCATGACATAAGAGTATGGAGCATTATTAGCTCTGCTGGTAGAAATTTGGATAAGAGAGCTTTAGTAGCGGCATGCTCATAGGCATGTAGGCTGATGCTCCTAAGTGCTAAATATATGCCAGTGGGGGTAAGGCTTTATACATCTTGATGTTTCCTCTAACGTGAGCTCGGACACTTTTCTCATTGTAGCAAAACATAGAACTAATAGGAGCATATGACATGTACAGTTTCTCTCAGTTATAAGACTTGTAATCACAATGTTTTCTTGCTAATTATGTCCATCTAAGTGAAATATGATTCCAACCAAAAAATAAACTTATACATGATAAGATACTAGCATGATTTATAATTTGGCTAAACATGACAAAGGAAGGTAAATATGATTCCCAAACCTGTCATATTTGTACAATGGCAGCAACCAATCAAGGCTCAAAACTAGTTATTCATTTGATTCAAATTTGTGAATTTGCAACATGCTGCATGATCAGCTGAAATAGCTGATTACTTTTGCATTTCCTCAGGTGTTGTCGTTGGAAAGATTTGAGCACCTTGAATTCCTTATTCAGTTTTGTTACAAAGGGGGTGAAGGAGTTCCCTTAAGCCAATCTGCTTCATTTTTTGCAAATTCAGATCCAGATATGCCTGCTGTTCCTGTCCCAGCTGCCCAAGTTCATGATTGGATTATGGAAAAAATAGCTGCTTCATTGGAGAATAATGCAGAAAAGGTGACAACAAGAGAAAATGGCTCACTTAATACCTCAGATCTGGACGTGACTATGACTGATGCCTGTATTAGCCAGACAAGGGTCCAAAGCTGCAGCTCACCAACTGCAAGTTCCATACATAACAATTTGTCCTGTTCTAGTAGAGGTGAGACTTTTGTTGAGGGTTTCTCGAAAGTTTCTGTGGTCAAGAAGGCAGCTGATATCAAAGGACACTCTGTAAAGGTATTGCCTAAAGCATTGAAGTAGATTGCATTTTCTTTTCTGCCTCTTGACGCTGGTTCTTATGTCCATGCAAGTTCGGGTATTAATTATAAGATCTTATTATATATTTTCTATGTTAGAGTTATGTTTTTGTGCCAAACAACCACTAGCCATATGTACTTCACAAGATTTTGGTACTTCTGATGATTTAAAATCTCTCTCTTCCTATTTCAATAATATGAACTGTGATAGAACAAGAATAAGTTGTAGGACATGGGATGATGACCATTCGTTCACGAAGAACATCTTGGACTGATTGTTAAAATAGTTCCTCAAGGCATTCTGTAAAATTTCATTTTATATAATCTATACTTAGAAATCTAGAGGAACCTTATTTTTCTTCTAATGGAGTAAAAGTTAGGCCCTTGTATCCTCAAAGAAGTAAACTATATAAATCTTTAGGTAATCATAATTCATGATTGACCATAACTGGACCAAAGTCTTCATGAAAATAGGCCCTAAGAACCCACTTTAAATATCTTTTTTGGTGGAGTTTATGATTAGTGATTTATTATATCCAAGATTTGAAAATGCACAATTAGTAGTGGATCCTCTCTTTTGGGTATTGGTATCGACAACTGGAGCACATTTGCCAATTTCGGATAGGAGATGAGGTTTTGACACTTTAGGAAAGTTTTGTAAACATGTAAGAATTAGAAGGTTAACAACTAAGCCTTTATCCCAAAATTTCGGTTTTGGTAATAGTTGCATAATTTCTGTTTTTGTGAAATTCTAGCATGATACTGCATATCTTATAGGCATTTACCATTTGTAGGGTTGAAAGTGTTCCTTGAAGCATGAATTGAAACTAAAACCAGATTTAACTTAGACATATTGAGCACTTTTTGCAGAACTTTTGATAGTTCATGCCAGTTTTGGCCTATTTCGGGAAATTGCAGCTAACAAGGCCTTTATCCCAAACGTTGGGATCATTTAAGGTTTGAGTCATGGAGGTGGTAACAATTGAGGATAAGATGAGTGAAGATCATCTTAGGTGGTTGCAACTTAGACAAATAGATGCTCCAGTTACGAGGAGCAAGAGATACAGTCAAAGGAGTTAGATATTTGGGTCATGGACATTTGCAACAATTACAGTGGTTTTTAAACATGGTATACAAATAATTTTTACAGCATGAGAGATTCCTTGTTGCTTGTTGTTGAATAGCTTGTCTATTTGACTTAATTGGGTTGGCCTATGAGGCTTGCGGTTTGATTACTCAAATTCAGTAATTTCTTCAAACACATCATATCATGTAACTTCGTCTTTTAGAGAGTACTCAAAGAACTAAAGAGAACTTGTTCTATTCTCATGGAAGATATACTAGCCCCTTGTACCCGTCAAACAAGTAAAAGCTAGAGCCATAATCATTAAGAAAGATTAGTGTTTTATATATTTCAGGAGATATTCTGATCTGGGTGGCTACTATTCCATATGATTCCACTTGGTCTTGGATGTATATATTGTCAGAGTAAGCATTTCTTTCTCAAGTCAATCGAGCAAAACGAGAGGTATTTTCACAAGAATGGGAAAAACCATATCAGATTCTAGCCCTTAAACAATCTGTTCCCGTGTTAAAAGAGACATGGGAATAAGAGTACCACTAGTAGGTCATTTTTCTAAATTTCTTTACCTTTTATTGTCCGGAATAGTAGTTTTCTGACTCGAACCTCAATAGTGTGAGAAAGACCATAGCAATAATATTCAAAGATTTCAGAGACGAGGCATTACCCTTGTTTTCATCAGTTTATCCTGGGGAATAGTTTTGAGTACTGGCTTGAGAACCAGACTGAACAGGGATTTTCTAACAAGTGGACTCGCTACCAGTAGGAGACTAAATGGGTTTTCCTACCATTCCACATGATAGGCCTTGATGGTGGTAAGGTTGAGCTGGTCATGATCAGGGTAGAATTCTTGTTTGGAACAAAATTAAGTGTGAAAATTCTCGTTCAGAAAGTAAAGAGCCTAAACAAATGGTACATATACATCCTCCTATTGCTAGTGAGGTACATTAAACTGCCTGCAACATAAGGGATCAAATGAAAATGTAGCCTTTATACTCTCCTTATTGTTTCTGTTTATAAAATTTCTATTAATTACATTTCCTGAACCATACATTTTTAAGCAATTCAATTCACCTTAATCGGCCCACAATGGAAAAAAAAATTACGATATGGCAATTTTATCACAAAGGGATAAGACCACAAAGGGCATGAGGTATTACACTTATGCGTTCTGGGGTATTGTTTCTGTATCGAAGTGGTATTGGAGCCAAGGTTAAGCTAGTTTTTCGATACATAGGTAAGACCATAGGATAAAATATGAACTTGATCTTTTGAAAAACTTTACTCATATGTAGATGTCAAATTTGCTGAATAAAACGCTATGATAGGATCTAAATGAGTTTATTGCCAAATATGTGCCGATATATGAGACACATTTCTGATCAGAGCCCTAAGGATACTGCATGACAAATTCGCCAAAATAACTAGTTGTTTACCTGAATCCATCATACCTGTAATGTTAGTACCCTTTGAGCCTTGATCATTACCACGAGGTCCCTCACTTAGTGAACCTTCTATGACCGTCCCCACTTCCCAAAGAGTTGGTCACATAACTTACATATGTGTTGTTAGTCCCGGGGCGTGATTTTAAGATGAAAAACTGATTTCAGTGCAACACTTCGAGGAAGGTGCACAAAAAAGATCCCGGAGGATTATGAGAAACGAAATCAAATGTAACTCTTCGAAGAAGGCACAAATGATTTTGTAGCAGCAACAATGAATGCCCACAAACAGTTTCTGATTAGATCAGAAAACGATCTCGTTCAGAACGAGATACAAGTGGGCAAAATGAACGGAATAAGAAATGAACAGAAAATAAGAAAAGTCCTGCTGGGGTTGTAATGTCCCGCTCCGCACGGCGTATTATGCTGAGTCGTTGGCTCGAAGAGTCGCGTTGATCCGATTAGATATCGATGCGAATCGATACAAGAGTTACCTTGTCCCGAGAATGCATCGATCCGACGACTCGAAGAGTCGCGTTGACCCGATTAGATATCGATGCGAATCGATACAAGAGTTATCTTGTCCCGAGAATGCATCGAGTTGGATCGATGAAAAGAGTTACGTTGACCCGAGGAACGCATCGAGTAAGATCGATGCAAGTGTTAAGTTGGCCCGAGAAAAAGCATTGAGTCGGCTCGAAGATTCCAGAAATCGAATCGACGCAAGGCATTAGTCCGATTCGGACAAGTATTGATTTTAGTTGGTTTCGTGTGCAAGCTATATGTTTACGCTGAAATATAAGAGGTCGACATTTTGTCTTATTTGAAATGGTGTCCGCAAAACCAAATTGCCGTCTTGCCACGGACTGAAGTATAGGCACGGTAGGTCAAATCGCTTGGATAATTCAACGTAGCACAAAGTGTTCGAATGGCCAAGTCAGAAGAGTTGGCCGCGCAACAAGTTATGAAATCGAGCCTCATCGGCTCGACAAAACGACAAGGCGTATCGGCTTAAGGTGGGAGGACTTTGACTCTTCTTTCCTAGTCCGTCATGCTTAATTAAAAATGTACCATTGTATGCTAAAGTTAACCTATCGAGTCCACGGGCGTGGCTCGATCGAGAGATGAACATAGTGCGTGTCGAACATTAGATAGAACAATTGAAATGAAACGTACATCAAATGTACGAGTCGCTATTGAACATTGAATATCGCAAAGGCGAGCACCTCGATGCGCAAGCCATAAAAATATGGGATAACTGTATCGACAAGTGCCTCAATGCACGAGTTATTCCGTGCCTCCGCGCATGAGTTAGAATGCTAGAACATTGAAAGACTATATCGGCGCGAGTGTCTCAGTGCACGAGCTATAAAACATTGAATACCCTATCGAGGCGTGCCTCAGTTGCATGAGTCGGAGGGAAGGAACATACATTAAACACTAAGGCATAGAATATAGAATTACGGTATCGAGGCGTGCATCGCATGTACGACTGGAAGAATAGAGAACAATCGTGTCAAGGCGTGCGTACGTGCACGAGAATCATAAAAGATGTCTTCGTTGCGAAGAGAACAGTTGTGGCATGCATGTGACGGAATTGTCGGATGTGACATGATGCCTCGAAAATGTTCGGGACCTTCGGGTCGTTCGTTTGACGAACATTGAGTTGGGGCATGGTGTCATTGAATATTGAAACGAAGAATGAAGTGAGAATACATTGAAAGAATAGAGAAATACGAGACGACGTAAAGTCTGAGTTTCGGACTCAAGACTATGTTTGGTTGTATGAGTTTGATGTATACGTGGCATGGTCGAATGGACTTGAGATATTGTCCGTGCACAGGGTGTGGTAATTTCCCTCGAACGAGTTATATTTGCCGGGGCAACGGGACCGTTCGGCCTAGGAGGGATGAATAATCATTGTTGGTGCACATCTTTTGGGTATGACTTGCGATTTGCTACTGATGTGATAAGCCACAATTGATGATAAGTTCGGCGTCATTCGGATACTGGGCCAGCAAATCCGTACGGGGAGGACGTCGGGTTATCCAGTTTGAGAAAGAAAAGAAAAGAAAAGAAAAGAAAGCGAAACAAGTTAGTCCATTCCGGCGCGGATACGCCAATGACCTTCATATAGTTAAGGAACGGTGAGCCGAAAGTGCACGAACACAGAGCTCCTGCACAGAGCACTTATAACATGACAGGGAAGGAATGGGGCATATTCACCTTGCGTCGGTGCGAGGGCGAGTGCGTCAATGTTTGGTAAGAAGTCACGAAACAACACGAGAGTGCTATTGGTTACCTGCTTGCTTATACGAATCAAATAACATGCTTGCCATGATAACATGCTTTATTACTTTCGAATATGCCATGAAACAGATCCTAAGGAGAACATAGAAAGATAAATAAATAGTATGCTGTATGAATCAATACATTGCTAAATGTCGGTTTATTTAAGTGGGTCTTTGATCAGTACAACGAGGACGAAAGTACTAACCCCCCACTAGTTTGCTAGCAGGTTCAGGGAATGGTCTGCTCGCGGCGGAGCTTCGCTTGATCGCGCTGAGGCATGGAATGCCGTAGTGTTTGAAGCGTGTGATCGCATTGACGCTTGGACTTGCAACATGATTGATGCGACCGATATATAGAAGACATGATGTATGGAACGGTGAAATCCTTTGTGGGCAAGAGAGAACCTGAGTGTTGTAAGCTAATATAGCAAATTCAGTTGGGCTATTGAAAGCCTTTGTAACCTCAGTTCATTTATCAATAAAGAGGATTGTTTCGTATACTCTGTTTGCTTCCGTTGCTAATATCAAATCAAAGATAACCATTTGATAACTTGTCATCTTGTCTTGTAAGAGTGCAACTTCAGACTCGTACGACATCACGCCACAGCGAGGACGATGATTCGGATAAATCGATGCGAGAACGAGCGATTTTCCGGATCGGGGCGTGACAAATTGGTATCAGAGCTCTAGGCTTAATTTCCTTAGGACGCTTGCTTCGTTTCAATTCTAAAAGTTGTCCACCACCATGAAATGACTCTTGACTCTACTCGATGCCGCACTGGATGTTCCATACAATAAGTCTAATACAAATCGTGTAATTTTGCCGCATGTGTTTTGGAAATTACATGATGTTTGCTAAGGAAGTCGCAAAATATTTGTTGCATCGAGTGCAACAAGCCGTGAAATAATTGTTGCTGCAAAACGCAACAAAGTCGCGAGATGAGAATTGAGATATTTGTTGCTGCAAGTGCAACAAGTTGAGAAATGTGAATCAAAATGTTTGTTGTTTCAATGCAACAGTTGAGATGAGAAATATCGATTGCATCGATATAATGGAAGTCGTGGAATGTACGGTATCAAATGCAATGAGTTGTGAATGATGCGTTGCAAGGAAAATAAAAGTTGAAAATTGAATGTGTTGAACAGATTCAAGTATTGGCTTTGAATATCAAAAATAAAACATTGCACGAGATGCAACGGTTGAAACTTATAATATGTTGCACGAGATGCAACGGAAGGAACTGAAATCATAAATCGATAGAACAAAACGTTCGGTTGTGCACCGAACTTGTGTTGGCAAATGAATACATTGGCCGAGTTGTGTTGGATTTTGATTTATCAAAAGTTACGGTTGTGATCGGCATGATCACTGCAGAAATCGTAAGTTGGAATAAACAGCCGAGTATGATACGAGGGAAATAGCTTGATTTTCGAGTGGCATATGCCATACCACGTATGCGATGAATGACTCGATTCTGAGTGGTATATGCTATACCACTTGTGCGATGAATTGCATCGACGCGTCCTGAGAGTTGCGGAAGGTTTGTTTGCAACGGACGGGAGAGAACCGAGACTCGATTGAAAATTTGTATGACGGTATTAGGGGTGAGCGTCGGTATAATCGGTCGGTATTTAGTCGATTTTTTCGGTATTTTTTAAAATCGGTATTTGAAAAATCAATACCAATATCGTACCATTTAGAATCGGTATTTTCGGTTTCGGTTAAATCGGTATTTGGTCGATTTTTGTTCGGTATCGGTATTTTACCAATTAATATTTGATCAATTAACACACTTAATATTGTAGAACCTCGTAACCTATAATATATATTTTTTTACTTTTTTGGAAGCATTAATTTTAAAGCCAAGCCTCTACCAACCAAACAATAATCAAAATGATTAGAACAATATGTAACACGTCGCAAACACCTAAAAATGAGCTTAAAATATCAAACGCGTTCACTAAGTTTAATCTTTAGTACAAGTTTAAGTAACCAAAATTCACTTCAAAATTCTATGAGAACACAAAAACATAAGCTCAAAAGATCAAAAATTCAATTCTTAGCATTCTTAACATAAATTCAAGTCCACTAAAATCCATTCCAAGTTCTAGGAAACCAACTAAAACAAAGATAAAAATAAAAATGAGTAGTGTAAAATTAATCATGAACAACATTAAAAAATGTGTGTGTGTGTGTGTGAATCGGTTCGGTTCGATATTTTCGGTATGGTATTACACTCAAACCGTTACCATTACCATTATACCGTAATATAGTCGGTTCGGCAATTCGGTATCGGTACATAATTTCGGTTCGGTTTTTCGGAATATTTTTAATCGGTATTCGGTCGGTTTTTCGGTATCGGTCGGTATTTGCTCACCCCTAGACGGTATGTTGATGCAAGTGTTCTTCGATAATTGGTTGGAACGATAGGACGGGGACTCGTATCAATGAATGATACGTCGGACGAAAATTTGTAAGTCGGTCGAACGACCGAGACTAACGAAACGATTATGCCTTGAAGCAATAATCGGATCGACGGGATAGAAAACTTGAACTTATAATCAAATCGCACGACTTGCGATCTCGATAGAAATGTTGGGTGAGACGAATTACAATCGAATCGCACGACTTGCGATCTCGATAGAAATGTTGGGCGATGCGAATTGTAATTGGATCGCACGACGTGCGATTTCGGTGAAGAGTTCGTTGATGCGGGTAAATAGTGCCTAAGAGATAGTTGGTTACGTTGCGACGAAACTCATTTGAGTACGACTGAAACACGCAAAATTTAGAGGGCGTGATCGTATAACTCGAGGGTTCGATATTGGATAATCGGTAACTCGGTTACGCGATCAAAGTATAGCGGAATGCGGCGAATCGAAAACGAGTTGATGCATATGAAAAAGTTTGTAGTGAACTTGGAAGTATGCAATACGAACTAAAGTCGACGTTGATGCAGATTCAAAGTTGACTCTCGTGTTATCGAAATTGATATGACCTATCGAAATCGATACGCGAGAAAACGTAAGCACGATTTGAGAATACAAAACGGGGCAGGCCAACGATATCAGAATTTTCGAAAATATCAATACGAAAGTGTCGAACTGGTTGATCGTAAACTTTGTGATTGATCAGGGCGAGACTATAAAGTCATCGACGATTGTTTCGATGCGTATAACATCTCGGGTGTCGACCGTGGGTAGAAAGATTCAAACTCAATACGAGTAGATGTTTCGTGAAATACAGAATTATCAACGGTAGTGCATGTCTTTACTCGGAGGATAGTTGTGCATAAGTTGCGCCGATAGAAATAGTTTTATCCGAAATTGGGTAGTCGCATAGAAATCGTCGGAACGTGATTTGGCTCCGAAATAATATAGTATGGTTCGTAGTAACTGTTCTTCGTTAATGATCCACAATTATCGAACGTAGCTTCGGGGCAGCTGACCCTAGAAGACTTGACTGCCAAATCGAAATGAATATTGCAGACCCGTAAGATGACCCATGCGATGTCGCATATCAAATTGCATCGATAACAAATATAATGTGGTGCATGTTGATGATAAGTCTAGGCGATTTTGAGAATCGTGCTATGCACGAGCGCATGCGGTAAGAGAATGACTTACGAGTTATGTCGTTAGATTTGGATTCACCTTGCAATTGAGTTGCGTAAATCGAACTTATATTCAATGTTGCGAGACGGACAAGTTGAAAATTTGGCTAGTGAATTCCTACTCGTTAGGAATCGAACGTAAGACACATCGTAGAGACTTTGAGTCAAAGCGATTGTTGCCTTGAGCATCGTCGCCTCGAGTAAACTTTTGTGTCGGATATAGATTGTGGCCTTTGTGCAATGTCAATTTAAAGTTACGTCGGGAGAACCTAAGCACGGTGTCTGTGTAAGTCACCTAGCGGGCGTAGCCCTGAATGCTGATGTATTTGCAAGTCAACAAAGGTAATCGTATCGAGATGAGTTGCATAGCCAGACTTTGGAAATAGTTGGACAGCGACTTCGAACACAAGGCATTGCGGAGGATCGTTGCGATCGGATGCGCGACGGCTCGACACGGCGCATAGAATTGATAGTCCATACGAAACATACGAAAATGAGAAATGTGATTTTTGAATCGCGTCGCATGCGACGATTTTTGTTGAATGAATCACGAATGCGATAAAATTTCGAGAACAGTCGCTAAAGATAAGTCCGATAGGGAGTATGAGATGGCAAGCATAGGATTGAAATTGCGTGTCAGCTTTGTTCCAATTCTCTACCAATGGGCTTGGCTGAAATACACATTTTTGGGACGCCTTGAATAGGTGTACGATCCAAATCAAGTTGTATACTGAATTCAAATTGAGCTGCAGGAAAGACTGAAAGTTAATGAAAACTTGCACGAGTGTTTGAAACGGAACAACGATAGTTGGCGAGATCGTGAAACGATCTAGAGAAACACTTGGAATTGAGTGTTGGTTTCGGTTCGAGGACGAACCTTGTTTTAAGTGGTATATTATGTAATGTCCCGCTCCGCACGGCGCATTATGCTGAGTCGTTGACTCGAAGAGTCGCGTTGACCCGATTAGATATCGATACAAGAGTTATCTTGTCCCGAGAATGCATCGAGTCGGATCGATGCAAAGAGTTAGATTGACCCGAGGAACGCATCGAGTAAGATCGATGCAAGTGTTAAGTTGGTCCGAGAGAAAGCATTGAGTCGGCTCGAAGATTCTAAGAAATCGAATCGACGCAGGACATTAGTCCGATTAGGACAAGTATTGATTTTAGTTGGTTTCATATACAGGCTATACGTTTACGCTGAAATATAAGCGGTCGACATTTTGCCTTATTTGAAGTGGTGTTCGCAAAACCAAATCGCCGCCTTGCCACGGACTGAAGTATAGACACGGTAGACCAAATCGCTTGGATAATTCAACGTAGCGCAAAGTGTTCGAATGGCCAAGTCAAAAGAGTTGGTCGTGCAACAAGTTATGAAATCGAGCCGCGTCGGCTCGGCAAAACGACAAGGCGTATCGGCTTAAGGTGGGGGAACTTTGACTCTTCTTTCCTAGTCCGTCATGCTTATTAAAAATGTACCATTGTATGCTAAAGTTAACCTGTCGAGTCCACGGGCGTGGCTCGATCGAGAGATGAACATAGTGCGTGTCGAACACTAGATAGAACAATTGAAATGAAACGTACATCAAATATACGAGTCGCTATTGAACATTGAATATCGCAAAGGCGAGCGCCTCGATGAGCAAGTCATAAAAACATAGGATAACTGTATCGACAAGTGCCTCAATGCACGAGTCATTCCTTTCCCCCGCGCACGAGTTAGAATGCTAGAACGTTGAAAGACTATATCGGCGCGAGTGCCTCAGTGCACGAGTTATAGAACATTGAATACCCTATCGAGACGTGCCTCAGTTGCACGAGTCGGAGGGAAGGAACATACATTGAACACTAAGGCATAGAATATGGAATTACGGTATTGAGGCGTGCACCGCATGCACGAATCAAAGAATAGAGAACAATCGTGTCAAGGTGTGCGTACGTGCACGAGAATCATAAAAGATGGCTTCGTTGCGAAGAGAACAGTTGTGACATGAATGTGACGGAACTGTCGGATGTGACATAATGTCTCGAAAATGTTCGGGACCTTCGGGTCGTTCGTTTGACGAACATTGAGTTGGGGCATGGTGCTATTGAACATTGAAACGAAGAATGAAGTGAGAATACATTGAAAGAATAGAGAAATGCGAGACGACGTAAAGTCTGAGTTTCGGACTCAAGACTATGTTTGGTTGTATGAGTTTGATGCGCACGTGGCATGGTCGAATGGACTTGAGATATTGTCCGTGCACAAGGTGTGGTAATTTCCCTCGAACGAGTTATAGTTACCCGGGCACCGGGACCGTTTGGCCTAGGAGGGATGAATAATCATTGTTGGTGCACATCTTTTGGATATGACTTGTGATCTGCTACTGATGTGATAAGCCACAATCGATGATAAGTTCGGCGTCCGATGATAAGCCACAATCGATGATAAGTTCGGCGTCCTTCGGATACTGGGCCAGCAAACCCTTACGGGGAGAACGCCGGGTTATCCAGTTTGAGAAAGAAAAGAAAAGAAAGCGAAACAAGTTAGTCCATTCCGGCGCGGATACACCAATGACCTTCATATAGTTAAGGAACGGTGAGCCGAAAGTGCACGAACACAGAGCTCCTGCACAGAGCACTTATAACATGACAGGGAAGGAATGGGGCATATTCACCTTGCGTCGGTGCGAGGGCGAGTGCGTCAATGTTTGGTAAGAAGTCACGAAACAACACGAGAGTGCTATTGGTTACATGCTTGCTTATACGAATCAAATAACATGCTTGCCATGATAACATGCTTTATTACTTTTGAATATGCCATGAAACAGATCCTAAGGAGAACATAGAAAGATAAATAAATTGTATGCTGTATGAATCAATACATTACTAAATGTCGGTTTAGTTAAGTGGGTCTTTGATCAGTACAACGAGGACGAAAGTACTAATCCCCCACTAGTTTGCTAGCAGTTTTAGGGAATAGTCTGCTCGCGGCGGAGCTTCGCTTGATCGCGCTGAGGCATGGAATGCCGTAGCGTCTGAAACGTGCGATCGCATTGACGCTTGGACTTGCAACATGATTGATGCGACCGAGATATAGAAGGCATGATGTATGGAACGGTGAAATCCTTTGTGGGCAAGAGAGAACCTGAGTGTTGTAAGCTAATATAACAAATTCACTTGGGCTATTTGGGGGTGCAACTCGGGTGGGCCAAACCCGAGCCCAATCGGATAAACCTATTAATGGGTTGGGTTAGGATTGAAGATACTCGGGTTCGGGTTCAGATTTGGGTTAAATTATTTGAACCCGATCAAAAATCGGGTTGGGCTCGGGTTCATGTGTCCGGTTACTCGAAGAACCCAAAACCCGACTTATATATATATATATATATATATATATATATATATATATATATTAAATAAAAAAATTTAATCCTAAATTTCTCCACTCAAACTTTTCAACTCCTTATCCTAAATCTTATTTCAGTTTGTATTTTGTAATGATCAAGACTTGATTGCTATTTGATTATGTGTCTAATATTACTTTTGTTTAAAATTATTTCAAATATTATATTAGAACCCGATAAACCCGACCCAACCCGAGTTCAATCTGATCTAAACCCGATTCTCCGGGCTCGGTCTTGGGCTTCATATGTTGAACCCGAGGTTGGGCAGGGCTCGAGCTCGGACTAGGCTTATGATTCATCCGGTTGGACTCGGGTTGACCTCAAGCCCGACCCAACCCGCCCGAGTTGCACCCCTAGGGCTATTGAAAGCCTTTGTAACCTCAGTTCATTTATCAATAAAGAGAATTGTTTTGTATACTCTGTTTGCTTTCGTTGTTAATATTAAATCAAAGATAACCATTTGAGAACTTGTCATCTTGCCTTGTACGAGTGCAACTCCAGACTCGTACGACATCACGTCCCAACGAGGACGATGATTCGGATAAATCGATACAAGGACGAACGAATTTCCGGGTTGGGACGTGACAAGGGTGATGGATCACCGGAGTTCAAAGCTAGATTCGCCCCACACGAACAACTTCTAGGAACCAGCAAGTTCGGAGAAGAACTTCGGAACACTCTGTCGAATGCTCTTCTGACTCTTCGGATGGACAGAAATGACGCACTGTTTCTCTCTTATGCTCTCTGGCAAATTCGTAAGAAACTTGTAACAATGAATCATACTGAATGAGAGTGAGGAGAGAAACATTTATACTGTCTGTCCAGTAAGCGTCCGGTATACGAAACGTTCGGGACGTATTAAAAACCACCGTTTCCGCACGTTGCATAATTGTTCAGATCGTGAACAGACACGACTGCGCTAATTGGCGCACAGCGCGTCATCTGTGCTAACTGCGCTAATTGCGCCCGCGCGCACTTGGGTACCCGTGCACAACACGCATAGCGCGTGCCAACCGCGCACAACGCGCCTGCACGCAATGTGCGCCAACAGGCCGCTCGAACTGGCGCGCGAACGGCAGCGCGAACGGTCGCACGATCGGTTCGCGCGAACGGTTGCACGATCGGTTCACGTAGGGCTGCAAACGAGCCAAGCCGAGCCAAGCTTTGGTAAGCTTGAGCTTGGCTTGACTAGAATTAATCGAGCTCAAGCTCGAGCTTGAGCTTGATAATTTTTTTTTTTTTTTTAGAGCTTGAGCTTGGCTCAAGCTTGTTTATATTAAGCTTGAGCTTGGCTTGGTTTGAGCTCGAGCTTGGCTTGATAAGAAAGCTTGATTCAAGCTTGATAAACAAGCTCGATAAGCTCAAAATCAAGCTTGTTAAGCTTGATTTAAAGCTCGTTCAACTTTATTTCAAACTCATTAAAATTGATTTCAAGCTTAACGAGCTCGATTTCAATTTAGTTAGGTTTGAATTCAAGTACTTGTAATATTAACAATTTAATTATAAATTTTTAATTAAAAAAGTTCCTTAATATCAATTATTAAGGACATATAAATATATAATGCACAAATATATATAAAATTAGAATTCAATAAAGAACAAATGAGCTTCTAAACAAGCTCCCAAACGAGCTTCTAAACAAGCCAGCTCGCAAGCTCATAAACGAGCCAGCTCGCGAGCTCAAACGAGCCGAGTACTTCTAAGCTTGAGCTTGGCTTGTTTATTAAACGAGCTCGAAAATGAAGCTTGAGCTCAGCTTGTTTAGTAAACGAACCGAGCTCAAACGAGCTTTTATAGAGCTGAGCTTCGAGCAGCTCGCGGACGGCTTGGCGCATTTGCAGCCCTAGGTTCGCGCGATCGGGTGCGCGATTGGCAGCGCAGAGGCTCGCGCAACGAGCACAACTAAAGCGCACAATGCGCCTAGCGACGATGCTGATGTGCTAAGTGCAAAGTGCGCCAACAAAACGCCACATTACGCCTCATGAGCCCGAGTCCGAGTCGCTAAGCCCCTACGGGGCTTAGCTCCAAAGGAATAAATTCCATGAGCATGACAAAAAGCATTAATGCTTCATTTGTTGGGTTAGCCTTCTTTCCACTAGAAAAACACCCCCATATTGTAGAACCCTAGTGATGGGGGGGGGGTTTGAATAGGGTAATAAAATAATTACCAAGGAAACTAAGCAATTTATGAGATAATAAAAAGAGATAGAATCAAACACTCGATGTATCCTAGTATCCTCCCAAAGGGAACTCCAGTCCTGGAACTCTCTCCGACTTTAATCCACTATTTGAGTAAATAGTTACACACGAGTTTGGATCCGAAAAACTCGCCAACTTCAACACGAGTTTGGATCTGAAGAGCTCGTCAACTTCTTACACACGAGTTTTCTTTCGAAGGCTCGTCAACTTCTTACACACGAGTTTTGTCACGCCCCAGAACCAGAATACTGGAGAGCGGAGGTAGACATAGCCAGCTACGTATATGAAATGGAATCCATCTCGCTATACGGTCACGGCTGTCTAGATACATGAGGGTTTATCTACAAGCCAACAGTCTCTTAAGGTCATGAACAAGCCTAGTGTCTCAATCACAAGCAAGTAAGTAAAAGTCACAAGATGTATGATCATTAAATATACAATAGTAAGGCGTCCCAAACATTACATATTCAGTTGATCATGAAGCTAGTCGTTACAAAATGTCAGGACTAGCAAGAGTTTAGTCATACATGATCAACCCTAGGATCTGTTAATCATGTTACAGCCCGTAGGCAGACAGTAAGTAAGTGCAATCGAGCTAAACAGGTGCTCGTCGGCTAAACGCCTCAAAAGAATATTTTTACAAGGAAGTGGGAGAGCAAAATAAAACCCACTCGTTGCCAGGGTTCCGTCTAGTGGCCACCATCTGGCTGGAAGGTCGGTAGATCCTCTGGAGCCGCTCCGAAATCTGGCCACACAAAACCAGCTGGGTCAGACCCCAGAAAGAGCAAGTGCCACAAAGGAGGCTTCACTTAAGAACTAAAACCAGCAATCAGCACAAGATATAAATAAAAGTAAGAACTGGAAATAAAGAAAATACACCAGGATGATATACGACGAGATAACCATGGAACTATTCAGATAACCAGGTGTAAACCAAACAAGGACCGGGATTGTAACCCTTCGTCTGAACGGAACTTGGAATTCTCACCATTTATCGGTAAAATAAATACAAGCATTCTGGTCATTCAATAATCTGGAACAGGATCAGGGCAAGACTAGACTGGTTAGACTCCATCCAATCACTTCACGGCCAAGCAAGAATTACGGCTCGATACTTTAACTAACTAGGGTTATCACAAGCCTAATTACTAACAAGATGCAGTAAGATTATTCCACAGCCACAAGCCCTGCAGACCATCCAGGTTACCCGGGTTAAAAGATTAGAGTTGAATTCAGGTGGGTACATCGTCCAGGAAACGAATGTACCCTTAGGTAGCTTGAAGGGTGCAACACATGACAGTGTGCTGGAAATGTGCCCTACTCGACGGCAGGCTACAGATCCCAAGGCGTGCCCAGGTAACAGGATTGCCTGTAGCTGGAAAATCTCGTCATGACTAATGTATTAATCTAGTTATTAGCCTTAGTCCATTTTAGTAGGTACTCCTGACCGTGGTACTCAGGAGTCCCCTCCTAGACATGATGTAAGACAGGACTGGATTATTTGTACAAACACAATCGTCCACGGTGTCCAGATTAATTATACAGGTCATGTCATGTCATGTCAGGTAGCCGTCGCAACAGCTATTCGAGATAATCATGTCAGGTTATCATGCCAAGTGTACTTGTCAGGAGTGCGCCACGACGGGCCACTATCAGGTCATGTCAGGTTATTATGTCAGGAGTGCACCACTACGGGTCACTATCATGTCATGCTCAATTATCAATTACAAACATATCAAGTAAATTCGTGATTATCAAGCTCAGGACGAAAGGCGTAAGGATATAAAATGGACGTTAAATATCTAATAAAATATCAATATACAGGGCCATAGAAGATCCAGGGTAGTCAGGCTGCGCTCAAGTCAGACTACGCTCAGGCCAGGCTACGCTCAGGTCAGGATACGCTCAGGCCTGGCTACGCTCAGGTCAGGATACGCTCAGGTCAAGCTACGCTCAGGTCAGGATACGCTCAGGTCAAGCTACGCTCAGGTCAGGATACGCTCAGGTCAGGATACGCTCAGGTCAAGCTACGCTCAGGTCAAGCTACGCTCAGGTCAGCGTATGCAAGACATACGCTTCCAAAAGGCAGCGTATGTACTCAATACGACTCCTCGTC
The DNA here is from genome assembly GCA_029216955.1 of Iris pallida. Lineage (NCBI taxonomy): Eukaryota > Viridiplantae > Streptophyta > Magnoliopsida > Asparagales > Iridaceae > Iris > Iris pallida. The sequence continues at coordinate 11,838,674 of JANAVB010018600.1, read as the reverse complement.
AAGCAAGCGAGCGTATGCGAGTCATACGCCTCCAAAAGGCAGCGTATGGGGTCCATACGACTCCTTGTCAAGCAAGCGAGCGTATGCGAGTCATACGCTCCCAAAAGGCAGCGTATATACTCCATACGACTCCTTGTCAAGCAAGCGAGCGTATGCAAGACATACGCTCCCAAAAGGCAGCGTATGGGGTCGACTGCGCTGCGCTAAAGAGCGCGCAGCTCAGTGGCACAAGCTAAAAAGCTCGTGCACTGCTCACTGTCTTCTCTAAATCAGCAAGAACTCCATGGTTGAACCCAAAGCTTCAAAAGTCCATAACTTGGTCAAAATAAGTCCAAATCCGACTTTTCAAAGGTCAAAATTGGGTAGAATAAAATTTTCTACAACATGGAACTATCAAAACTCGAAAACAAGGAAGTTTGATAGATCAAAACCACCAAAATCCGAAAATAACTAATTTCTAGATCTACAAAAATTAAAGCTTCAAAACGAAAAATGACAAGTTCTAAAGTGTCTTAGAAACATGGGGAGAAGCTAATGGAACAATAAAAACGAGCTCTCTTGTGGAAGCAAGTTGCACTTGCCTAGACCTCTCTCTCCCTCTCTTTGGTAGGTAAGGAAGTAATGGGGAAGAAGAAGATGAGTAATGAAGAGAGAGAAAGAAGAAATGGCAATAAATATCAAAGGTGGTGGTAGGTAGGGGGTTCATCCATGGTTCATGATGAACCAAAATAATCCCAACCGAACCAAGCCAACCCGGGCCAAGAATAAACCAAAGCCAAGCCATGAAGAAAACTAAACAAGGAATCAAACAATACAAGATAAAATATGTATACGTATTCCAAATACGTAATACGAACCACAGGCATTACAATTTTACCCACCTTAAAAGAATTTCGTTCTCGGAATTTAATCAAGAGGCTAGAGGAGCAATGACAAGCTACATTAATCACATGCAAGCTATAACTAGGCAGACAATCACTCATTCAAGCAAGGAATCGAAGGCATGAGGCATAAGAAAGACATTATACCTCACGAGTCAAACAAATCGGGATATCGCGATCGGATATCATCCTCACGCTCCCACGTTGACTCCCCCAAAGAGTGATGACCCCAAGCAACTCGGACTAACTTGATAGTCTTGTTCTTGAGGATCTTCTCTCTCTGGTCCAATATAGACACGGGCCTCTCCTCATACGAAAGGTTGGTACCAACAACCAATTCCGAATGATCCAGGATGTGGCTCGGGTCCGGGATATACCGTCGTAATTGGGATACATGGAACACGTCATGCACCTCGCTTAGCGACGGTGGAAGAGCGAGACGATAGGATACATCTCCTACTCGCTCCAGAATGTCAAACAGTCCTATATACCTAGGACTAAGCTTGTCCTGTACGCCGAAACGAATGACGCTACGGTTAGGCGAAATCCTCAGGAATACATGATCGCCGACCGAAAACTCGAGAGGGCGCCGATGAGAATCGGCCAATGGCGCTGGCGATCTTGGGCAACTCGAAGATGGTCTCTGACTCGCCTGACCACTTCAACTGTCTGGACAATCATTTCTGGACCGAGCATCTCTCTCTCCAACATCATCCCAGGCTAGCGGGGATCTGCACTTCCTACCATACAGTGCCTCGAACGGTGCCATCTGGATACTGGCCTGGAAACTGTTGTTGTACGAGAATTCCACCAGGTGCAAGTGATCTTCCCATGAACCACCGAAGTCAAGTGTGCAAGACCGCAACATGTCTTCAAGAGTCTGGATCGTGCGCTCCGACTGGCCATCTGTCTGCGGGTGATATACTGAACTGAACTGGAGATGAGTTCCCAAACTCTCTTGCAAGCTACGCCAAAAGTGCGACGTAAATCTTGAATCTCGGTCCGAGGTGATACTGACGGGCACACCATGCAATCTGACAATCTGCCTGAGGTACATCTCTGCTAACTGAGCTGTCGACTGGCCAACTCTGAATGGAAGAAAGTGAGCCACTTTCGTGAGCCTGTCAACTATAACCCAGATAGCATCTCTACCAGCTGGGGATCTAGATAGTCCAGTCACAAAATCCATGGTCACATGCTTCCACTTCCATTCTGGAATCGGCAAGGGCTGAAGAAGTCCTGCTGGCCTCTGATGTTCAGCCTTAACTTGTTGGCAAACCAAACACCGAGAGACAAACCGAGCTATCTTCCGCTTCATGCCATTCCACCAGAAGTGCTGACGGATATCACGGTACATCTTCGTACTGCCGGGATGGATGGAATACTGCGAACTGTGCGCTTCTGACATGATCTCCTGCCGGATATCTCCGCTGGGTACATAAAGACGCTTACCATGTCGAAGTGTACCATCCTCATGAATGCATAACTCTGGTCTTCGTCCTGCCTCACACTCTGTTCTGAGTCGCTGAAGCTTGGAATCTGCTGACTGCGCCATCCGGATCCTCTCGACTATAGTGGACTGAACTTGCATACTGGCCATCAAGGCCACACTGGAAGGGAGAACAACTTCTATACCCATCTTCTGAAGATCTGCTAACAGCTCTGGTTGCGCTGTTAGAAAATAAACTCCCGCTCTCCTGCTCAATGCATCCGCAACAACATTGGCCTTCCCAGGATGATACTGCAGGTTGACATCATAATCCACAAGAAGCTCCAGCCACCTTCTCTGACGCATGTTAAGATCCTTCTGGGTGAAAACATACTTCAGGCTCTTGTGGTCGGTGAAAATCTCCACCCTGTCTCCATACAAGTAGTGCCCCCACAACTTAAGTGCAAACACCACTGCTGCCAGCTCCAAGTCATGGGTTGGGTAATTCCTCTCATGATCACGAAGTTGTCGTGACGCATAAGCTATTACCTTCCCATGTTGTATCAGAAAACATCCTAAACCTCTGCCTGAAGCATCACAGTACACTGAGAATCCTCCGGTCCCATCTGGAAGCGTGAGAATAGGAGCTGTTATCAGGCCTCGCTTCAACTGCTCAAAAGAACTCTGACACTCTGCTGTCCAAGCAAACTGCGCATCCTTGCGGGTCAACTGCGTCAATGGCGCTGATATCCGAGCAAAGTCTGAAACAAACCGCCGGTAGTAGCCGGCAAATCCAAGAAAACTACGAACCTCTGCAACGGTGCTGGGCACTGGCCATGACTCAATAGCCACAATCTTCTGGGGATCCACTTCTACTCCTCCTCGAGTGATGATATGACCCAAGTACGAAATGCGATCGAGCCAGAACTCGTATTTACTGAACTTGGCATATAACTGGTGCTCTCTGAGGATCTGAAGAACTATACGGAGATGCTGCTCATGCTCCGCCTCACTCTTGCTGTAGACCAAAATGTCATCCAAGAACACAATCACAAACCGATCCAAGTAAGGCATGAAGATGCGATTCATGAGGTCCATGAATACTGCCGGCGCATTGGTTGCTCCAAAAGGCATAACAAGGAATTTCCAATGCCCATATCTTGATCTAAAAGCTGTCTTCGGGATGTCCTGCTCTCTGACTCTGATCTGATGATAACCTGAGCGCAAATCAATCTTCGAGAATACTGAAGCCTCCTTGAGTTGATCAAACAAGTCATCTATCCTCGGAAGAGGGTATCTGTTCTTGATTGTCACTGAGTTCAAGGTACGATAATCGACACATAACCTGGATGTACCATCCTTCTTTTTCACAAGAAGCATCGGGGCTCCCCAAGGCGATCCACTAGCACGAATGAATCCCTTGGTTCTGAGTTCTTCAATCATCTTGTACAATATCTCCAACTCTGATGGCGCCATCCTGTAGACTCTCTCTGACACTGGGGCTGTCCCGGGAATCAAGTCTATAGTGAACTCGATCTCCCGCTCCGGAGGCATACCTGGAAGTTCTTCTGGGAAAACATCTGGAAACTCCTCGACTATCCTGGGCAACTGAACTGCTGCTACTGCCATCCGCAATACTGGAGGAGATGACTCAACTTCGCCTCGGGAGAAAGAAAACTCCGGCTCGCCTGGAATGCTAAAAACAACCCTGCCAATATGGCAGTCTATCCTAGCATACTGGTTCCTCAACCAATCCATCCCTAGGACCACATCATAATCGGCCATCGAAAACTCTATCAATCTAGCGGGGAATTCTCTACCGCTGACTACGATCCGACACGAGGAAAACACTCTATCTACTCCCACAAGTCCGTTACCAGTAAGTATATTAAGCCTTACTGATAATGACTCGGGCTCCAATCCTACCCGTGTCGCGAATCGTGCAGACATAAATGAATGCGATGCACCAGAATCAAATAAAGCTGAAGCTGGAAAGGAGTTGACGAGAATAGTACCTGCCACTACCTCTCCTGGTGCCCATCCTTCCTCCTTGGTCATCACCATAGCCTGACCGTGCCCTCGGGGTGCTGGTCCCCTCTGCTGAAATCCTCGCTGCCTGCTCTGACTCTGGGCTTGGACTTGTGCATACTGCTGGGGGTTCTGCTGCTGGAACACTTGGGTCTGAGGCGGCAAGGGCCTCGGCAATGGATACTGCTGCTGCTGGACCGGAGCTGGTCCTCTCACCGAAGAGCTAGAAAGGTTGGACGATGATGAACCACCCCTATTCGGGCAGGATCCAACCCTATGGTCTGGTGCTCCACAAGCCAGACACAATCCCTGTGTCCTGCGATATTCTGCCACCACATGGCCTGGCTTCCCACAATGAGAACAACCCACTGCGGAAGATTGCTTCTGCTTCTGCTGCTGAGGGTGCGTCGGAGTTGAATGCTGAACCGACGTTACTGAGGCCGCTCGCCTCGGAGCTCCAATAGTCAAAGCCCTGGCTGCCGGGGCCGGTGCTGAAGACTGATTCATCTGGCCGTGAGATCTCTTCCGACCTCCGGCCCTATCCACGATCCTTTGGGAGGTATACTCATGCCTCCGGGCTGCTCTCAAGACTGCATCAAAAGTCTGATGCTCAAACTGCTCGACCGCCAACAAGATCTCCAGGTGAAGTCCCTGCTGGAACCGCTGGGCTCTATCATACTCGGTTGCCACCAAAGTGGGAGCAAACCGACTGAGTCTGGAAAACTCGGCCGCATATCCGTCGATCGTCCTGCCTCCTTGCTTCAGATTGGTAAACCTCGTCTGCAGATCATACCGAGCCACGACATCGAAATACTTGGTCTGGAATCTCTCTCTGAATACTGCCCAAGCAATGAGTGCTGCTAATCCAACGGCCTGCGCTGCCCACCAGCTGCGGGCAAGATCTAACAACTGCAGGCGCACAACGGCCACCTTCTCGTTCTCTGGGGTCCTGGCTGCTTCTAGAATCACCTCTGTGTCCTGAAGCCATGCATCTGCTGCGATAGCATCTTCACTACCGTCGAAGAATGGAGGGTTCAAGCGCTTGAAGCTGTTGGCCGCGCTGTTACCCTGATGACCACCCCGGGTCAAAGCATCCGTCACTGCCTGGTGCAAGGCATCTCCACGCCGGTCTTGGGAAGCTATCAAGGTCCTGACGAGTCCTACCAAAGTGCCGTCATCATGTTCTACAGGTTGAACTGGCTGGACTGGTGGCTCTCCGCCAGAAGGCACAACTCTGGAGATTACTCCGGAATGCTGGGCTTGATCTCCAGGTTGCTGCTGGTCCGTAGGAGGTGCTCCGCCTTGCTGGTCGGTAGGACCACGAACAATGCCGCTGAAGAAGACGACATAGGGAACAATAAGGAAGGACCAGGACAGATCAACGATACAAGTATATGATCAGGACAAGAATCCAGGGATTCAGAAGATACGAGCAGAGATCAAGGACGAATACTGATTGAGACATCTATTCGGTAAACCCTCACATATCTTGATTTACAAGACCTGCATGGGCCACCACTTAAACCATGTCACGCCCCAGAACCAGAATACTGGAGAGCGGGGGCAGACATAGCCAGCTACGTATATGAAATGGAATCCATCTCGCTATACGGTCACGGCTGTCTAGATACATGAGGGTTATCTACAAGCCAACAGTCTCTTAAGGTCATAAACAAGCCTAGTGTCTCAATCATAAGCAAGTAAGTAAAAGTCACAAGATGTATGATCATTAAATATACAATAGTAAGGCGTCCCAAACATTACATATTCAGTTGATCATGAAGCTAGTCGTTACAAAATGTCAGGACTAGCAAGAGTTTAGTCATACATGATCAACCCTAGGATCTGTTAATCATGTTACAGCCCGTAGGCAGACAGTAAGTAATTGCAATCGAGCTAAACAGGTGCTCGTCGGCTAAACGCCTCAAAAGAATATTTTTACAAGGGAGTGGGAGAGCAAAATAAAACCCACTCGTTGCCAGGGTTCCGTCTAGTGGCCACCATCTGGCTGGAAGGTCGGTAGATCCTCTGGAGCTGCTCCGAAATCTGGCCACACAAAACCAGCTGGGTCAGACCCCAGAAAGAGCAAGTGCCACAAAGGAGGCTTCACTTAAGAACTAAAACCAGCAATCAGCACAAGATATAAATAAAAGTAAGAACTGGAAATAAAGAAAATACACCAGGATGATATACGACGAGATAACCATGGAACTATTCAGATAACCAGGTGTAAACCAAACAAGGACCGGGGTTGTAACCCTTCGTCTGAACGGAACTTGGAATTCTCACCATTTATCGGTAAAATAAATACAAGCATTCTGGTCATTCAATAATCTGGAACAGGATCAGGGCAAGACTAGACTGGTTAGACTCCATCCAATCACTTCACGGCCAAGCAAGAATTACGGCTCGATACTTTAACTAACTAGGGTTGTCACAAGCCTAATTACTAACAAGATGCAGTAAGATTATTCCACAGCCACAAGCCCTGCAGACCATCCAGGTTACCCGGGTTAAAAGATTAGAGTTGAATTCAGGTGGGTACATCGTCCAGGAAACGAATGTACCCTTAGGTAGCTTGAAGGGTGCAACACATGACAGTGTGCTGGAAATGTGCCCTACTCGACGACAGGCTACAGATCCCAAGGCGTGCCCAGGTAACGGGATTGCCTGTAGCTGGGAAATCTCGTCATGACTAATGTATTAATCTAGTTATTAGCCTTAGTCCATTTTAGTAGGTACTCCTGACCGTGGTACTCAGGAGTCCCCTCCTAGACATGATGCAAGACAGGACTGGATTATTTGTACAAACACAATCGTCCACGGTGTCCAGATTAATTATACAGGTCATGTCATGTCATGTCAGGTAGCCGTCGCAACAGCTATTCGAGATAATCATGTCAGGTTATCATGCCAAGTGTACTTGTCATGAGTGCGCCACGACGGGCCACTATCAGGTCATGTCAGGTTATTATGTCAGGAGTGCACCACTACGGGTCACTATCATGTCATGCTCAATTATCAATTACAAACATATCAAGTAAATTCGTGATTATCAAGCTCAGGACGAAAGGCGTAAGGATATAAAATGGACGTTAAATATCTAATAAAATATCAATATACAGGGCCATAGAAGATCCAAGGTAGTCAGGCTGCGCTCAGGTCAGGATACGCTCAGGCCAGGCTACGCTCAGGTCAGGATACGCTCAGGCCAGGCTACGCTCAGGTCAGGATACGCTCAGGTCAAGCTACGCTCAGGTCAGGATACGCTCAGGTCAGGATACGCTCAGGTCAGGATACGCTCAGGTCAGCGTATGCAAGACATACGCTTCCAAAAGGCAGCGTATGTACTCAATACGACTCCTCGTCAAGCAAGCGAGCGTATGCGAGTCATACGCCTCCAAAAGGCAGCGTATGGGGTCCATACGACTCCTTGTCAAGCAAGCGAGCGTATGCGAGTCATACGCCTCCAAAAGGCAGCGTATGGGGTCCATACGACTCCTTGTCAAGCAAGCGAGCGTATGCGAGTCATACGCTCCCAAAAGGCAGCGTATGTACTCCATACTACTCCTTGTCAAGCAAGCGAGCGTATGCAAGACATACGCTCCCAAAAGGCAGCGTATGGGGTCGACTGCGCTGCGCTAAAGAGCGCGCGCAGCTCAGTGGCACAAGCTAAAAAGCTCGTGCACTGCTCACTGTCTTCTCCAAATCAGCAAGAACTCCATGGTTGAACCCAAAGCTTCAAAAGTCCATAACTTGGTCAAAATAAGTCCAAATCCGACTTTTCAAAGGTCAAAATTGGGTAGAATAAAATTCTCTACAACATGGAACTATCAAAACTCGAAAACAAGGAAGTTTGATAGATCAAAACCACCAAAATCCGAAAATAACTAATTTCTAGATCTACAAAAATTAAAGCTTCAAAACGGAAAATGACAAGTTCTAAAGTGTCTTAAAAACATGGGGAGAAGCTAATGGAACAATAAAAACGAGCTCTCTTGTGGAAGCAAGTTGCACTTGCCTAGACCTCTCTCTCCCTCTCTTTGGTAGGTAAGGAAGTAATGGGGAAGAAGAAGATGAGTAATGAAGAGAGAGAAAGAAGAAATGGCAATAAATATCAAAGGTGGTGGTAGGTAGGGGGTTCATCCATGGTTCATGATGAACCAAAATAATTCCAACCGAACCAAGCCAACCCGGGCCAAGAATAAACCAAGCCAAGCCATGAAGAAAACTAAACAAGGAATCAAACAATACAAGATAAAATATATACACGTATTCCAAATACGTAATACGAACCACAGGCATTACAAGTTTTCTTCCGAAGGCTCGTCAACTTCAACTTTAAGAAAGAAGAAATAAAGAGCTTTTGATCTTCTTTTACACTTGAAGATCTACAACACTTGAATACTCTACCACTTTTTATTTGATGACAAATGGAGGCTTGGTAGAGTAATGGTAAAGCTCTCTTGGTAGTTGAAAACTTTAAGGCTCGAGTGGATAAGCATTTATGAAGAAAGAAGCAGCCTATTTATACAAATTCAAAGCCAATAGAAACTTTCAGCCGACACCGGATAATTCGACGGATTGCAGCGGAAATCCTTCGGATGATCCGGTCAACAGTAACGGCTAGAAATAAAGCCGTTGGATGCATTTAATGCAGCTGACAGTTGCCGTTGGATTCGAATTTGAAAGAGGCCAGCAAGGCAAGCGGATTATCCGGCGGATTTCAGCGGAAGTCCGACGGATGATCCGAACTTTTGCTCACTAAACATTTTGTGACCAGTTGGATAATCCTTCGGATTTCTGCAGAAGTCCGACGGAGGATCCGAACTTTGGCTCACAAAACATTCTATGACCGATCGGATGATCCGTCGGATTTCCGCGAAAGTCCGGCGGATGATCAGAACTTTGGCTCACAGACTTGCTGTTTGTGGACGGAAGATCCGTCGGATTTCAACAGAAGTCCGGCAGATTTTCCGTTTCTTCAAAAATATTTATTCCAATAAATACCAAGTTGGTTTGTCATCTTTACTAAAGTGCGTACAAAATCTCCTAGACACTTACTGACTCTAAGACAAACGGAGGTGGAATGATTTGACTCTTTTCTGCTTTATCATCGTCTTCTTGAGTGCTTTGAGTGCATGTCTTGTAGGGAGTTTTTGAGAGACCGAAAAGCTTCATAGGATTTGTATGGAAGCGTCTTTCGTCTATCTACGTCTTCATAGGATTTGTGTGGAAGCATCTTTCGTCTATGTACGTCTTTCTCTTTTGTTACTGTAGAAGGATTAGAACACAATACAACTGTTAAATAGTCAATATATCAAAATTGATGTGCCAACAATCTCTCCCATTATGATAATTAACAAAAAATTTGTGGGTTAAGGAGATAGCTCCCCCGTAAAAAGATATCTCTCCCTTAACACATTTTCTCCCCCTTTGGCATTTAGCCAAAATGGAGTAAGACAAAAAAAAAAGCATGAGATATAGAACATGCATATTCATAAAGACATAAAGGGAGATAACATTAGAAGATAGTTATATAGCAGAAATTACAATAACCAGGCCGTAGAGGCCGCACAAAAGCAGACATTTAAAAACAACACACAGTTTTAAGTCCCCGAAGGACTGCACAAAACATAAGAGACAAATGGTAAACACCGGAAAACTTTAACTGTCAGGAGCACCAGATGGACCTGCCTCCTGATCGTCATCGTCTGCGGGTGCTTGGGTGAAGGCACCATAAGGGTCAATGTCATCAGGTACATGAATTCGTAGACGTTGGGATCAGTGAAGCGAGGTCCAGGAAAATCAGGATGAGGAGTGTTGGGATTGACATAGGGATTGTGCTCCTCAAGCATACGCTGAAAGTAGTAGGCCTGGTCCATGAAGCCGTGGTGGATGAGGGTACCGAGGCCCCGGGTGTTTGCTTGAAGACGCTCCTGGGTGGAGAGATGGAGATGGTCGAACTTGCGATCGATGTAGCGGCGGACATCCGGAAAGAGAATCGAGGCAGGAGGAGAGGTAGGGGCAGCAGCAACGGGAGGGGCAGCACGGCCACGAGCCTTTGATTTGGCAAGAGGAGTAGGACGAGGCTCACCAACGGGGCAGTGAGTCAGATAACGCCGTTGGCCTCGAGAATCATGGTGATGTACATGCCAAAGAGAAGAGAGCGATGTGGAGATTCGCGGATCAGGATCATGGTGAAGATGATAGATTTCGCCAGAGAGAAGGGTTGCTTGGCGACTAGGTAGTACATGACAATCATTTTTTTCATTGGTCATGCTGTCCATGTTTCCGGATTTTGGAGTGAGAGTATGGCAGAGGATGCAGTGAAAGTCGTGGAAGAAAGGGCTGAGATCTTTGTTCTCCGGGCGTTGAACAAGGGACCGCTGCAGATGTTGAAGAGGAATTCCTCGTAACTGAGGTCAGGAGAGATGTTGATGTGGTCGATGGTACTTGGAAGAGATCGGTAGGCGGTCTGCTCATGGAGTCCAAGAATGCTAGCTAGGGAGGTCACAGTAACAGTGATCTTGACCCCACCAACTTTGGTTTCAAACTCCGGGCCGTTCTTGACGGGAACAAGATTGCAGTAGAACATCCTTACGGCATTTGGGTAGTAGTCCACTTGCCGTTCGAGAAGTTCGTCAATCCCCGAGAATCGGAAGAATTCTCGATGATCTTTGAAGTTGACCCAAGAGATGGGCTTCCCGGGACACACAGGCGCTTTGTGGTAGAAGTTGAACCACTCGCGGGAGTGATGGGCGGACTTGAAGATGGTGGGATTGAAGCCTTGAGTAGGAGGAGGACAGAATAGGGCCGCGGATGGTAGTGGAGCGAAGGAGGAGCCGCCTTCATTGCGGGGGCACTTGCTATGAGAAGCCATGGGAGGAAGGAGGAGATGAAGGAGATAGAGAGTAAAAGAGTGTAGTGAAGGAAGGGGAGAGTAAAAGAGAGGGAGTTTATAGGGAGGAAGGGGTGGTTGGGGGGGGGGTAAGTGAGGAGTCATGGCCGTTCATAAAAAGGGGGGAACAGATAGAGAGGAAGAGAGGGGTGTGATGCTTCGTTTTCTGAAACTATGCACCGGAACCGGAAAATCCGACGGAAAATGGCGGAAAATCGGCGAAAAATCCGGAATAAGATAAGTTCGAAGTAAATGCGGGTAGGTGAGGGGTCACGTCGCATTAAAGATGACCAAACTGTCAGCGTGGGAAAGTGTAGTAAAATTTAATGCAGAAAATCCGGCGGATTTTCGCGGAAAACCGACGGAAAATCCAGTGTGGGATTTCAAAAAGCTGATGGAATCGATCGGATTATCCGACGGATTTCTGTGGAAATCTTTCGGATAATCCGGAAAACTGAGAAACAGATATCAGAATGATTTGTCCAGGAGGCCAATTTCGCGGCAAATGAAGGTGAAACGATCTTCAGCAAGAGGTTTGGTGAAAATGTCAGCAAGTTGATGGTCAGTGTCGACAAATTCCAGATGAATGTCTGCCTTGAGTTGATGATCCCGTAAAAAGTGATGTATAATCTCAATATGTTTGGTGCGAGAGTGACAAATCGGATTTTTAGTGAGATTAATGGAGCTAGTATTATCACATTTGATAGAGATACTATTAGAGGAAATAGCATAATCTACTAGTGTTTGTGTCATCCAAAGAATTTGTGCACAACAACACCCAGCCGCTATGTATTCTGCTTCAGTAGTAGAAAGAGCGACAGTTTTGTTTCTTGCTAAACCATGATACTAATAATTTTTCTAAGAAATGGCATGTGCCGCCAGTACTTTTTCGGTCAATCTTACATTCGGCAAAGTCCACATCCGAGTAGCCGATGAGCTCAAAGGATGTGGACTTTGGATACCAAAGGCCCATGTTAATGGTACCCTTGAGATACCGAAAAATGCGTTTAACGGCACATAAGTGAGATTCTTTAGGATTCGCTTGATATCGTGCACATAAACAAATACTAAACATAATGTCGGGACGACTGACGGTTAAGTAAAGCAAACTATATATCATACCTCAATACTTACGTATGTCGAGCGAAACGCCACTTTCATCTTGATCAAGCTTAGTCGTGGTGGCCATAAGAGTACTAATTATTTTGGATGAATCTCGCTCAAAGCGTTTGAGAAGGTCCTTTGTATATTTCGCTTGATTGATGAATGTTCCTTGAGGTCCTTGCTTGATTTGTTGACCAAGAAAGGATGAAAGTTCTCTCATCATACTCATTTCAAATTACTCCTGCATAACTTTGGCAAATTCTACACACAGTGTCTTGTTAGTGGAACCAAAGATAATATTATCAACATAAATTTGGACTAATAGAAGTCTCATTAAGAGACTTGATAAAAAATGTGTGTCAACCTTGCCCTTAGAAAAATTGTGGGAAATAAGAAAAGAGCTAAGACGCTCATACCAAGCACGAGGAGCTTGTTTGAGGCCGCTATATAGGGCTTTGTGAAGTTTGAAAACATGATCATGAAATTTGTAATCCTCAAAACCGGGAGGCTGCTTGACATAAACTTTCTCTTTAATAACACCGTTTAAAAAGGTACTTTTGACATCCATTTGAAAAAGCTTAAAATCATTGAAACAAGCAAAAGCGCAAAGCATCCTAATGGATTCAAGACGAGCAACCGGAGCATAAGTTTCTTCGTAATCAATGCCTTCCTCTTGGTTATAGCCTTGAGCAACCAATCGTGCTTTGTTACGAGTGATGAAACCATCTTCATTAAGTTTATTTCGAAACACCCACTTTGTCCTAATAATTGGATAATTGTGGGGTTTGGGAACAAGTTCCCAAACATTGTTTCGCTCAAATTGATTTAGCTCTTCTTGCATAGCAATCATCCAAAATTCATCATTGAAAGCATCATTAACATTTTTAAGCTCTATTTGGGAAATAAAAGCCACATTTACACAAAGATCACATGTAGCGGCTCTAGTGCTAACCCTTGACGAAGGGTCACCAATAATAAGCTCCTTTGGATGACGAGGGACAAATCTCCATTCTTTTGGAAGGTCCTCTGGAGGAGACTCGTTTGGTGGAGAACTTTCGGGTGGAGTAGGCTCAACTTCATTGTTAGATGAGGAAGTGCTAGTATCTCCAAGAGAGGAGTTTTCCAAACAAAAGGAGATGTCATCAACATCATTGGAGGAGGAGGATGTAGAAGTGTTAAGTTCATCAAAAGAGAGATTTATTGACTCTTCGACAACAAGACTTCTTTTGTTAAAGACACATAAACCTTTGCTATGCATAGAATAACCAAGAAAGATACCTTCATGGGCTTTTTCTTCGAATATGCCTAGGTTATCCTTGGTGTTCAAAATAAAGCATTTGCATCCAAAAACTTTAAAATATTCGATAGAGAAAATTTTGTCAAACCAAAGTTCATATGGAGTTTTCTTAGAAATAGGTTGAATCAAGACTATTTATAACATAACATGCCGTATTAACGGTTTCCGCCCAAAAGTATTAGGGAAGCTTATATTGGTTTAACATGACCCTTGCCATATCGTCAAGGGTTATGTTCTTTCTTTCTACAACTCCGTTTTGTTGTGGAATTTCAGGACAAGCAAAATCATGACCAAAACCATTCTTTTCACAAAAACTTTTAAAATCGGCATTATCAAATTCTCCTCCATGATCACCTAATCTTGTTAATCATAATGCCTTTCTCATTTTGAACACGTTTACAAAAACCAACAAATTCACGAAAGGTATCACTTTTGTTTGCAAAAAAAATGACCCAAATAAATCTCGAGAAATCGTCAACCAAAACAAATGCATAAAGTTTACCACCAAGACTAGCTACTCTACTAGGACCGAATAAATCCATATGAATGAGTTGAAGTGGTCTAGTAGTACTTACTGAGTTGATGGATTTGAAGGAAGATTTGGTCAACTTACTTTTCTCGCATTCTTCACATACCATATCCTTTTTGAACGAGATGCTTGGTAGTCCTCTTACGAGCTTCTTGGTGGCGAGTCGGGAGATGGTATCCATGTTAGCATGCCCAAGTCTCATATGCCAAAGTCAACTTTCGTTATTCTTTGCTACTAAGCATCTGTCATTGTTAGTGCTCTCAACAAGATAAAGAACATAGATATTATTTTCTCTAATGCCTTCATACACAGTAGATACACTAGTGCTATCGGTGATGAAGCATTTGTGTTTAACAAACTTAATATCATAACCATTATCCGTAAGATGACTAATGCTAAGAAGGTTGTGCTTGAGATTTGTAACAAGGCAAACATTTTTAATACATGGATAAGGAGGGGAGCCAATGTTACCATTTCCTATGATATACCCCTTTAGATTGTTGTCGAAGAAAACATGTCCTTCTTTCTTCATTGATAGCGTTGCGAAGAGAGAAGCGTCACCGTCATGTGCCGTGAGCAACCGCCATCGAAGATCCATTTTACTTTTAGCATGCGAAGGAGGGTTCACCTACAACACAAGTTGAAGATGAAGACTTTGGTACCCAAGAACATTTGGGTCCTTGATTGTTAGTCTTAGGAACCCATTTAAACAGTCTCATATCAACATGCTTTCTCATTTGACAATAATAAGAAGTGTGTCAAAGGAGGCCACAATAGTGACATATCATAGGTGTAGTAGATCTAGAGGACAGTGAGTGACTAGGTGTATGAGGTGTTTATTTCACATGAGTGCTATGATGATAGTAGAAGGCATGATGTGAAGTGTTCTTTTTCTTAAGAGGACCTTTTCGTGTATGCACTTTATTAGAAAAAGATTTATGTGTTGCATTCTTGTGAGTGTGAGGCATATGACTAGTGTTAGTGTGCCTTTGTGGCTTAGTGTGAGCCAGATTTCTCTCAACGTGTTCCTTGCCATTTGCAAGAAGGTCATTATACTTAATAGAGGTAGCATATTCTCTTTGGTTAGCAGCAAGAGTCTTGTGCATGGCAAACTCGTATGCTTCTTTGAGAGATTGGATTTCGGCGTCCTTTTTCTTGATGACATCTTGAGACTTGTGTAGAGTTTGTCGTAAAGACTCATCTCATTGGTGTCAGAAATAGGAGATTTCCTTTTTATATCAAGAATAGAGTTAGAGAGTCTTTCTATTTCTTGTTTGTGAGCTTCAATCTCTTTTAGAGATTTCTTATACTTGCCTCGTATGACCTTGTGTTCATCGTGTAATTCAAGAACATCATTTTCTAAGTCATTGTAAGAAAGAGCATTCATAGAGAGGTCATGTGTTACCTCATTTGCCATGAGGCAAATATTTGCATTATGCTTGCACATTTTGTCGTCGTCGGAGTCGCTAGCATCGCTTTCACACCATATGCTTGTGTTGGCATATTTCTTGGAAGATGAGCTTCCTTTGTTGGACTTCTCGTATCTGCCAGATTCTTTTCTTGCCATAGGACAATCCCTCTTGATGTGTTCAGTTCTCTTGCAGTTGTAACAAGCGGGTTCTACATCGTTGTCCCGTCTTGTACGATTTGCTTTGTTGAATTTGAGAAACTTTCGGAAATGCTTGGTGGTGAGAGCAATTTCTTCTTCATCGGATTCATCATCGGAACCGTCTTTTGAGATGATCTTTGTAGCCTTGAGAGCGAGAGATTTCTCCTTCTCCTTTGCCTTTTCCTTCTCTTTTTCTTGGATGGAGGATTCCTCTTGGTACTTCATGTCAAGTTCGTGCGTCATGAGCTTTCCCATGAGAGTTTCTAGGGACATAATTGTTAGATCGTTCACTTCAATAATGGCGGTGGCATTGGGATTCCCTCCCTTCGTTAAACCTCTGAGAATTTTTCTAATCTTTTCATGAGTGGGATATTCCTTGCCAAGAGGAGAGAGGGTTAATGATATCACCGAATCGAGTAAACATGAAAGTAATAGACTCATCTTGTTTCATCTTGAAGAATTCATATTCTTGTGTAAATCTACTAATCTTTGATTCTTTCACAAGAATTCATATTCTTGTGTAAGCTTTTCCCATGAGAGTTTCTAGGGACATAATTGTTAGATCGTTCACTTCAATAATGGCGGTGGCCTTGGGATTCCATCCCTTCGTTAAACCTCTGAGAATTTTTCTAATCTTTTCATGAGTGGGATATTCCTTGCCAAGAGGAGAGAGGGTTAATGATATCACCGAATCGAGTAAACATGAAAGTAATAGACTCATCTTGTTTCATCTTGAAGAATTCATATTCTTGTGTAAGTCTACTAATCTTTGATTCCTTCACTTGAGAGGTTCCCTCGTGAGTGACTTCCAAAAGTTTCCAAATTTCATTGGAAGCTTTGCAAGTAGAGATCCGATTAAATTCACTGCTATCGAGAGCGCAATAGAGAGCATTCATAGCTTTTGCGTCTCGGCTAGCAACCTTTTTGTCGTTCTCGGTGAGTTTTTCTCTAAGTCTCTGACATGACTTCCTCAATAACTACGGAAGATTTAGGAATGCCTTTTACTACACAATCCCACAGATCGTAATCTAGAGATTTTAGGTAAATGCTCATCCTAATTTTCCCGTAGTTATAGTTAGTACCATCAAATAGAGGAGGTATATTTGTGGAGTGTCCCTCATTGTGGAATGAGTTAGGGCTAGGGTTAGTGACCATGGATCTCTCTTAGGAAGTAAATCCAAAACAAGAGACAAGGCTCTGATACCAATTGTAGAACCCTAGGGGGGGTTGGGGTGAATAGGGTAATAAAATAATTACCAAGGAAACTAAGCAATTTATGAGATAATAAAACGAGAGAGAGAGTCAAACACTCGATGTATCCTGGTATCTTCCCAAGGGGCACTCCAGTTCCGGAACTTTCTCCGGCTTTAATCCACTATTTGAGTAAATAGTTATACAGAGTTTGGATCCGAAGAACTCGCCAACTTCAACATGAGTTTGGATCCGAAGAGCTCAGCAACTTCTTACACGAGTTTTCTTCCGAAGGCTCATCAACTTCAACTTTAAGAAAGAAGGAATAAAGAGCTTTTGATCTTCTTTTACACTTGAAGATCTACAACACTTGAATACTCTAGCACTTTTGATTTGATGACAAATGGAGGCTTGGTAGAGTAATGGTAAAGCTCTCTTGGTAGTTGAAAACTTTAAGGCTCGAGTGGATAAGCATTTATGAAGAAAGAAAAGCCTATTTATACAAATTCAAAGCCAATAGAAACTTTCAGCCGACGACCGGATAATCCGACGGATTTCAGCGAAAATCCTTTGGATGATCCGGTCAACAGTAACGACTAGAAATAAAGCCGTTGGATGCATTTAATGCAGCTGACAGTTGCCGTTGGATTCGAATTTGAAAGAGGCCAGCAAGGCAAACGGATTATCCGGCGGATTTCAGTGGAAGTCCGACGGATGATCCGAACTTTTGCTCACTAAACATTCTGTGACCAGTCGGATAATCCTTCAGATTTCTGCGGAAGTCCGGCGGAGAATCCGAACTTTGGCTCACAAAACATTCTGTGATCGATCGGATGATCCGTCGGATTTCCGCGGAAGTCTGGCGGATGATCCGAACTTTAGCACACAGACTTGCTGTTTGTGGACAGAAGATCCGTCGGATTTCAGCGGAAGTCCGGCGGATTTTTTGTTTCTTCAAAAATATTTATTCCAATAAATACCAAGTTGGTTTGTCATCTTTACTAAAGTGCGTACAAAATCTCCTAGACACTTACAGACTCTAACACAGACGGAGGTGGAATGATCTGACTCTTTTCCGCTTTATCATCGTCTTCTTGAGTGCTTTGAGTGCATGTCTTGTAGGAAGTTTTTGAGAGACCGAAAAGCTTCATAGGATTTGTATGGAAGCGTCTTTCGGCTATCTACGTCTTCATAGGATTTGTGTGGAAGCGTCTTTCGTCTATGTACGTCTTTCTCTTTTGTTCCTGTAGAAGGATTAGAACTAACACAATACAACTGTTAAATAGTCGATATATCAAAATTGATGTGCCAACACACATGACACCCATGTGCTCCTCCACACCTCATGTGCATCTCTAAACACAAGCAAAGCTTATATATAGAGATACACTCCATTTGGCCTACCCAATGTAGGACTCTTTCTAGTTTTTAAAAGCCAAACACCAACAATTTCCCACATATCTCTATATATGGGTTTGAATGTTTCCCACAGTGACTGTCCATCATGCATTAGGATAGATGTCGCTGACCACTTGAATCTTTTCGCATGGGTTAAATAACAGTATGATACAAGAAATGAACTATGCCTTGAATTCTGCACCATAGCTGCAATTCTTCCCACTCACGTAATGTAGTCACATGTGCTTCTGGCTGCACATTAAAGGTCCTGTGCCAGCATGGTTTTGGTGTATGTATTTTGGGCGTCTACAAGTTTACCCTCAAGAGACGGCCTGCTATCTCTTTTCATACACTCTATTAAAGAGACATGGCATGAAGCCTTGCGCTTCCTTGCGGTGTTACGCCGCTATGACATGGCTTAAAGCCGAGACATTACCCCTACCCGGGAACCTCATCGTAATGTCATACTACTGTAGCATGAGGTCACAAGCCTCTCTTTAGTGCCAAACTATCCAGCATGAAGCCTTGCGCTTCCTTGCGGTGTTACGCCGCAACGACATGGCTTGCGAGGTCGAGGCTTTACGTACCTCTTCGTGGTGTCGTGTCACTGTTACATGAGGACATCGTCCCCTTTGTAGTGCTATATGCAACTCTTTAATTTCATCATACAACATTAGTCTACCTGCCTATTTGCGGTGCTACGCCACTGTGACTTGGCTCGCAAAGTCGAGGCATTACCCCGATCTGGGAACCTCATGGTGGAGTCATCCCACTGTAGCATGGAGTTATAACATTCCTTGTAGTGCTGTGCTACAATGCTTCCTGTAAAGCACAACAAACATTCACTCTGCCTGAGAACTCATTAAGGCGTTTAAGCCATCCTCACCACAGGATCTGTTCTCCGCAGAAAACATAAAGTAGACAACAGTGGTTGTAGGTCCGTATCATTTTCATGTCACTGAGGACATGTACCTACTGTTTCTGATATTTTTTCAGTCAGTGGTCCTCCCTTGAACCAAAAGCTAGATGCCTAGTAGATTTCTCTGAACTAATAGCATAAAACTTTACGGTAGGATTACAATAACACAATATCAGAATGCCTTCAAGCCCATTTTACAAGCTGTGTCTTTGACCAGCTGGCGCTTGAGGCCCTTTGTGAACGAATCCGCCATGTTCTTCTGACTCCGAACATCAATCACTGCAATGACCTCTCTTGATGAGATTGTGTACTGTCCTGTGCTTTAACCGCACAGTTCTCTTCTTCCCGTTGAAGAGGTCATTTGATGCCACCGCAACAGTGGTCTGGTTGTCGCAGTATATAGGTATTGCCGGTATTTGCGCTCCAACCGCTGGAAGATCATACATGAGCTCCCGAAGCCATTCTGCTTCTTCTGCTACGGAATCTAGTACAAAGAATTCAGATTCCATGGAGGAACGAGAGAGTATAGTCCGCTTCTTCGACTTTCACGATATAGCAGTTCCACCCATTGTGAAAATGAATCCACATGTGGATCTCTCGCTCTCACTTCTGAGCACCAGCTCGCATTACTGAAGCCTTATACTACCGGCGGATCTCCGCTGTAGTTTAGTGCATGTCTGAGTCTTCTTGAGATATCTTATTATCCGTTTCACATCTTTCCAGTGCTAAACGCCTGGGTTGCTCGTGAATCGACTCAGCATTCCCACGATGAAAGCTATGTTAGCCTAGTGACAGTAGTAACGTACATCAAACTCCCGATAACGCTTGCATACTCTAGCTGCTTGACGCTTTTTCTCGAATTAGGCTTCAGCTTCAGGTCACACCTGTAAGGCGTATCGATCACTGCAAGATCCTGATACCCGTAGCGTGTGATCATCTTCTCAATATGAGACTGTGACAGCGCCAGTCCAGTGCCCATTCGGATGATCTTGATCCCCAAGATTACGTCAGCTTCCCCCAAGTCCTTTATACTGAACTTAGTCGAGATGAATTTCTTTGTCTCCGTGACACAGCCTATATCCGTACCTAGGATCAACATGTCGTCCATGTACAGACAAACGATTACACCTTTCATCAGCGAACTTCATGTCAACATACTTGTCTGTCTCGCTGATCCTGTAGCCATTTGACCTTATGACCTTGTCAAACTTCTCATGCCACATTTTGGGAGCCTGTTTCAGACTAT
The DNA here is from genome assembly GCA_029216955.1 of Iris pallida. Lineage (NCBI taxonomy): Eukaryota > Viridiplantae > Streptophyta > Magnoliopsida > Asparagales > Iridaceae > Iris > Iris pallida. The sequence goes on along the minus strand of JANAVB010018600.1, from coordinate 11,818,142 downwards.
ACAAGGATTTCACCAACTTGCAGAGTTTGTCTTCAAGACCCTTGACGACAAATCCTTCTGGCTGTTGCATGTAAATATCTTCGGTCAGCTCGCCATTTAGGAAAGCTGTCTTTACATCCATCTGATGTATTAACAACTTATGTATTGTTGCGAGAGCAATTAACATTCTGATGGTGGTCATCCGGGCTACTGGAACATACGTGTTGAAGTAGTCAATCCCCTGCTTCTGAGAGAACCCCTTGGCTACTAGCCTAGCCTTGAACTTGTCAATAGTTCCATCTGCTTTCATCTTCTTCTTGAAGATCTATGTGCATCCGATGGGTTTCGCTCCTTCAGGAAGATCAACAAACACCCAAGTGTTATTGGAGGTGATTGAATCAATTTCATTGTCTATCGTCTCTTTCCAGAAAACAACGTCGTTGGTCTTCATCGCCTCATCATAGGTAAGCGGATCTGCTTCCACATGATAGGTGACAAAGTCATCTCCGAAGTCCTTCGGTCTTCTCACTCGCTTAGTTGACGGCTCACCGAGTTCTGGTTCATCAGTTGTTTCGGCAACAACTTCTTCTTGACTATGTTCTCATTGGAAACTTTAATTTCTTGTGCACCCTCATTATTCTCCGGAATGTCCCCGCAAGAACTTGTTCTTGTGCCTTGCAAATTTATCTTCAAAGTATTCTGCGTCGCGAGATTCAGTGATATGATTTGATTCAATATCAAGAAATCTCCGAGCATCACTCTTTTCGGCATGTCCCAAGAAGATCGTCTTCGTAGTCCTTGTCCCGAGCTTCTGAATCATCAGATCTGGGAGCTTCAGATATGCCTGACACCCCCACACTCGAATGATATTCAAGTTAGGTCTAACCTTGAACCAGAGTTCATGAGAAGTGACGTCAGAAGTTGCATACGACACTCTATTCAAAATAAAAGTGGCCGTCAATACAGCTTCTCCCCAATAGCAGTTTGGAAGACCTGCAATCAACAGCATTGAGTTTATCATTTCTGTCAATGTTCTGTTCTTCCTTTATGCTACTCCATTAGATTGAGGAGAATACGAAACAGTAGTCTCGTTGATGATTCCATGTTCTTTGCAGAACGATGCGAATTCATGAGACCGATACTCTCCGCCTCGATCACTTCTTATTCTCTTGAGTTTTTTTTGTCCAGTTTGCCATTCAGTCTCGGCCCTGAACTCTTTGAATTTCTCGAACGCTTCGTCTTTAAACTTCAGCAAGTAGACGAACGCATATTTTGAGAAGTCATCGATGAAGGTTATGAAATACTTCATTCCGGCTTTCGTAGAGATTTGTTTGAAGTCACAGATATCGGAGTGAACCAACTCCAGAAGATCTGTGCTTCGATTAACCCGATGAAATAGTTTCCTTATGATCTTCGTCTGAGCACATATTTCACATTTCTCTACCTTACCCCCACATTTGGAGATAAGTCCTAGACTAAACATTCTGTTTATTCTTGTTAAGTGTTATATTAGAGTTATTAGTTAATGGGCTTTAGTCCCACATTGCTTAGAATAATAGGAGAGGGGGCTAGCCTCTCCTATATATATATATATGTAGTCTCTCATCAATAATAAATTATCCTATTATTTCTAACTCTACATGGTATCAGAGCTAAAATCCTAGCCGTCACCCACCACTCTCTCTCTCCACAAAATCCTAACCCCATTCTCTCCCCCCCTTCTAGCCGCCAACCCCCCTTCTCCTACTACTGCGGCCGCTGCTCCTATTGCTGCTACTGCTGCCCCTACTGCTACTGCTACTGCTGCTAATCCCCCCCGCCCCCTGCCGACTCCCTCTACCCTCAAGCAGACCCCCCTGCCGAACCCCCTTGCCGACCCTTCCATGGCTCAAAACCCTAACCCTAATCCTTTACCCCTTCCATCAGTCGTCGCCCAACTCCTCCAAACCCTAACTTAGTCTCCAAAAAGAAAAAAATGTTGGGAATCTCAGAGGATAAACATATGTTTGCTGGAACCTCTGACTCAATGATTTTTTTGAAAATTTAACAAAGAGCAAACATATGGTTTGTTTTGCATGAATCTTTGTTTCTTTCCTTGATCTTCACACCAGAATCCAACAGAGGTTAACATGGGTTATCTCTCTGTCCTGACTTGTGATTCACACTCTCTGCTTCCTATGCGCGTGTGTCGGTTCTGGCTCTGTTTTTAGCGCATTGGCAGAGTTGCTGTGATTATCAAGTTAGAAAGAAACAAATCGACAGTCGAATCAGGACTCTTGATAGATGGCAGACTCTACGGCGAATAGCAGTGCCGCATATACTAGTGTCAGCAACACACTAGGCGGACTAACAGGCACTAACACGACGATTTCCTCCATTCGACTTGTCGATCGACGGTTGAAAGGGCCAGGGCTACTCGACATGGAGAAAGAAAGTCGAGAAACACTTCGTGGAATGCGGTTGTCCAAACATCTGACTGACAACCCTCCAGCAGAAGATGATCCCATATTTGAGCAATGGAAGACAGATGATAGTCGACTATATACACAGTTGATGAATTCAATGGAACCATCGGTGGAAGACATGGTTCAAAATATGGACTCAGTGAAGGAGTTATGGGAGGTACTGGCAGCGGCGTTTGATGGAAAACGCAATTTGTCTCATATCTATGACTCGGTCGTTGGTGTCTACCGAGCAAATCAGGGAGATAAATCTCATAAGGACCATTTTCGGGCCTTTAAGGCTATGCCTGATGAGATCGACCACATTTTACCACTTACGTCGGATATTAATGAAGCAAGGGCTCAACGTGAGCAACTTCATGTCATGGCTTATCTTGCCTCTCTCCGCCCTGATACGGACTCCGCTCGCTCTCAAATTATTGCTGGATCTGAAGTTCCGATCCTGTTCGAAGCACACTACTGTGTTCTTTCGGCAGCGAAAGTCGTTGAGACCACTCCGGGTGATACTCCTGCTGATCGCTTTGCTCTTGGTGCAGCTCGTACGGGATTCTGTGGTGGTCGTGGTGGCCGGCGTGGTGGTTGAAATGCTAGTCGCGATGGGGGGCGTGGCAATGACGGTCGTGATGGAGGAAGACCGCGCACATGTTTTAATTGTGGTCAGCTTGGCCATTTCTATTGGCAATGTACTAAATCACCTGTTGCTAATATCACCACTGATGCTCTTGATGATGGTGTCCGATCTATTCAGATGACTTTGGATTCATATACAAAGTTTTTTGATTTTCAGGCTCAACATCGTGGTGAAGCTTCCACGTCTGGCTCCACAGCCGGATATTCAGCAGCGTGCATAGTTAAGCCCAAGCAGTGGGTAATTGACTTTGGTGCGTCCTCCCAAATGACTGGTGACGCATGTATGATACATGATTATGTCCCCGTCCGTCGTGTTTCTGGCATTACTGTTGCCAATGGAGGTTCCCTGACAGTCCTAGGACGTAGAAGTGCCAGTCTTTCTTTCGAACTGTCACTCAATTATGTGCTGCTTACACATGGGAACCCGTTCAGTTTAATTTCTATTATTCAACTTACTCGTGAACTGCATTGCTCGGTAACATTCTTTCCTGATGGTTGTGTTTTTTAGGACCTGAAAACTGGGAAGACTATCGGTAAAGGACATGTGGCTGGAGGCTTGTACCTGTTTGACGTATCTTCTTTGTTGGTCTGTGCCGGCGTGAAACTTGATCCTTTCGAGTTACATTGTCAGTTAGGCCATCCATCAGCCCAAGTTCTCCAGAAAATGTACCCTTCTTTAGATATTCCTGTTTTCTTTCATTGTGAGCCTTGTAGCTAAGCTAAGCATCACCTGGTTCCCTATCCGGTGAGTCAAAATAAAATTGCTTCCGCTCCTTTCGAGTTGGTGCATTCTGATGTATGGGGACCTTGTCCGGTAGACTCAATAATGGGGTTTCAAGTACTTTGTTACTTTTGTTGATGATTACTCACGTGTCACTTCTGTTTATCTGATGAAAAATTGTTCTGAATTGTTTAACATTTGGTACAATTTTCATGCTGAAATAAAAACACAATTTGGTGTTCCAATCAAAAATTTTCGAAGTGACAATGGCCGTGAGTATTTATCTCGTGATCTTGACATACATTTGGCCCGCAATGGCATCATCCACCAAACTTCTTGTGCGTACACACAACAAAATGGTGTGACCGAGCGCAAGAATCGTCATATCTTGGAAACAACACGTGCTCTTATGTTTCAAGTACGTACGTCCAAGCAGTTTTGGTCGGATTCTTACTACTTGTTACCTTATTAACCGCATGCCATCATTCGTTTTCAATGGTGGCACTTCTTTCTTTAGGCTCTTTCCCGGGCGAGAGCCATTTCCACTGCCTCTCAGAATCTTTGGCTGCTTATGCTATGTTCGGGATACCCGACCAACTCTTTCTAAATTAGATCATAAGGCAATATAATGCATTTTCCTTTGGGTATCCTAAAGATCAGAAAGGGTATCGGTGTTATTCTTCTGTCCTGAGATATTTTTTCACTCGGGATGTTACCTTTGTCGAAACAGAATTTCCTCCACTCCCAATGGGTCCAGTTCCCCTCGTCTATCCAGAAGAGAATTTTTTGTTATTTCCTGATCAAACAAACAGTCCCCTGTATGGGTGCCCTCCCTTACCGAGCCAGTTTCCCAAGCCGATGGTCCGTAAACACCGATTTAGTCAGTGCCGACATCGCCCACAGAATCATCATCCTCCGGTTCCGCCAGCAACTCCGGCTCCAATGAGTTGCCTTCACATATTCCACTAGCAGCTCCACCAGCAGCTCCGGTAGTTCTACCTCTAGAACGTCCTCGTCGTGCCTGTCGTGATCATCCCTTGTATATTAACAGCTACAAAGGACTTACCAGTAACACTCAGTCTCTGGTGGCTACTATTGATGGGATTCAAATTCCCAAGACCGCTGAGGAGGGTCTCAAACATCCTGGTTGACGTGCTGCTATGAATGAGGAGATGAAAGCTCTCTAGGAGAATCATACTTGGGACTTAGTCGACTTACCTATTGGTAAACAGACAGTAGGTTGCAAATGGGTGTTCACGATTAAGGTGAAACCGGATGGCACTCTTGATCGCCTAAAAGCTTGTCTAGTTGCCAAAGGATATTCTCAGACATATGGTGAGGATTACTTCGAGACATTCTCTTCTGTTGCCAAAATGACATCTGTTCGTGTCTTAATGGCCTTGGCTGTTCTCTATCATTGGCCGCTGCTTCAGCTGGATATCAAAAATGCTTTTCTCCACGGGGATCTTGATGAAGAAGTCTATGTATTGCAACCTCCCGGGTTCGTTGCAAGGGAGGGTAAAGTGTGTCATTTACGAAAGGACCTCTATGGTCTAAAAACAATCACCTCGTGTATGGTTTGGTCGATTTACACATGTTGTTACTCAGTTTGGCATGTGTCAATCAAAGAAGGACCATTCAATCTTCTATCGACACACATCTGCTGGAAGAATACTCGGTGTCTATGTTGATGATATTGTAATCACGGGAGATGACATCCAGGGTATTGCAGGCCTCAAGAAGTTTCTGGAAAAACAATTTCAAACCAAGGATATGGGATCCATGAACTATTTCTTGGGTATTGAGGTCACACGGGGTAAGTGGGATATTGTAATGTCCCAAAGAAAGTATGTACTGGACAAACTTAATGATGCAGGCATGATGCAAGCCAAGGGAGCAACCTCACATATGGATCCAAGGGCGAAGTTACTTCCAGACGAAGGGGTCCTGATGACCAATCCAGATCAGTATCGTCGAGTAGTTGGAAAACTAAACTACTTTGCGGTCATGACTCGTCCGGACATTTCTTTTGCAGTGAGTGTTGCAAGTAGATTTATGGCTTCTCCAAGAGTTTCACACTGGCAGACAGTTCTCAGAATCCTGTGTTATCTAGTCATGAATCCAGGAAAAGGAATTCGGATGGAGAATAATGAATACGCTCGTATTGAGTGTTTTATTGATACTGACTGGGGAGCAAGTCTGACAGATAAACGATCTACATCTGGTTACTCAGTATTTATTGGCGGAAATCTAGTATCATGGAAGAGCAAGAAACAAAGTATGATAGCACACTCAAGCTCAGAAGCAGAATATCGAGCTATTGCTCATGGCACATCAGAGGTATTATATATGAAGCATCTCTTACAAGAACTGGGAGAAGACACAGGATCTCAAGTGGCAGATCTATGGTGTGATAACCAATCTGCTATTCATATTGGCACCAACCCAGTATTTCATGAACGGACGAAGCACAATGAAATTGATATCCATTTTGTTCGTGATGAGTATACAAAGGGAGTGATAAAGTTTCAACATGTGAGGACCGAGATGTCAATCATGCCCAGTTTGTTATATAGAAATTGAACCCGATGACCCAAAAGAGGCTTTGTGAAGATCTGATATCTTCACAAAGCCTCTTTTGGGTCATCGGGTTCAATTTCTATATAACAAACTGGGCATGATTGACATCTATGCTCCAGCTTGAGGGAGGGTGTTAAGTGTTATATTATAGTTATTAGTTAATGGACTTTAGTCCCACATTGCTTAGAATAATAGGAGAGTGGACTAGCCTCTCCTATATATATGTAGTATCTCATCAATAATAAATCATCCTATTATTTTCATCTCTACAATTCTTTTACAATGAACATGTCTAGTCTATTATGCAACAACTCAAGAGTATAAGCAGAACGAGCGATTGCATTAATTTCATTAGACTGGGTTACAAGCTGAAGTTTAAACATCCCTTCGTCCCGAAGTATGTTTCTTTTATGGACATCACCATCTGGCCAACATTGATGTCCATCCTAAGGCCTGCGTTACAAAGTAGGCCTCCAAGGATAAGGTTATCTGCGATAGCAGGTACATGCTTCACGTCTTGAAGCGTCAGAGACTTCCCTGAAGTCAGCTTCAACACCACCGTTCCGATCCCTTGCACTTTAGCTTGTGACTGGATCGCCACCATAACAACTTCAGAAGTTGGTGTGTATGTGGTGAACCATTCCTTGCTTGAGCAGACATGGCAGGTGGCACCAGTGTCTCCACCAGTCAGAGTTACCCCCCACTGCAGTGACCTGAGCAATCATAACAATTACGTCATTAACCATGGAAACCTTACTAGGCTCACCTTGCTCTGATTGTTTGGGCTTGGATTTGTATTCACTCTTGTAGTAGCCCTTCTTGCTACATTTGAAGCAAGTCACATGAGATTTTGGCTTCTGTTGCTTGAAAGAAGTCCCCTTCACTTTCAGATTAATGAGGTCCTTTTTCTTGTTGTGGGAAGCCGCCTGCTTTTCCTTGGATTCCTTCGTATGGACCAAGTTGGCATTAGACATCAATTTGGACAGAGCGTCCACCTTCAGTTGAGCTTTCATCTGGTTTTCGACATAAATTTTTTGTAGGAGATCTTCCAGACTGATCTCCAGCTTCTTCCTATGCATATTCGCATATAATTTGCTCCAACCAGCGGGGAGTTTGGAGACGATCCCTCCAACAATGAACTTGTCATTGAGAGGCATTCCCTCAGCTTCCAATTTCTGACGCAGCTTTAGGAATTCCGTCACCTGAGACAGTATCGCCTTCTCATCTTCAAAGAGCCATTTATGATATTTCTCGACGATGAATATCTTGCTCATGTTATTGTCATCTTCGTACAGTTTCTCCAGAGACTCCCAAATCTCTCTGGCAATGATTTTCTTAGAGTATGATTTTGCCAGGGAGTCCTCCATAGCATTAAGTATCAGAAGCCTACAGAGGCTATTCTCCCTCTTCCATTTGGACTGTTTGGCGGTAGCGGCAACAATCGCGTTCGCAGTCCCAGTTTCTGGAACCTTTGGTTCTTTCTCAGTTAGCACGTGGTCGACGTCCACGAGTTGGAGATTGAGGCTAACCTTCCTCTTTCAGACTTGATAATGCTCTCCATCGAATTTCTCTAACTTGTTGAAGTTAGAATCGATGAGTGCAACATGAGAGTTTTCCATCTTGTTATTCTAGCTTTGAGATTGTTATTTTCGGGGCGTGATTTTAAGATGAAAAACTGATTTTAGCGCAACACTTCGAGGAAGGTGCACAAAAAAGATCCCGAAGGATTCTGAGAAACGAAATCAAATGTAACTCTTCGAAGAAGGCACAAATGATTTTGTAGCAGCAACAATGAATGTCCACAAACAGTTTCTGATTAGATCAGAAAACGATTTCGTTCAGAACGAGATACAAGTGGACAAGATGAACGGAATAAGAAATGAACAAAAATATTAGAAAAGTCCTACTGGGGTGACGGATCACCGGAGCTCAAAGCTAGATTTGCCACACGAACAACTTCCAGGAACCAGCAAGTTCGGAGGAGGACTTCGGAACACTCTGTCGAATGCTCTTCTGACTCCTCGGATGGACAGAAATGACGCACTATTTCTCTCTTCTGCTCTCTGGCAAATTCGTAAGGAACTTGTAAGAATGAATCATACTGAATGAGAGTGAGGAGAGAAACATTTATACTGTCTGTCTAGTAACCGTCCAGTATACGAAACGTTCGGGACGTGTTAAAAACCGTTTTCGCACGTTGCATAATTGTTCAGATTGTGAACATACACGACTGCGCTAATTGGCACACAGCGCGTCATCTGCGCTAACTGTGCCCGAACGCACCCGTGCACAATGCACACCAACCGCGCACAACGCGCACAGCGTGCGCTGCACGCACTGTGCGCCAACATGCCGTGCGAACTGGCAACGCGAACGGCAACACGAACGGTTTCACGATCGGGTGCGCGATCGGCAGCGCAGAGGCTCGCGCAACGAGCGCAACTAAAGCGCACAATGTGCCTAGCGACGATGCTGACGTGCTAAGTGCCAAGTGTGCCAACAAAACACCACATTACGTCTCATGAGCCCGAGCCGAGCCCGAGCCCGAGTCCGAGTCGCTAAGCCCCTACGGGGCTTAGCTCCAATGGAATAAATTCCATGAGCATGACAAAAAGCTTTAATGCTTCATTTGTTGGGTTAGCCTTCGTTCCACTAGAAAAACACCCCCACATGACACCCATGTGCTCCTCCACACCACATGTGCATCTCTAAACATAAGCAAAGCTTATATATAGAGAGAGACTCCATTTGGCCTAGCCAATGTGGGACTATCTTTCTAGTTTTTAAAGGCCAAACACCAACATGTGTCGCAATATGGAAATATTTGAAGCATGTTAAGTGTTATATTAGAGTTATTAGTTATTGGGCTTTAGTCTCACATTGCTTAGAGTAATAGGAGAGGAGGCTAGCCTCTCCTATATATATGTAGTCTCTCTTCAATAAAGAAATCATCTATTTTATTCCATTCTACATGGTATCAGAGCCATAGAAGGAAGAAAAAAAAATTCCACAACAAAAAAATTCCCCCCCCTTCGCCGACCCCCCCTCTGCCCCCCCTTGGCCGACCCCCCTTGTTGTCCAGCGACCCCCCCCCCCCCCCCCCCCCAGTCCCCCCTTTCGCCGCCATCCTGCTCTTCGCCGACCTCCCCTTGTGCCCCCCCCTTCGCCGACCCCCCCTGCTGCCCCCCCTTCGTCGACCCCCCCTCCCCCCTTCGTCGATCCAGCCCCCCCTGCCCGGATCTGCTTTGTAGACCCCCGGTTCCCTCCCCCTTCCCGGATCTGCTATGCAGACACCCGGCTCCCCCACACTCCGGATCTGCGGCGCAGACATCAGGCTCTCCCACACCCCGGATCTGCTGTGCAGACACCCGTACCCCCCTACGCCCCGGATCTGCTGTGCAGACACCCGGATCACCCACGATGGCTCAAAACCCTAACATTTTCCATCAGCCACCACACACCCTCCGAACCCTACTTTTTTTAAAAAAAAAGAGAAAAAAAAAGTCAGTGGTCAAATGCTTTATTCCTAGATTAAGTCGTTTGGAATTAACAAATGCTTTTTCCTACCCTGATCTTCACATCCAAATCTACACAGAGAATGATCGTATTTTCTCCTGTGTCCTGACGTGTTCACTTTATATGTGCACGTCGGTGTTGACCACGTTTATAGCACATTCGTAAAGTTGGTGTGATTTTTGGGGTTAGAAAGAACTCGCGACGGTTGCTTCCATTTCAGGATGACAGATTCGAAGACAGATGATGGTAACGGTGTCAGCAACACGACGAGCACTGGCACGACGATCTCTTTGACTCGACTTGTCGATCGTCGATTGGACGGTCCAGATGGTTACTCAACATGGCGGAAGAAAGTTGAGAAAACACTTCGTGGGATGCGGCTATCTAAACATTTGACTGACAGCACTCCGGCGACGACTGATCCCACATTTGAACAGTGGGAGATGGATGATAGTCGACTGTTTACACAGTTGATGAACTCTATGGAACCGTCCGTCGAGGACATGGTTCAAAACACGGACACGGTCAAGGAGCTATGGGAGGTCCTAGCAACGGCGTTTGATGGAAAATGCGACTTGTCTCGCATATACGACTCGGTTGTTGGCGTTTACCGAGCAACTCAAGGAGACAAGTCTCATAAGGACCACTTCCGATCCTTCAAGGCTATGGTGGATGAAATTGATCGTGTTCTTCCTCTGACGTCGGATATCAATGAAGCTCGGGCTCAACGCGAGCAGCTTCATGTTATGGCATATCTTGCATCTCTCCGTCCTGATGCGGACTCGGCTCGATCCCAGATCATTGCTGGATCTGATGTCCCATCTTTGATGGAGGCCCACTTCCGTATTCTTCGGGCCGCAAAGGTGGTTGAGACCACTCCGGGAGATACTCCTGCTGATCAATCTGCCCTTGGTAGCGCTGCCCGTCCTGGCGTTCGTGGTGGGCGTGGTGGACGACGAGGTGGTCGGACTTATGGTCGCGATGGCGGACGCGGCAATGGTGGTCGTGATGGGGGACGACTACGAACATGCTTCCACTGTGGCCAACAAGGACATTTCCAGTGGCAGTGCCCTAAAGCTCCTGTTGCCAATATTACTTTGGATGCTACCGATAATAGCGTTCGTTCGGTTCAGAAGAGCGACGATTCTTACGCAGAATTTTTTGAGTTCCAGGCTCAACGTCGTGGTGAAGCATCAACGTCTGGTTCCACAGTCGGATATTCCGTAGCATGCATAGTAAAATCCAAGCAGTGGGTAATTGACTTTGGTGCATCCTCACACATGACTGGTGACGCAGGTATGATACATGATTATGTACCTGTCCGTCGTGCTTCTGGCATTACTGTTGCCAATAGCGGTTCTCTGGTAGTCCGCGGCCGTGGAAGTGCCACTCTTTCTCCCGGACTGTCACTTACCTCTGTTCTACTTACTCCTGGGAATCCGTTCAATTTACTTTCTATCAGTCAACTTACTCGTGAACTTCATTGCTCGGTAACCTTTTTTCCTGATAATTGTGTTTTCAGGACCTGACAACTGGGAAGACTATTGGTAAGGGGCATGTGGCTGGAGGCTTGTACCTGTTTGACGCAACTCCTTCTGTTGTTTGTGCAAGCATGAAACTTGATCCGGTCGAGTTACATTGTCGGTTAGGTCATCCATCGTCTCCAGTTCTCCAGAAAATGTATCCATCTTTAGCTATTCCCTCTTCTTTTCATTGTGAGCCATGTAGTTTAGCTAAGCATCATCGGATTTCTTATCCGGTGAGTCCAAATAATCTTGCAACCGCTCCTTTTGAGTTGGTGCATTCTGATATATGGGGACCTTGTCCGACTGAATCTGTAATAGGTTTTAAGTACTTTGTCACGTTTGTCGATGATTACTCACGTGTCACTTTTATTTATTTAATGAAAAGTCGCGCGCTGAATTATTTAACATCTGGTGTAACTTTCATGCCGAGATAACTACACAATTTGGTCTTACAATCAAAACCTTTCGGAGTGACAATGGTCGTGAGTATTTATCTCGTGATCTTGATAAACATCTGGTCAGCAACGACATCATCCACCAAACCTCTTGTGCGTACACACCACAACAAAATGGTGTAGCCGAACGCAAGAATCGTCATTTATTGGAAACAACACGTGCTCTTATGTTTCAAGCAAGTACTCCCATGAGATTTTGGTCGGATGCGGTCCTTACAGCTTGTTATCTTATTAATCGCATGCTGTCGTCAGTTCTCCAATGGTAGCACTCCCTTCTCTAGGCTCTTTCCTGGAAGAGAGCCGTTTCCTCTGCCTCCCCGCATCTTTGGTTGCTTATGCTATGTTCGGGATATCCGACCAATCCTTTCTAAATTGGATCCTAAGGCTATACAATGTATTTTTCTTGGGTATCCTAAAGATCAGAAAGGGTATCGGTGTTTCTCTCCTGTCTTAAAGCGATATTTTTTCACTCGGGATGTTACCTTTGTCGAAACAAAATTTCCTCCGTTCCCCCAATCAACAGGTCCGGCTCCCCTGATCTATCCCGAAGAAGATTTTTTGTTGTTTCCTCCTCGAACACAACAACCTCCCATACGGGTGCCCTCCCTTACCGAGCCAGTCTCCCGGGATGATGGTCCACATACACCGATAAAGCCATTAACGACATCAACCACATAATCTTCCTCCTCTGGTTCCACCAGCAGCTCCGGCTCCAGTGAGCTGCCTCCATCTGTCCCTCCAGCAGCTCCACGAATTCCGCCAGCAGCTTCGGCGATTCCGCCTCCAGAACGTCCTCGTCGTGCATGTCGAGATCATACCTTGTATGTTAACAACTACAAAGGACTTACCAGTCACACTCAGTCTCTGGTAGCTACTATTGATGTGATTCAGATCCCCAAGACCGCTGAGGAGGGTCTCCGACATCCTGGTTGGCATGCTGCTATGCACGAGGAGATGAAGGTTCTCCAGGAGAATCATACCTGGGACTTAGTCGATCTACCTCATGGTAAACAGGCAGTCGGCTACAAATGGGTGTTCACGATTAAGGTGAAACCGGATGGCACTCTTGACCGATTGAAAGCTCGTTTGGTGGCCAAAGGCTACTCTCAAACCTATGGTGAGGATTACTTCGAGACTTTTTCTCTTGTGGCCAAAATGACGTCCGTTCGTGTCCTCATGGCCTTGGCCATTCGCTATGACTGGCCTTTACTTCAACTCGATATAAATAATGCTTTCCTACACGGGTATCTTGATGAAGAAGTATATGTGATGCAACCTCCCGGATTCGTTGCAAGGGAGGGTAAGGTGTGTCGTCTAAGGAAGGCCCTCTATGGCCTGAAACAATCACCTCGTGCATGGTTTGGTAGATTTACACAGGTGGTTACTCAATTTCGAATGTGTCAGTCGAAGAAGGACCATTCAATCTTCTATCGACATACATCTGCTGGAAGAATACTTCTTGATGTCTACGTTGATGATATTGTAATCACGGGAGATGACAGCCAGGGTATTGCAAGTCTCAAGAAGTTTCTTGGAGAACAATTTCAAACCAAGGATATGGGATCCTTGAACTATTTCTTGGGCATTGAAGTCACACGGGGTAAGCGGGACATTGTAATGTCTCAAAGAAAATATGTACTGGATATACTAAATGATGCAGGCATGATGCAAGCATGATGCAAGCAAAGGGAGCAAACTCACCTATGGATCCAGGGGCAAAATTACTTCCAGACAAAGGAGTCCTGATGACAAATCCAGATCAGTATCGTCGAGTGGTTGGAAAACTCAACTACTTGGCAGTCATGACGCGTCCGGATATTTCTTTTGCAGTAAGCGTCGCAAGTACATTCATGGCTTCTCCAAGAGTTCCACACTGGCAGGCAGTTCTTAGAATTTTGTGTTATCTAGTAAAGAATCCAGGGAAAGGAATTCGAATGGAGAATAATGGACACACTCGCATTGAGTGTTTTACTGATGCTGACCGGAGGACAAGTTTGACAGATAGACGGTCTACATCTGGCTACTCAGTATTTGTTGGCGGAAATCTAGTATCATGGAAAAGCAAGAAACAAAGTGTGATAGCACGCTCAAGCTCGAAAGCAGAATATCGAGCTATTGCTCATGGCACGTCAGAGATATTATATATGAAGCATCTCCTACAAGAACTGGAAGAAGACGCAGGATCTCAAGTGGCAGACCTATGGTGTGATAACCAATCTGCTATTCACATTGCCACCAATCCAGTATTTAATGAACGGACGAAGCATATTGAAATTGACATTCATTTTATTCGTGATGAATATACAAAAGGAGTGATAAAGTTTCAACATGTGCGGACCGGCGACCAGATAGCTGATATCTTCACAAAGCCTCTTCTGGGTCCCCGGGTTCAATTTTTATGTAACAAGCTGGGCATGATTGACATCTATGCTCCAGCTTGAGGGAGGGTGTTAAGTGTTATATTAGAGTTATTAGTTATTGGGCTTTCGTCCCACATTGCTTAGAGTAATAGGAGAGGAGGCTAGCCTCTCCTATATATATGTAGTCTCTCTTCAATAAAGAAATCATCTATTTTATTCCATTCTACAAAGCATAATTGTGGATGATTATTATTATCTATTGTTCACAAATACTCATAACAGGTTGGAGTTGAAGCTTGAAAACAGGGTAGTTGCCGCATAGTAAATCATAACAAGAGCTATTCCTGCATGTTGAGACGTAGGGGTGTTGTCCTTTTCTTTTACTGTGGTGACCTATGTCACAAAACTAGAAGGCTTCTTGCTTCTTCCACCTCCACAACCACCAACTTGTGGAGTTATATCGAGCTTCTAGGATTTTCCGTGCCGACATCTATGCCATTGCCATTATCGCGTCTACTACCATGGCTGTCTTGGATTTCGTCAATATGTAGATCATTTGCTTTCAAGCTTCCAGCGTTGCGTGATTCACTTGGAGGTGAAGTTTGAAGGGGAAATGATATCGCACCAATGGTTTGATTTCGAGTTAGAATCAAGTTGAGCCTAGTTATTTGGGTTTTAAATGTTTAATTTTTTTTAGATAGAATTAAGAAGGTTGAGGTGTAATATTTTGTTTTTACTTAGCTTTATCGTGTTTAACATACCTATATAAAGGCACGCAACAACCTATTTCAATAGAGATTGATTGGAAATCATATCAAGAGCTATCCCTGCATTATGAGACTTAGGGATGCTTTACCAACATCATTTTTTTGTACTGCGGTGACCTTTGTCACAACATTAGAAGGCATCTTGCTGCTTCCACCTCCACAACCACCAACGATATCGTGGAGTTATATCGAGCTTCTAGGATTTCCCGTGCCGACATCTATGCCATTCTCGCATCTACCACCATGACCGTCTTGGATTTCGTCAACATGTAGATTATTTTCTTTCAAGCTTCAAGCGGTACATGATTCACTTGGAGGTGAAGTTTGAAGTTTGGGAAATGATTTGGGACCATCGGTTTGATTTCGAGTTAGAATCAAGTTTAGCCTAGTTATTTGGGTTTTAAATGTTTACTTTTTTAGATAAGATTAAGAAGGTTGAGGTGTAATCTTTTGTTTTATTTAGCTTTATCGTGTTTAGAGTTTTTACATTCCTATATAAAGGCATGCAACAAGCTATTTCTGTAGAGATTGATTGGAAATAAATAAATTAAAGTTTCTTGAGAGATCGAATACCCTAATTTATATTTCCTTTATCTTTATCTCCAAACTATCTACCTCCATAATGTCTTGCCTTACTGATTTATGTTTTATTATCAAATAACCATTGTTGTTCTAGTGCTGTTGTTTTGGTGCCAAAAGGAGCAACGGGCATGCAACCTTACATTCACGTGCCTTGTCGATAACCATAAATTTTGACGACCGCCGATGCTCCCAGAACTCACAAACGAGTTTGCATTCCTGCCATGTCTCAAAATTCGGTCGATCGATTGGATAGCCAACCGGCCATCCGATTGGCCTGGTTCAGAACTTCAACCAATTACACATATACGACATGACGCGGTAAGGATAATACGTCACAGACACACCTATTTTGTTGTCCTAGTGTATTTTGGTGTGTCTGAGTTGTGTCCAATACGTGTCCGACACAACCTACATTTTTGGAGTGTGTGCGCTTTGTAGGTTCCTTCAATTTGGTAAATTTTTCCAGAAACCATACTATATTCATTTGCTCAATTATGCAACTATTTCTAGGGTTTTGTGTAGAGTCCCTTTCTTTGCTAATCCAATTTCGGAATCACCGGTAGCGAAAAAGGAACTCCCATTGTGTAGCTTAGATTCACATAATATTTACTGCAGAATGTGACCAATGGAAATGAATCAACTATCTTCTTTGTAGTGGAGCTCAACACTTACCTTATCTTGAGGAACTACTCTTGAGGAATTCTTGACCTAGCCAGCTCTACTTGAGGAAGAACTCCCTAGCTTTGGTTGCTACTGTTTGTGCCGAGCACGAATAGACTTTGGAGAGGAAAGATGGAAGGCGTCGTCGGAACGTGGAACGGTGGACATAGAAAGAACTCCAAAAGTTCCCTGTCAACCATTTTCCCTTCTACGCACTTTGGGCGGGCTTGCATTATAATAATTTTCTTTTGCAAATTAATCTTTAACACCCTTAACTTCATGTTATTCAATTAGCGAGTCATCCATATAGGGTCCTTCGGTCTTGTCCTGCGACACTATGGTTCCTCATTGTTGCCTTCTCTATGATACTGATTCTTGCTTGGAGTCCAGACTAGGTTGGTATGCAACAAACATGTATGATTTTCTTGGGCTACATAAATTTTATTTGAACTTGCATGAGTAATGGTTCTCCTACTTTGTACAGCAAAGAATCCTCAGCAGGTTTTTGATCCTATACCTATAAATTAATAGCAGATAATATATCTTTCAAAAATCTACTATTACCTTGTTTATTTTTTTTGGAAATCCTCAAAAAAGTTAAAAATTTATGTCCTCCATTTGAAATGTCTTCTCGGCAGTTTCTATTTCTTTATTTCTTTTTTAACTTGGCTTTTATAAGATGAAGTAAAAGAAGAAAGCATTTCATGCCTGCTGTCTTGCACTAATATGTTATGCAACTTCTGAGTTTGAAGTTGTAACCGCTCTACTTGCTTTGTTTAAACATGTATGTGCTTTCTACATAAGCATAGTGAAGATATATTTCCATGAGATGTATGTTTTGATTTTCTTCATCACCTGAAGTTGCATAACTGCAGGTTTTAAACTGTCATGATTCAGTCATTTATATACTGGCACCTTTGAGTTATGCTATTGTTTATGGATGTTCGGATGCCACTGTTGTTCTTGGTGCTATTGGTAAGGTATGTCTAATGCTATCATAATTTCACTCTATGATGCAACTCATATTAAAATGTTAAAAGTTCTATTGGCTCTTGTTTTATTTTATTTAAGCATTAAGTAGTTTCTAGTATTAATATTTAAACTGAGTAGTTCATTTCTGCTCATGACTGGTCTAAAGCACTTACTTTCTCTCTATTGCCTTCTGTACATCGGTACTTGTGCTGTGAAATGTACGATGCAACTTTTTTTGGTTACTTTTGTCTTTTGTTAATTTTGCCTGTTATAATAGATTGGATAATTTGCTAAAGGTGCACCTTTTTTTTTACTTAGATCCGGAATTTATGTAGCAAGTGCAATTGTTTTTTATTCATCTGGTCTGTAAAAGTTCTTATTTCTTCTTGAATTTGTTTTCCATCCTGCTCGTTTTCTACTATGGTGCTATTTTGGTAGGTCTTCTTCACAGTATTCTACTATGTTTTTGCAGATTGTCTATTGTGTTACCACTACATTTGGAAATACTTCTCTTTTTGTTTTTTGGTTTAATGTGTCAGAGAGTATGCTATGGATATTGTATCGTATCCTCTTACCTCTTGTCTACAATATTTTCTAGTCTAATGAAACTAAGATAGTGCACCTTGGTTACATGAGTTTAAGTGGCTAAAAAAAGTACCCACCAAGTGGCCTTTCAGGTTTTATGGCAAGGCCATCTCTTGCTTATAACTTAGCTTGGCTAGGAATTTTGGCACTAGGCCAGAGGGTTGATGTCATGGTGCTCAATTCTTTTTTAGCTTTCTCATGCTTTACTGGCAACCAATTGATGACAGAAGCTCATATAGAGATGATGATTGAGTAAACTTATTTTTTGGCCTTATATTAACTTTTTGATTTAGTTTTATATATTTGAATGTATTTATCTTGAGGTGCCAAGTAAAATTTAGACTTTAATGTTCAGACACATGTAGTCTTTGGTTGTCCTAGACTTTTGAATTGGTTGCATTATAGGTATATATGGTTTGCAGTATCGCTCGATACCAATCAGATACGGCTGATATCAATAAGATTTGGCATGTCCTGATCAGATACCAACCGCTATCGTTACCGACTAATACTGACATTGGGGGTCCCTTTCCAGTTGATTCGATAAAGAAAATTGAATGAAAAAGATCAGTCAGTAAGGATGTAAAAGCATGTAAATGAAAACTTATTTATTGTAGGTAAACCAATCATCAAAGTTGACTATTATTTCATTCAATTTCAAAACTACTAAGAAACAACAGAGACAATACTTAAAATTTTGTCTAAATATACAAAATATTTTTTCTAAACATTTAATAATTTATTAATAATTTTTTGTTTTCCAGTACCAAAAATCGGATACTTCGATCCGAAATTACCGATAATGTCGATACCGCCGATACCGATACTCATCGGAAGGGCCCAATACTGATTTCGATTCCGATACAGAGGTTCAAAGTATTGGTATCAGAATCGATATCAGACCATTCCTATGAGTATCGGGATCTGCAGTTTCGGATCGCAGTATCGAATTTTTTATCGGAAAGAAAACAATTATTAATATATTATTAACATTTTAGAAAATATATTTTATACATTTCGGCAATATTTTAAGTATTTTCAAGTGTTGTTTCTTAGTAGTTTTGAAATTGAATGGTATAGTAGTCAACCTTGTCGATTGGTTTACATGGTTTATATGCGATAGATAGGTTTTCTTCTTTTACATACTTTTACAACCTTATACTTTTTACCCTTGCCGATTGGTCCTTCTCGTTTAATTTTCTTTGCCGAATTGACCGAAAAGAAACTACAATGTTGGTATCGGTCACTATCGGGTATCGGTTGGTATCGGACCGGGACATGCCAAACCGTATCGGTATCGGCTGTATGGGCAAACTATGCTGCAAACCATGGTATATAGATCTAAAGGTTTCAATAGTCTTGATAGTGCCAACTAGGGCTGTAAATGATTGGGTCCATGTTGGGTTTATGTATTGTCCTGATTCTGTAGTGAATGATTGGGTCTAATCTATATCCATTGTAAATGATTATGATTTATGCCTCTGAAAAATCAAAAGCTGATATTGTTTAGCCATACAATAGAATCAAAATTCTTGTTGTCGGGGGGAAGTGAATCAACAAATGCATGGAAGGAAGAGCCTCTTTTTTGTCATCCAGCTTAAGTCAGTACAGAGAAGCCATCGTTCAATGCGAAGAAGCTCTATTGCTTGAAAGTTTTCATTGAGGTGATAAGGCCACCTTCATTTAAATAAAGCAAGAAACATTCCTCTCTTCTCAGTGCGTTCGTTTCATTTTGATTATTTACCATTTCACTTGGGAGCCTTTTTGGATCGCAGAAAGTCCATGGAAAATTGTCACTTTCGGAAACTAGGGAACATCCATCTAGCTTATGTGTTTTGTTTGGGGGCAGTGGAGGAAGTTGCTAGTAATGAATGCATATAAGAGTATTGCGCCCCCCCCCCCCCCCCCCCCCCCCCCCCCCCCCGCCTCCCTCTCAAACCATTGCTCAGTTTGGAGGAAGTGGTCAGAAACCTTTTTTTTCTTCTTCTTCTTCTTCTTCTTCTTCTTCTTCTTCTTTATATTCTCCTCATTTTCTAATTAATTTAGTTTAACTTAAGAAAATATTAATTAGTAATTAAGATAATATTAATAAGAAATAGTAATTAATGGTAATATAAGAAAATAATATCATAATCGAATAATTATCATATAAGTTAGTAAAAAACATAATTTAAAGAAATAGTTAGGATTTAATAATATTATTGTATATATATTATAAAAACTAGTATATATGCACGTGTGCATTGCACGTATTTCATACTACTTGGGAAGTGCAACTAATAGTCTTTTAATTTTTTACTACTTGGGAAGAACAAACAATATTTTCCCTTAATTTTTTTTATATATACATAACTACCTAACTATCGATGTTAAACTTATTAAATAATTTTAATTAGTAAACATAAATAATGACATTTTGGAACAAAATCTTCCACGGTGGAGCTCAATTTTTCTTATTGTATGGTAGTATAGATTTATATTCTTAATACAAATGTTACTATTATATTAGTTAACTAATTCTTGAAATATTATTCTTGACATTACTATTATCATATTATTATAAGTAATTAAGATAGTTGATTAATATTCATAAAAATAATAATTAAGATATGAAAATTAATGACTAACTATCATATTAGTTAGATAGTTAATTAATGTATAGTAATTAGTAATGGCGCGACGATAAAGCTACTTGCATCCTAGAGGATATATATATATATATATATATATATATATATATATATATATATATATATATATATATATATATATATTTGGAAAAAAGGGTAAATTTTATTCCAAAGGAAAAGCCATAATCTTACAACATACAATCTGAGTGGGACTCCCACTCATCAATTCTCCATAGCATTTACATCAAACTCAATGTTATCGAGAATGCCAACCGGAGGGGTGACCAGCCCCTCAAAGATCCGACGGTTTCGCTCCCGCCATACATGCCAAACCGAAGCAGCCAGACGAACTCTGGCTGTTCGGAACCAATTCTGCCCTCGACCTCTGCTATCTCGGATCACCGGGATGATATCCCCAGTACCTTTCCCGGAGGCGCATACTCCCAACACACGACCCTGCTCCGACCAGATCTGCCATGCCATAGCGCACTCGAAGAAGATATGCTTTATAGATTCAGGCTCCAAACAGCAAAGCACACACTTGGGATCCGGAACCGGCACACCAAACGAACTCAGGCGATCTCTAGTCAAGAGGCAGTCCAGTAGAAGCTTGTAAACACACAACTGCATCTTCCTGGCCAGACCCTTGCACCAAATGAACTCATAATCGGGACTCAGAGGGAAGGTACGTCGGATAAGGTTGTAGCAGCTACGGAATTGGAACTCCCCAGTTCCCGAAGATGCATCTGTCGGCTCCCAAATCCACCGATCCGCAGGCAAAGCCGGATAAATGACTGTAGACATAATGATCTCACCCAGCTCCTCAGTGAACCGATAGGAATCCGACCTCCACTCCCCATTACGAATAATGCGGCTACACGTCAGACCACGCATGTCCTCCTGATGAGTCGAAGCTCCCCTGATGTCCAACAGCGAACGCCGATCTAGCCAAGGATCCCGCCAGAGGTCCGTACCCGACCCATCCTTCAGGACCCTCCGGATAGCAGACTTGAGCACCCCCCTGTGTCGCAGGATAGTCTTGAACGTGACTGAATGGTTATTGTCGGTAGAACACGTCCAAAAGTTGCCCTGCTTCACGTATCTGCTGTGCATCCAGTCCGCCCAGAGAGACTCTCCGCTGATGAATCTCCAGGCCAGCTTAAGCGCAGAAGCCTCCCTAATCTCCAGCAACGGCCTGAGCCCCACTCCTCCCTCCTTCCTGGGACGACAGAGCTGCTCCCAGGAGATCGCATGCATACCCCCCTCTAAATGAAATCTGCACAGAGTCGCTCCACTCGTCGCATAGTGGCCACAGGGAGGAGGATGGACTGCAGCCAGAAATGGGCCACAGCCGAGATCACCGATCTGACCAGCTCAATGCGTCCGCCAAAAGACAGACCGGCGGCCTGCCAACCTTCTACTCTCCTTTGGACATACTCCACGAAACTATGGCAGTCCTGATCCTGTGCATAGTTGACTATGAGAGGCACTCCTAAGTAACGTACCGGAAGATCACTCCTCGCGATACCCAGCACATCAGCCCGCTCCTCCTTTCGGGTACACAGGGAGCTGAAGTAGACCCTACTCTTATCCCTGTTCATCTGGAGACCCGAAAAGGACTTCAACTCTTCCATAATAGCCGCAAGCGTCTGCAACCCCTCCGTCGAAGGCTGGATGAAGACTAGCAGGTCATCCGCATAAATAAGATGAGTAACTGGAGGGTCCATCCTCCGAAACAGAGGAACCAGCTGTCTACGGTGCACTGCCAGATCCATCAAGCAAGTAAAGTATTCCATAACAAGCGTGAACAGGTAAGGGGACAGAGGGTCCCCTTGCCTAAGCCCACGGTTGCTCTGGAAGTACCCATAAGGAACACCCTGGATGAGAACAGAGAAAGTAGGGGACGTAATGCACTCCCGGATCAACGCAACCCAGTGCTCCGCGAAACCCATGGCGGTCATCAGATGACAGAGGAAGTCACGATTGACCATGTCATACGCCTTCCTCAGATCCAGTTAAACACAGGCTTTCTCCCCTCCGGGTCTGCTAAATCCTCTCACCATCTCATGAGCCAGGAGGCTGTGCTCTGCGATCGACCTCCCCTTGATGAACGCAGCCTGATTCGGAGATACTAGGTCCTGCATGATCCCCTCCATCCGCCGGCACATAAGGTGCGTAATTATCTTATAAAGATAATTACAACACGCAATAGGTCTGAAATTCGCCAATGTTGTCGCTCCCTCCTTCTTTGGCACCAAGGTCAGAAAAGTATGATTCAGTTCTTTCAGAAGCTTCCCTTTGGTGAAGAATTCCTGCACCACCTCCACGACCTGATGCTTCAGGATGTCCCAATGTCTTTTGAAGAAACCACTGCTGAAGCCATCCGGACCAGGAGCCTTGTTGGGATCCGCCACCTTGATAATAGATTCTACCTCCTCCAACGTCACAGGAACAAGGAGAATGCCATTTCCATATGGGGTCACCAGTCTCTTCGTAACAACATCTGGAAACACAGACAAGTAGTCAGTCTAGAAATATAACTCAGAATAGTACCTGACTGCCTCGTCCTGGATCTCAGCCGGGGTCCCCACCAGAATACCATATGCATCGAGAAGCTGGAAGATGTGATTCCTATTCTGTCTCGTCCGGATAACATCATAGAAGAACTTGGAGCAACGGTCGCCGTCCTTAAGCCAGGAACATTTGGCCCGCTGTGCCGAGCTAATCTCCTTCTGCAGCCTCAGGATGTTGACTTCTCCGATCAGCTCCTTCTCTCTAGCCGCCAAGTCCCCATTGAGCATGTCAGCTTGCATATCCAGCTGTAAGGTCCGCAGCTCCACTTCCTTATCTTCTAAGGTGGACTTGGGCAACCCCTTCACCCAACTCCTTAGAGCTCTCTTCGTGGCCTTGAGACGACGAACCAGGCGGAACTGAGCCGTCCCCTCCTGACCGCTAGTAAGCCCCTCTGCGACAGCCTCTAGGTATCCCTCCGATAGATACCAACTGTTGTTGTACCGGAACGGACGGGACTTCCCAAGAGCCCGAGCAGTGAAGCCAACCCTGATGGGGGAATGATCGCTCGTCCCAGCGGCCAGGCCCTCAGCCGAAGTGTTGGGGAAGTGACGGAACCACTCCCCATTGCCCAGGGCTCGATCAAGCTGACAAGCAACCCTGTTATGAGTTGCTTTGTTATGCCAAGTCCAGATGAAGCCTGAGCGAGACAATCCCCGAAGCCCCGCAAGCAGGAGGCATCTCTGGAAATCATAGAGGATAGAATCTGGAACCGGACGACCCCCCCAGCTTCTTCCCTTGATGCAGAAGGGCATTGAAGTCTCCGATCAAGAGAAGAGGAAAGCACGACGAGTCAGCAATAGAAGAAACCCGGGAGATGTCGCTCCATAGGGACTCCTGTCTCCTTCTGTCATTGTGGCCGTAGACAGCCTCCAGCAAGAACCGGAGGTCGTCCTTGTTCACGAAGGAGATGGCAATCAACTGCTCCGTCATCAAGATTAAATCACCATCCCAATTCTTCGAGTTCCAGCGAACCCAAATTCTGGCCATGTCACATAGAGCCAGGTTGTGCAGTTGGGCCCAATGAGAAGGGGTCCGCCGAGCAAGAGTCATCTCACCTTTTATTTTGGATTCTAATATAACAGAAATGTCATATTTCTCTCTGTGGAACACCCCACAAATCTCTCTCCACCTCCCTAGCGAACACGCCTCCCTCACATTCCAGGCGATAATGGCCATTAATTAATGAGAGGTGGGGTCCCCCTGAGAAACAACCGGTTCAGCACATGGGAAAAGTGCCGCATCCGTCGCTAAGGAATCCTCCTCCATCCCAGTCGGAACCGCCTGTTGGAAAGCGACCTGAGATAGAACCAACGCCCAGGCAGGGTTGTCAACACACACCGGCTCCTCTCTGTCAGTAGTATGTCCCTCTACCCTGGAGGGGCCATCCCTCAGCAGGCCGACAGCGCGTCTCTTCCTACAGTAAACCTGTCCTCTAGACGAACCGCCATCCCCTCGTGCCTCAATCTCCGACGCCACCATACCTCTAGTGACTATGCTACTTAGCCCCTGGCAAGTGGTCATCGCCCCACTCGTGGGGGCAAGCTGAGTGGATACAACGAGGCTCAAACCACCATCACTCACAGGATGAGTAACCTCTCCCTCCAAGACCTCTGCTCCACTATCATCTCTGATATCCATATCGCAGGGAGCTTCTGTAGCCTCACTAAGAGGGATAGTAGGCTCCATCGGATGTCCAACCTCCGAACACGCACTGGCCAGATGCCCGAAACAGGAACAACGTGAACAGGTAGGTGGGACCCATTCATATTCCACCTTCTGGGTAAGCACCTCCCCAAAAGGGATCTCATATTCCACCACCTTCGGAAGCTCCCCCCTGTCCGAATCTCCACAAAGATCCTCGCATACATCAACCGCGTCCGAAAGGCAGTAGTGTCATCTGCCTTGATCGGGGTGCCCACCAAGCTGGCTAGCCGCATCAACAAAGGTATGCTCTAAAACTTGACTGGGAACTTAGGGAAGCGAATCCATACAGGGATGGCATTCAGAACTTTCCTCTCACATCGAAGCTCCGGGGTCCACTCCTTGAGAATGATCAGTCTGCCATCGAACGTCCAGGGGCCTCCTTGGAGAATCCGAGCGACATCCTCCGCCAGTCCGAACTTCACATAGTAGAAGCCGTTCTCGCGGGCATAGAACTCCATACTCCCCTTAGGCTGCCAGACACGAGCTGCATATCCCCGGATCTGTCCGTAGAAAGGCTTGTTGCCTAAGACATACAGGACGATAGTATTCTCCCAATATGCTGTCACCTTCTGGATCTCCTCCGCAGGGAAAGAGGCCCGAAAAATCCCTCCCTACCTTGATCGGCGGGACGTACTCCATCGATGTGGGGGTTTTCGGCCCCACAGGTTTGCAGATCTCAGCCCAGGATCGTCCAGCAGGCCGAGTGGTCGTTCCAACAGTCCTCGGGCCAACCTCCGTCCGAGGAGTCCCAAATCCCTGAACATCCAGATCCACCACCTTGCTCTTCCCCTTGGCCGCCGCGGTTGCCTTCGGCTGCCAACCCACCGATCTCCCAGAAGACGCCCCCGGACCCCGGGCAGATGGACGAGACCCTGACCCGTTCTGACGGCTATCAGGATGACGATCCCTAACCATACCCTGTCCGCCTCCCGTCTTTCCCCCGGTCTTCGTCACACGACGGCGCGTAACCGTCGTCCATCCATCACCCTCCATTTGGCTCCCCATAGATTCAGAGCCTGCTCCGAATTCAAAGTTCGGGTTAATAGGGCCACCCCGCAGCGAGTCCAATCCCCCCGACACCGAACGGATGCCGCCCGATCCTCCTCCCGATGTGCCCGCCCCCCCCCCCCCCCCACCGCCTGGGGGGGGGGTCGCCGACTTCCCTGGGGGTCCACCTGACCCCCGCCCCTATGCTCCCGCACCTCCCCCCACCGCCTGGGTGGGGGGGGGGGGGGGGGGAGCAGCCGCGCGCGCCAACGTCGGGGGGTCCGCCCGACCCCCCTGATCCTTCTCCCCCACCCCCCCTCCGCCTGGGGGGGGGGGGGGGGGCACCGTCCGTTGCTCCCGGCGGCCGCACCCCGCCTGCAAGTAGATCCGGCGGCCGCCGGGGGGGGGGGGTGCCGCGCAGAAACCCTAGGTCGTCCGAGTCGCCTGGAGCTCCCATCCGTTTTTTTTTGAAACTATATATATATATATATATATAAGGTGTAAGGTTTTGTACATCATCTTGACTCTCCCTAGACTTGTGTAAGAAGGAGCCTCGTGGCACTGGAAGACCCTTTTTTTAGTAAAATACTTCTCCACTTTCATGTATCTTCCGTATTAGCTATCCAAACACCAAAATCGAAGGAGGGGGGGGGGGGGGGGGGGGTGGTGGTTGTGGGGGTAAGAAAGGGGATTAAAGTGGTGGAGTTTTACCATTTGGTTTAGTGTTTTACCACCTGGATTCCACACCCCCCCCTTTTTTTTCTACCATCTAGTAATCTACTTTTCCATTTCTCTATAACTTCCATATTTTCTATTCAAACACCTAAATAGGATGGTTGGGGCAAGAAAGAAGATTAAAGTGGTTTGAAGTTTCACCACCTAGATTTCAACTGTCCATTTTTCCTTCCACCTCCTTCAATCCAAAGATGACCTAGACGATCTAGTTCAAATTCACCATTAGTCCTGTTGTCAGAAGCTATGGGACATGCAACCAGATGAGTGTTACCATATTTTTTGTTAGTTGGATGCATCAAGTTTCAAGTTTTGAAACATGTAGAGAATGAGGATTGGACATGTTTTTTTTAGTAAAATCAGGGGTTATTTGGGTAGGTGTGAGCGAGAAGTAGGAAAGTAGAGGGCCATGTTTGGTTTGAGGAAGGTGGAGAGGAAGGTGAGGCTGTAATCATGATAGAAGAGATCATGGCCTCCCTTGCCCCCCCACCCCCTCTTCACCATTTCCACGCACTTTCTTTTTGAGAGGATGCGGGGTGGAACTTGGCTTTTTTGTCTCCCCATTTTTTACTAATAATTACTTAACTAATTAATAATATTCATTAATAACTAATTACTGTTATATTGAAAACTTAATAATTAAGATTCTTGATATATTAGGAATCAATATAATTAATTAAATATTAATAGATATTATTGACTAATATTAATACTAATTAATATTAATAAATAAGTAATAAGATAATTTATTTTAAGCAGTTCATAAAATTAATTAATGTTAAGTAATCTATTATTCTAAACTCATAGTTAAGATATCTAATTAGTGTTAACTGGCTTATAATGTTAGCTAATATTAACCTATTAAGATAGTTAATTATTAAAAATAGTACTAAATAACGCATAAGTACTTGTATTAGTTAGTATATCATAATTAATTAATAAGATTATTTTGTTCGTATCAATTATTAATAGTTAAATTAATATTAAATTATATAATTAGTATTACTAATTGATTATCAATTTAGTTAGATAATTAATTTTAGTCTTTAGTGATATTACAATGTACACTTTCCCACCTCCATTCTTCCACCTTCAATTCAAACACATTTTGGGAGAAGAGGGAGACAAGAAAGTGCATGAAAGTCCAAGCATATGCACAACATGGATTTGCACTTTCCCACTTCCCTTTCACCTCCCTCTATCTAAACAGCCCCTCAATGACAACTTGATATGCGCTATTAACTGATCAGAAATCGTAGTGCCTAGTTCTAGTTGGTGCTTGTGAATAAAAGATGCTCAGGCTAGACTGTATCCAACAAATAAGAGTAGTATGAATTATGAAACTATAGAGTCTCTCTCTCTCTCTCTCTCTCTATATATATATATATATATATATATAGATTGGCCTTTTACAGATTTAGTTGATACAATACTTAGCAGAGGTTTGTAAAATGATCTCACAAGGTCACGTGCTAGTAGACACTTGTCAACTATGCTCCTTGTATAAAATTAGTTTGATTGAGTGAGATTAGTCCTGGAGGTCCAGGAGGAGCCTGTGGGCATGAGAATGGAGAATAATAGTTCACTGAAACTGAAGATGCAAGCTGTTGTCCTATCATATTTATGTAGAGTTCCATCTGACTATTTATTATCCTGGATGTACACTTTTTTATCCTATCATATTTATGTAGAGTTCCACCTGAGAAAGAGAAGAGTAGTTGATGAAACTGAAGGTATATTGGTTTGGAGGTGGGGATGAGGAAAGTAGTTCCATCTGACTATTTATTATCCTATCATATTTATGGGGAGGTCTAATGATTCAGGGGTGTCACACAGTCACAGTTGAAACAATGTTTTCGAAAGAGGATTGTGTCTTTCTATATACATTGATTGTATAAACTCAATGACGACTTGGTATGCCCTATTAACTGACGAGATCCTGAAATTCTAATGCCTAATCTCATAGATGCTTGTTAATTGTAGAAGAGAGACTATTCTTTTTTAAGTTGTCTTTATTAGTCTCTAGTTTTTACTCTCATATTGGATAGCTACCAAGAAGGGGCTTCAGCCTCATGTATGAATACCCCCTTATTCATCAAGTAAAATTAATCCATTCAGTTGACTATTTCCATTTCTCCACTTGGTATCAGAGAATAGGCTCTTTACCATCAAAACACTAGCCCGATCATAACCTACCAAAATCCGTAGCCACAGCCGCTTGACCTTGATTCTCCTCAACTCAAACCCTAACCCTAGCAGCTAGTAACCCGAAACCAATCCAACTCTTCTAAGACGAATCTTCATCTCTCTATTACAGAAGAAAACCTTTGTGGTCTCCGTTCAAGGCCTATTCTTTCTTCCACTCCACAATCCTGTTGCAGAATATATCACTACGTGCAGGTGCCTTCAAAAGCTTGTGAACACTCTCCAATTCTTTCATCCATTCCATAATCCTGTTACAGAAAAGTTCATTACGTGTGGATGTCTCTGAAAGCTTGTGAACACTCCAATTTGAAGCATATATGGATACTCCAAAACTGGTACCGCTTCGTATCTTATCCGAGTCGTATACATATCGGACACACACGATGTGGACACTACAAAATACACTAAGACACTAAAATCTGTGGTCTGTCTCCATTTCCATATTGTGTTGTATCATATTTGTATCCATGCAATGTAGGTCTCCAACAGTTGCACACATTGTCTCTAATGTCCTACTCAGAAGCATTACAATACTCATAATGCATCAAAGTATTCTTTTGTTTTCATTTTGAGCGGGAAGCTTTATTTAGAAATTATTTTGACCACATATATATTCCTTCCATCCAGCTAAAACATTCCATCTCTCCCATCTCTTTCTCCTCCAACACACACCTATGCCAAATACAAATGAAGTTGCTGCTGCAGACAAACACAACTCCAGAAGTACTTCTCTAAATTAAATGATGTTTGTAGGAAGCTAATAAGTTGTTTAACTTTGTTCCATTAAATCTTCTTGCAGGAATACAAAGTTTTTCTTACATTCTCGTCTCTTATAGAACCCTTCTGAACAATAATCTTACTTGCCAAAAGTATTTATTTGTGCTGAAAAGATTATAAATACCATGGACTTTTTGTGTGGGATGCATTTGGATTATTTTTTTGCTCTTATTTTTTGCTTTCTAATTTTTAGTTTCTTGGTCCAGATGCTTATGCTAGGTAAAGTTTTGTACATTGGATCATTGCTAGAGTCTGATAGTAGTTTCTTGGAAAAAATACCAACATGGTTCAAACATTTCTTCCTATGTTGCACGAGTACGGATACAGTAAAGGACACAATACGGGTACGGGATATGGGCATTTTCAAATAGGTTAAGTTTAATCATCTATTTTACACGAATACGGATACAAGTACGGACACGATACGGATATGAGCACCATTTCACTGTGTCCGTGCAACATAGATATCCTCATTCTGGCTATTAGTAAAACAATACCGATTTATTTGCCGTAAGTTTGTTACTTTTGCTTAGATGACCAATTAGTCTATATCCTGAAGTGACTACTTTCTCTGATTGTATCTCTATACAATTTTTCTTTTTTTCTTTCTTTAAAGAATCTATTTACGTACACATTTTATGTGCATGTATGGAGTTATGAATGAATTGTGTTTCCTTCTGCTCATCTGAGTTTGAGTTACAATATTTCATTTGCAGGCTGTAAGAGTGGAACATTGTGAAAGGGTACAGGTTATTACAGCTACAAAACGCATCTGTATTGCAAATTGTCGTGAATGTGTTTTTTTCTTGGGAGTAAATCAACCACCTCTTATCCTTGGGGATAACCATAAGATACAAGTAAGTAACGTTTTGTGCTACTGTAGGATCTGTTTCATCCACGTGCTTCTCCATGTCTGTAAAGAGTGTAAAAGTGAAACATACTCGTCTTTCTCAACAGAGACTACTTTGTATGTAATTCACTGTTGTAACACAATATAATATTTCATTCAAACCTTCCTAGTCAGCGGATTTTTTTTCTATTTCCTACATAAGTACCCCCTTTTCTTTAAGTGGTGATGAATCTACAGAAAGATATATAAATGGTTGACATACGAACTAATGATACAGGAGTTGGGCAATGAAATTGAGGTGTTTTCTAGTGCAAAGTTATCAACAGATACCGGATGGTAATAAGTCGAGATATGAAGTGTTGTATATTTGTATTGATATAAGGGTTTAATTGCAAAGGTTCAGTGCTGCAGGATAGAAGTCTATATTCAACAACAACAACAAAAACAAATTCTTTGACCCAAATTTATGGGGTCGACTATTGATTCCTATTCTTCCCTTCGGCTGTGTGTCCTCTGTAACGCCAACAAAATTTAGTATCTTTCTTTAACACTTCAAACCATGTTTGATTAGACCTACCTCTAGTTGTAGCGACTCCATTAACTACTATGTTATCGTTCCTCCTTACATTATATATCTATCGGTGCTATGCATGTGTCCAAACTATCTAAGTTGATTTTTTTTTTATCTTGTTATCAATTGGTGCCACCTTTAACTTCCTCCGTACATACTCATTTCTTATCCTAGTCTTTAGTATATTGCCGCTCATCCATCTTAACATTTTAATTTCAGCTACACTAACTTTCTGGACGTGTTGCTTCGTAATTGCCCAACACGTCAATTCATAAAACATGGCTGGTATTATGGCACTCTTGTAGATTTTTTCTTTCAACTTCAGAGTTATCTTGCGATCACAAAGTATTCCATAAGCACTCCTCTATTATAAATATAATGTGTTATTTCTATGCATGACATTATTTTCAATCTCTCCATTATGATGAATGGTTGATCCTAAATACCTAAAGTGACAGGACCAATATTGTCAATGGCGCATAGAACCGCGCGCTATTGGCCGAGGCACAATGTGGCGTACCTAGGCACATTGCCATGATGCGAGGCGTTGTGCTTCATTGAGGCACACGTCTCAGTCACACACACGTCTCAGTCACGCCATGGCACGAGGCACATGGCGTATTAAGACGCCGTCTCATGAAACTGATGCGGGCCAACCCATTATCACCTACACACGTCGCAGGAGACGTAGAGCCATTTAGGCCCATTTTTTAGGCCTTTCAGTTATTTTAGTCATGGAGGGGTATTGTGGTCTTTCACCACAATAACCCTCCTAGGGTTTGCTTTTCTTTTCTATTTATAGTCAGGGCTAGCCGTCATTACTTTTATGCTTGGATTGAGAAAACTCTCTCAAGTGTCATCAAGAAGGATTTTATTACTTTGTTCCGTTCAATCAAAGTTGGAAGTTTTTGTTATTTTCCTATATTAAAGATCATTCTGTTTCTATTCCTCTTGTTCTTTGTTTTATTTGCTTTCTTTTGTGAATCGATTGAGTCGATTCACAACAATTGGTATCAGAGCCCTCTACGAGCCATAGCAGACGGGACGAGAACTTCAATCGACGAGAAGATCCGAGGTCTTCGGGAGGACTTCACCGCCGAGATCGATAGCTTGAAGAAATCCATGGAAGCCTCCGTTAAAGATCAAGCATCCACGAACCAGGAACTCCGAACGGAATTCCGCACGGAGATGCGGGACATGCGGAAGGAGACGACGGCTATAATGACGCTCTTACAAAACATCTCGAAGAAGATCAACGGCGACGAAGCGGAGGCGGTAACAACCCAAATCCTAGGCGATCAACTAGGGTTTGCTCCTGCGGAGGGGGAGGCGACCGAGGAGGAAGGACCGGCCGGCGGCCGCTACCCCGCAACCGCCGTCGCCGCCGCACCTCCGGGCTGGGTCCTGGCGGCCGGCGATCACCGCCGGACAGCAGCCGAGGGCCGCGGGAGCGCTACAGCAGGCCGCGCGAGCCCAGGTGGGGCCACGGCTACTGTGGGCGACCGCTGGCCGGCCCTCGACCGCCACCCAGGGCCGGCCGGCCCCAGGGGAGCCGCCGGCGAGCGGCTGTGGCCGGACGTCCGCCGACCATTTCGGTCCCGACGGACCGGCGCCACACCTGGGAGAGGCCCTAGGGCTTGGGGCCCCCTATAGGGGTCGGACGATGACCTCGAACTACGGTGATAGGTTCACGAGTTCGGGAAGGGGCTTAGCTGGAGTTTCGGCTCGGACGGGAGGGACGGAGCCGCCAGGAGGGGCGAGGAACACAGGAGGCAGCAATTTCTTTGGAGAAACGGCGGATCCCGCCAACTTCCAGAGAGGGGATCTACCCCCACGACGACCACCACGGGCGAGAGCAGTCGGTGACTATAGGGGTCCGGTAGAGGAGTGGGGTGAGCAGACCTGGGCTGACGAGCGGTATGAGGATGGTGACAGAGCCCCGTACGAGGCCAGCGGAGAGACACACACCGTTGGGAAGGAGGACGAGGCAGGGATGATATGCAGCACGATGACCTTAGCGCGGATCGTCGGCTGAAGAAACTGAAGCTACCCACGTTCGAGGGTGCGGACCCGGACGAGTGGATTTTTCGGGCAGAGCGCTACTTCGAGATCATGGAGCTGACCGAAGCGGAGGTCCTCAGATGCATCGGGATCTACTTCGAGGGCTAGGCCCTGGCGTGGTATCGGTGGAGATCGGCGAGGACCCCGTTCAGCAGCTGGGCGGAGCTGACGGGATACATTCTAGACCGCTTCCAGGAGACGGCTTCGGACGATTTCTACGAGCAGTGGTCGTCGCTATGATAGGAGGGGACGGTTCGAGACTTCGTCGCGAAGTTCGATCTACTATCCGGACGCGTTCGAGGGGTGTCGGACGAGTTACAGATAGGTATGTTTATGAAGGGTTTAAAGCCCTCTATACGAGCGGAGCTCAAGCTGCAGAGTCCGCGGTGCTTAGAAGATCTCCTCCGCCTGGCCCACAAGGCAGAGGAGAAATTGGCGGAAGAGAAGCGCTTTAAAGGCGCTTGGGGAACGACGGGACAAGCGCAGTCAGGCAGGGCCAGTACTTCCCGACCAGCTGCAGGAGCACCAGCACCAGTACCGCCTAGACCCACGGGCGGAACAGGAGGAGCCGTAGTACCGGGGAGACGCCTATCCGATGCTGACATGAAGGCGAGGAGGGCGGCTGGCCTATGTTTCCGATGCGACGAGAGATTCACCTCCGGTCATCGATGCACGAGCAAGTTGCTGCAAATCGTGATTTTACCTGACGAGGAGGAGGACGCAGAGGAGATAGAGGCCGCTATCTCTCCGGAGGCTGGGGAGGAGCAGGAGCACGTACATATGGATGTTGCTGAGGTGACCTTCAACTCCGTGGTAGGATTTGCCCCGAACCATACCATGAAGTTGGCAGGGGAGCTGGGAGAGCAGACGGTGACAGTGCTGATCGACAGTGGGGCCACCCACAACTTCATCTCGCGACGACTGGTCGATCGGCTTGGTCTAGAGTTGAGCACGGCGGAGAAGTTCACGGTGTTGCTGGGCACCGGGAAGATAGAGGAGAGCAAGGGCCTCTGCAAGGGGGTATCGCTCTCGCTGCAGGGATATCAGCTGGCGGAGGACTTCCTACCATTGGAGCTGGGCAATGTAGACATCATATTGGGGGTCCAGTGGCTGAAGAAGCTCGGGGAGATGAAGGTGAACTGGAAGCTTCTGCGGATGGAGTTTCGGGAGGAAGACAAGACGGTGGTGCTGAAAGGGGACCCGACTCTCTGTTTCTCTATGGTGGCTTTCAACGCCATTACACGGGCGTTGCGGACATGAGGAGAGGGGTATCTGGTCGAGTTCCAAGGGTTTTCTGGCGAGGAGGCAACTCGGGAGGAGACACCAAGGGAGGTGGAGGCGGTGCTGGAGCAGTATTCAGAGGTCTTCCAGAGCCCGCAAGGGCTACCTCCGATCAGAGGGCACGAGCACTCGATCGTACTACGGGGGGAGGGAGCACTGGTGAGCGTGCGTCCCTACAGGTACCCGCATCTGCAGAAGGACGAGATAGAGCGGCTGGTACGGGAGATGCTGCAGGCGGGGGTAATCCAGCCGAGTGTGAGTCCTTTTTCATCACCAGTGCTGTTGGTGAAGAAGAAAGACGAGAGCTGGAGATTCTGCGTCGACTACCGGGCGTTGAATAAGGAGATGGTCGCGAACAAGTTCCCTATTCCGGTGATCGACGAGCTGCTCGACAAACTGCATGGGGCGGTTGTCTTCTCGAAAATCGATCTTCGCGCAGGATACCACCAGATCCGGATGCGGCCAGAAGATGTTTCGAAGACGGCGTTCCGAACTTACGAGGGACATTATGAGTTTCTGGTTATGCCTTTTGGGCTGACCAACGCTCCTTCGACCTTCCAGGCATTGATGAACAAGGTATTCCAACCCTACCTTCGCAGGTTCATCTTGGTCTTCTTCGACGACATCCTCATCTACAGCCGGAGCATGGGGGAGCATACTGACCACTTGGAGATAGTGTTTCGGGAGCTGCTGACGCATCAGCTATACGCCAACCGAAAGAAGTGCAGCTTCGGTTTGGCACAGGTAGAATATCTGGGGCACGTGGTGTCGGCTGAGGGGGGTAGCGGCGGACAGGACGAAGAAGCGGCCATGTTAGATTGGCCCGTGCCCACTACACTACGGGCATTACGCGGCTTCCTGGGGTTGACGGGCTACTACAGGAAGTTCGTCAAGGGGTACGGCACTATCGCGTGGGCCCTTACGGAGCAGCTGAAGGAGGGGTTCCATTGGGGAGAGGAGGCCACCAAGGCCTTTGAGGCTTTGAAGGTGGCTATGACGACGGCTCCCGTGCTAGCATTACCCGACTTCAGCAGAGCGTTTGTGGTGGAGACGGACGCATCGGGATATGGCCTCGGGGCGGTACTCATGCAGGAGGGGCGGCCCATAGCCTACTTTAGTCAGGTGCTCTCTGCTAGAGCCCGACTAAAGTCGGTCTATGAGAGGGAGCTGATGGCTATCGTTCTGGCGGTACTGAAGTGGCGGCCTTACCTGTTGGGAAGGGAGTTTGTGATCCGGACCGATCAGAGGAGCCTCAAGTATCTCCTCGAGCAGCGGCTTGTGACCGAGGAGCATCAGCATTGGTTGTCCAAGCTGGTCGGGTATCGATTCACGATCGAGTACCGTCCGGGGCTGGAGAACAAGGCTGCTGACGCATTATCACGGCGGGAGGAGGTGGTCGACCTAGGCACCCTATCACGACCTATATGGCGGGATTGGGAGCCGATGTTGCAGGAGGCGGAGCAGGACAGAGGGCTGCAGCAGATACGACAGCAGATAGAGAGCGGCGTTGACACTCCAGCAGGCTACACTCTAGCGGATCGCCGTCTGCTCTACCAGGGGAGGATGGTGCTGCCGAAGACTTCGGCCTTTATTTCCGTATTATTCCAGGAGTTCCATAGCTCCGCAACGGGAGGCCATTCGGGGGTTCAGCAGACTTATCAACGGATGGCCAGGGAGGTGTTTTGGCCCGGGATGCAACGATCCATCGCACGATTGGTAGCCGCTTGTGACGTCTGCCAACGTCACAAGTACATGGCTATGGCTCCAGCCGGATTATTGCAGCCACTGGCCTTACCGGAGCGAGTTTGGGAGGATATCACCATGGACTTCATCGACGGGCTACCACGTTCAGAGGGGTACACGGTGATCATGGTGGTGGTAGACAGGCTGAGTAAGTATGCTCACTTCATTCCCCTGAAGCATCCTTACACAGCTGTTACGGTAGCGACGGCGTTTCTACGAGAGGTGATCAGGCTACATGGGGTACCCGCATCCATTGTCTCTGACAGGGACAATGTATTCATGAAGCTCTTTTGGCGGGAGTTATTTCGGGTCCAGGGTGCGGTCCTGAAGAGGAGTACCGCATATCATCCCCAGACGGACGGCCAGACGGAGGTCGTCAACCGCAGCGTTGAGACCTACTTACGGTGCTTCGCATCTGATTCTCCTCGACAGTGGCACAGTTGGCTGGCCTGGGCAGAATACTGGTACAATACTTCGTACCATTCACGGGCGGGAACAACACCTTTCAGAGTGCTGTATGGCCGAGACCCTCCCCCCTTGGTCCGGTTTGGAGACACCCAGACACCTGTGGGACAGGTGGAGGAGTATATGTCGACCAGGGACGGGGTCTTGGAGGAGCTGCGGAAGCATCTGTTGCAAGCACAGCAGGTGATGCGGGCTCAGGCAGACAAGCATCAGCGGGACGTCAGCTTTCAGGTAGGGGACATGGTTTATCTCAAACTACGTCCCTATCGACAGCGCTCGATGGCGAGGAGGCAGAATGAGAAGTTGGCGGCTCGATACTTTGGTCCGTATCCAGTGGTAGCTAGGATTGGGCAGGTGGCTTATCGTTTGGGGCTACCAGACACATCATCGATTCATCCCGTCTTCCACGTATCTCAGTTGAGTAAGGCGATTGGGGATCAGGCGGTGTCCCCCACTCTTCCTCCTACGCTCACGGAGGACTTGGAGGTACAGTTAGAGCCCCTAGCGGTACGAGCTATTCGACAGGGACCAGGCCAGACGAGGGAGGTTCTGATTCACTGGGTCGGCCTACCAGACTGCGACGCGACCTGGGAGGATTATGCGAGCTTCCAGACGCAGTTCCCAGATTTCCACCTTGAGGACAAGGTGGCTCTTTTAGGGGGCGGTATTGATGCGGGCCCACCCATTATCAACTACACACGTCGCAGGAGACGTGGAGCCATTTAGGCCCATTTTTTAGACCTTTCAGTTATTTTAGTCATGGAGGGGTATTGTGGTCTTTCACCACAATAACCCTCCTAGGGTTTGCTTTTCTTTTCTATTTATAGTCAGGGCTAGCCGTCATTACTTTTATGCTTGGATTGAGAAAACTCTCTCAAGTGTCATCAAGAAGGATTTTATTACTTTGTTCCGTTCAATCAAAGTTGGGAGTTTTTGTTCTTTTCCTATATTAAAGATCATTCTGTTTCTATTCCTCTTGTTCTTTGTTTTATTTGCTTTCTTTTGTGAATCGATTGAGTCGATTCACAACAGAAACCTAACATGAACTTTAGGTTTTACTTTGTTTTGTCTCTATAATAAACCTATAACATGTACCATACTCTAACCAACTAGCCCAGTGGCACGCTTTAACTTTATAATTTCAGAATATATCTTTACCCTCTTTTACCTCTCCACCTTCTTTCACTTCTTCAGCAACCGTTGTTGACCCTCATCCCTCGATTGCCAACAACTTATTGTCAGCCAAATAATTCAAGATGTTTTTTAATTTGCAATGTTTAAGTTTTTCTTTTTTTTTGTGGTCTTCTTTCTTCTTATAACTTCAATTTAGTCTTTGCAAGTGATTTTTCTACATCGACGATATTTTTCAGCCAAATTATAGTTACCTTCCTCAAGTGGGATCTTCTATTGTGCAAACTTTTTTCTTGTGAATTATTCTATACTTTTTTCTCATTCACCACATCAAACAATTCATCATTAAGCTAGGATCATTCTTCCATTAGGCTATGATCGATCTTCCTTTACATACTGCATGTTGTTGTTGACTCAACAAGTCCCTCGATTAATATTTTTAAATTTACAATTTTCTGAACTATATATACAATAAGTAATTAGGACAATTTTATCACTTTCATTGTATTTTTTAGAGTTTTTTTAAAAATATGCGGCTCACTTCAATGAGGCACGATGATACCATGCCTCGAGTTTTATGTGTATCTTGCGCCTTGTGTTGTAACAATATTGCACACAACATGGAAATGTCGATCGTTGAAACCAAAAAACCAAAAAACTTTGAATGATACATGAATTCTCTAACACGATAATCAACAAGGGTTATACTCGAGACCAATAAGAAATCAATATTATTCAACTTAAACATATTGTCTTTTACATTTAGGAAAATATAACTTAAACTCTAACAAAGAATCATAAACAAACTATGAAAGATAACTACAAAAATATAGTAAAAAAAGATTTAGCAAAAAACCATTTACTCCTTCCAAAAAAAGGCTCATCTGCAATGACCAGTATTCCGATTTGGCCAACTGGAATACCTCTTTCTAGCAGCAATTTTAGTTCATAGTGAGCACAAACCAAAATTTTGGCTAGTGATAGGAATCTCGGTCATGGTCCTCTTTCGGAAAGTTTACGTCTGCTTACGGTATTGGTATGAAAATTTATGTAGCAATTTGTACCATCTCGCAGTAGCCTTTTGTCGTCGCTCCTGAACCTCCTCATGAACTCGTTGGATTTGGTTTGCCAATTTTTTGATGTTGTAGTCCTCTACCCTTTGGCAATATGCGCAAATCCATAACATTAGGCTCATCCCTTATGAACCGTCTGCAAAACATCGCCAGCCAATAGAAGCTTCGTACCTCTGCTATATTCTTCAGTTTCTGGCATTCCCGGATATGTGGATGCCACCTGCGCCTATGATGTAAATCGAAAAAAGTAACTTTGATGTAAGAAAATAACACCGTCTTCAAGTTGGCGTAATGCTGGTTTTGTTTCAGCACATCCAAAACTTTTCTCTAAGTTTCCCATGTTTTTTTCTTGGTCCTTGCTATAGATATGTTATTCGAAGTATGCAAAGGTTTTAGCGATCGACTCATTAGGCACAT
The DNA here is from genome assembly GCA_029216955.1 of Iris pallida. Taxonomy (NCBI): domain Eukaryota; kingdom Viridiplantae; phylum Streptophyta; class Magnoliopsida; order Asparagales; family Iridaceae; genus Iris; species Iris pallida. Next base: position 11,779,146 of record JANAVB010018600.1, on the reverse strand, counting down.
AAAAGTGTTGGGTGCTTTGGACATCCAAATAGTATGACCAACCACTCGAATACTCTACTCATGCCTTGAACACCCGTCTTCCACTCGTCTCACACGACTATACACATATTTAGTGGTAACCACTTCTTAGATCTAACTTTGAAAAGACTTTGGCCCCATTCAATTTTGTCAATGGCGTATCGAGGCGTACGAGACGAAACGTGTCTACCTAGGTGTCTCACCATAAAGCGAGGTGCTACGCTTACACACCTTAGTCATGCCGTGTTGCAAGGCGTATGGCGCATTGAGGCGTCGCTTTATAAAATCTAACATGAACTTTAGGTTTTACTTTGTTTTGTCTCAATCATGAACCCATAACATGCGCCCTACTCTAGTCTACTACCCTACTTGTATGCTTTAATTTTCTACTTTCAGAATTCTATCTTTATCCTTTTTTATTTCTTAATCCTCTTTCAGTTCTCCAGCAATCGTCGTTGACTCTCATTCGTCAATTGCCAACAACGTATTAGCAGCCAAAGGATTCAAGTTATATTTCACTTTACAAGTTTTAATTTTTATTCTTTTTCATGGTATTTTTTATAACTTCAATTTTGTTTTTGTCGACGATTTTCATACATCTACAAATTTTTTCTACTAGTCTAGTTACCTTTCTCAACTTGGCTCTTTTATTTTGCAAGTTGTTTTTGTAAATTATTTTATACTCTCTCTCTCTCTCATACCACATTAAAGAATATATCGTTAGGCTAACATCGATTTTCCTTTATAGTCTGCCTACTATTGCAGAGTCCAATAACACATTGGATGAGATTTTTAAAATGTATGATTTTTCTAAACTATGTATACAATAAATGATTGATGGGGCCAAAGGCTTATCAATCAATTTTATTGTGTTTTTTAGAGTTCTAAAAGAAATAAATATGTGCTCCTCATACGGCACCTGTCACGCCATGCGTCATACTCCGTGTGTGTACCTTGTGCCTCGCTATGCACCTTGTGCCGTGACAACAATGGCCCATTTAGCTGGTAACTTTTTTCCAGTCGCGGTATTGAAAACTTGCGACCAACTGTGATTTTTTTAATCGCATGATTGTCTACACATATCCGCCGACTGTCGTCCTTCTCCAGTTAATAGTGCTGGAACAACATACAGTTTCATGTTCTCTACCTTCTCCGAATTCCATGGACTCATGCAGTAGTGTGGCAACTTTGGCAAACTAGCCCTGGGAACAAGATGCTAGGCTAGATGTCACACGTGGGTGATAGCCCATTAGGAAGTCCTTCGGAAGAATATCGCGGTAATCGTCGAGGACCGGTCGTACCTCCGCTGGAATCGCTCCTTCCTTTGTTAACTCTTCGATCTCTATACTTCCCTTTTCTATCAAGTCATGCATCTCATGGATCTCCTTGAAGTTTACTCCCGCTTTCTTCGTATAGGCCACAAATGACAGACAAGCCTTCCATTCCTCTTGTAAAGATTTGGGTCACTAACTTTTCTACATGGGTGTGAGGGTGTACATCGTCTCTTCCTTTACCAGCCGAAACTTGTCACGTCTGTAGTGTTTCACACCAACATCAAGCTGCATAAAACTACGACGAACTACCGAACAACATATGGTAGACGTTGAACCCGTCTATAACGTCGTAGTAGACCGCATCCCTATGAGCTCCGATAGAGAAGGAAACTCTACACTGCTCGGTTACCCTAACGCTTTGTACCTTCTGAATACACCTGACGGAGTACGGGTTCGAGTGTTTCTCCAACGTCAATATTGTATTCGTCCAACTATCCGCTGATGATGTTTGCTTAGTTGTTACTGTCAACCACGACCCTAACCCTTCTACCGTTGATGGTCCAACGGGTTCGGAACAACTTGTTCCTTTGTGGGGAATCATTGTGTCTTGGTGTCAACATGTCGTTTTGTATCATACCATGGGTCCCTTCTTTTCGGACTCGGCAGGGTCACACTTGATGTCTTTGTTTATCTCATCATCGAACTCTTCTTTCTCGACATAAGCCAACTACTTTCTCCGTGGACAATCACTCGAGTAGTGACCCGGCTAATTACACTTGAAACCCCTTTAATGATAGATTTGGCATATGGGTTGTTGGGTTGTCGTCTCGATAGGTTTATTCTCCATTGTCTTCTCTGTTGTCCTCTCCTCTTTGGATGCTTCATCCGTTTGCTTAAGTCTTGGGTCAACCCATGGTTCTCGATTCCACCTCGATCTGTTGCTTGACTTCCATTTTTCTTTCAGCAATCACTTGGTATGCAAGGTGCGGTTCCTGGCCTTCACCAGGCTAGGAATGCATTGAGTCCCGATCTGCTCCTGAATCGTAGACTTGAGCCTATCCATGAAGCGAGGTACGTATTGCCCTTTGGTCTCGTTCGTTTGATTTTGCTAGGCTAGACGTAAAAACTCTCGTGGTATACTTGATGTTTTGTTGTCCTTGTGCACACTTCTGATACGGATGGAAAATGTGATGCTAGTATTCATCAAATAGGAACCGCGCCTTTAGCTTCTTTTGCATGTTCCTCGATGAGGTGATTCGTCTCTTTCTTTCCTGCCTACGCTCGTGTTGTAGGCTACCGTACCAAGCCGATGCCCCTGACTTCAATTAACATGCCACCAACTTCACCTTCTTGTATGTCAGGATCTCCATATAGTCGAAGAATCGGTTCACCTCCGGCAACCAATCCATGAACTTCGCGATGTCGAGATCGCATGAAATATCGGAATATCTACCTTCAACTTGAAATCATGTCTTCTCCCATATGGACCTTCCCATGACCGCCACATTGGCTTTTGGAATAGGAATGAACTCTTTTGTCCAGCTGCCACTAGGGAGCCATTAATTACAACTGTCACTGGGCACTGTAAATGATAATTACACTCCTCACACATGCAAATTGGGAAAGGGAATCAATTAATTACAGCCGGGTAATGCAAATGAGAGTTATAACTCCTGGTATATGCAATGGGAAATGGAATCAATTAATTACTGTTGGGTCTGTAGCCTTTTGTTTTGGTTTTTAGTCCCACATCGGCTAGAAAGGAATGTGTATCTCTACATATATGAGTCTATTCTCTTTATGGAGATGCACATGTAGTGCACATGGGTGTGTGCCATGTGGGATTAATTATTAATGGTATAAAGGCTTAATCAACAATTAAGAAGCTGTAAGCTTTTTGCTCTTGGAAATTTATTTCCATGGAGCTTAGCTCCGTAGGAGCTTAGCGACTCGGACTCGGACTCGGGCTCGGACTCGGGCTCAAGGGCTCATGAGGCGTAATGTGGCTTTTTGTTGGCGCACATTGCACTTAGCACGTCAGCATCGTCGCTAGGCGCATAGTGCGCTTAAGTTGCGCTCGTTGCACGACCACGTTGCGCGGCCCGTTACGCGAGCCCAGTTACGCTGGCCCAGTTACGCAGCCCAGTACGCAGTCCAGTACGCCCAGTACGCGCAGTGTGCGCAGCGTACGCAGCGTGCGTAGAGTGCGCAGTGTGCGCAGCGTACGCAGTGTACGTAAAAGGGGCTGTGTGCGTATGGCTGGCTGCATATTAGAACGGGAACGGTTGCAGCAGTTGCTGCACGTTCAGGAGTGGTTCTGCCACTACCCTGAAGTTCAGGTAACTGCTTGGCAACCGTCCCGTGGGCTATATATGCAGCTTCTCTCCTCTCTCAGAGGGCAGTAGTAATCAGAATTCCAGGGAGAAAAACTCTTAAGTGTTCTTTAACACAACAGAGTAGTGAGCGTGTTCTTTAACACAAACACTAGTACTTTTTAGTACGCGTGGGTTCTGTTACTTCAAACAGAGAGAGAAGAGTAGAGCCATTGCCAGAGGAGTTCGCCGTCTTCCGAGGAGTCAGAAGAGCAGGAGTGTTCCAAGGTTTTCCGTCAACCTTGCTGGTTCCTGGAAGCTGTTCGCAGAGGGCGAATAAAGCTTTGAGCAACGGTGATTATTCACCCCAGCATTTTCATCTCTCGCCTGTCATCCTTCTGTTGCCTTCAGTAGTTCTGTCAGTATCTTCTTTTTAGAAGGCACTACTGCCAGTTTGCTACGATTACGAAAATCTCTTTAGATTATTCGTGTATTACGATATCTTTTTAGATCTCGTAATTTGCAAAATCCTTCTGGATCTCTGTTGCAAAACCTTCTTTAAGGAATTGCATTTGAAACATTGTCTTTACAACTGTTTCAGTTTCTGTATTTTCTATCGAAAAGCGTGCCCAGGCGTTCCCGGCAATAACAATCTCAAAGCTTTATTGCTACGATGGAAAATATTAATGCTTCACTCCTAAACACTGACTTCTGTAAGTTAGAGAAGTTTGATGGAGAGCATTATCAAGTCTGGAAGAGGAAGGTTTATCTCACTCTTCAACTTAGAGACGTTGATCACGTACTGCTTGAAGAGGAACCTACTGTTCCAGATACTGGGTCTGCTGTCGCAATCACTGCGGCTACTAAACTTCAGGCCAAGTGGAGAAGGGAGAATAGCATTTGCAGGTTGCTTATCCTGAATGCTATGGAGGATTCTCTAGCAGAATCCTACAGTAAGAAACCAATTGCCAGAGACATATGGGAGTCTCTGGAAAAACTGTACGAAGAAGACAAGAACAGAAGCAAAATATTTGTGGTTGAAAAATATCACAAATGGCTCTTTGAGGACGAGAAGTCCATGCTGCCGCAGGTCAAAGAATTCCTGAAACTGCGACAGAAGCTGGAAGACGAGGCGATGCCCCTCCCCGACAAGTTTGTTGTTGGAGGGATTGTCTCAAAGCTCCCCGCTGGGTGGAGCAAGTTCTATGCAAACATGCATAGGAAGAAGTTGGAGATCACTCTTGAAGATCTCCTACAGGAAATCTATGTTGAGGACCAGATGCGGGCTCAACTGAAGGTGGACACACTGTCCAAGCAATTGGCTAACGCCAATCTGGTTCAGACCAAGGAACCAAAGGAAAAGCAGGCAGCTTTTCACAGCAAGAAGAAGAACCCTGACAATCTAAAAGTCAAGGGAACTTCTATCAAGAAAAAGAAGCCAAAGTCAGAAATGCCTTGCTTCAAGTGTGGCAAGAAGGGCCACTTTAAGAATGAGTGTAAAGCAAAAACCAAACAATCAGAGCAAGGAGAGCCTAGTAAGGTATCTATGATCACTGATGTAATTGCTATAATTGGACAGGTTGATGCTGTAGGATCTGATTCAGACTGGTAGGTAGATACTGGAGCCACCTGCCATGTCTGCTCCAGTAAGGAGTGGTTGACCACCTACACACCCACTTCTGAAGCGGTTGTGATGGCGAACCAAGCACAAGCTGAAGTACTAGGGATCGGGACGGTTATTCTGAAGCTAACTTCTGGCAAGTCTCTGACGCTTCAAGGCGTGAAGCACGTACCTGCTATCGCCAAGAACCTGATCTCGGGAGGCCTACTCTGCAATGCAGGCCTCAGGATGGACATCAATGTTGGCCAGATGGTGATGTCTATCAAGGGAACATATTTCGGAAAAGCTTTTTATACCGAAGGAATGTTCAAAATTCAGCTTGTAAATCAGTCCAATATAATTAATGTGATTAATGAAATCACTCATTCTGCTTATACTCTTGAGTTGTGGCATAATAGGCTAGGACATGTTCATTGTAAACGAATAAACAGAATGTCTAGTCTAGGACTTATCTCCAAATGTGGGGGAAAGGTAGAGAAATGTGAAGTTTGTGCTCAAACGAAGATCACAAGGAAACCCTTTCCTCGGGTTAATCGAAGTACAGATCTTCTGGAGTTGGTTCACTCCGATATCTGTGACTTCAAACAGTTCTCTACAAAGGCCGGGATGAAGTATTTCATAACCTTCATCGATGACTTCTCAAAGTATGCGTTCGTCTACTTGCTGAAGGCTAAAGACGAAGCATTCGAGAAGTTCAAGGAGTTCAGAGCCGAAGCTGAGCGGCAGACTGGACAACAACTCAAAAGGATAAGAAGTGATCGAGGTGGGGAGTACAGGTCTCATGAATTCGCATCGTTCTGTAAGGAACATGGAATTGTCAATGAGACTACGGCTCCGTACTCTCCTCAATCAAACGGAGTAGCTGAGAGGAAGAACAGGACGTTGACAGAAATGATAAATTCAATGTTGTTGACTGCTGGCCTTCCTAAGTGCTACTGGGGAGAAGCTGCATTGACGGCCACTTTTATTCTAAATAGAGTGCCTCATGCAACTTCAGACGTTACTCCTCATGAACTCTGGTTCAAGGTCAGACCTAACTTGAATGTCATTCGAGTGTGGAGGTGTCTGGCGTATGTCAAGCTTCCAGATCTAAAGATTCAGAAGCTTGGGACAAGGACTACAAAGACGATCTTCTTGGGGTATGCCGAGAAGAGTGATGCTCGGAGATTTCTTGATATTGAGTCAAATCATATCATTGAATCTCGCGATGCAGAATATTTTGAAGACAAGTTTGCAAGGCACAAGAATATTGTTCTTTCGGATGTTCCGGAGAATAATGAGGGTGCACAAGAGACTGAAGTCTTCAATGAAGATGTGGTCCAAGAAGATGTTGTTGATACAATGGTTGAACCATAACAAGCTGAGCCGTCAGCTAAGCGTGTGAGGAGGCCGAAAGACTTCGGAAGTGACTTTGTCACCTATCATGTGGAAGCAGATCCGCTTACCTATGATGAGACGATGAAGACCAGAGACACAGTTTTCTGGAAGGAGGCGATTGACAATGAGATTGATTCCATCACCTCAAATAACACTTGGATGTTGGTTGATCTTCCTGAAGGAGCGAAACCCATCGGATGCAAATGGATCTTTAAGAAGAAGATGAAAGCAGACGGAACTATTGACAAGTTCAAGGCTAGGTTGGTAGCCAAGGGGTTTTCTCAGAAGCAGGGGATTGACTATTTTGACACGTATGCTCCAGTAGCCCGGATGACCACCATCAGAATGTTGATTGCTCTCGCAGCAATACATAAGATGGTGATACATCAGATGGATGTAAATACGGCTTTCCTAAATGGCGAGCTGACCGAAGAGATTTACATGCAACAGCCAGAGGGATTTGTCATCAGGGGTCTTGAAGACAAAGTCTGCAAGTTGGTGAAATCTTTGTACGGTCTTAAACATGCTCCCAAGATGTGGCATGAGAAATTTGACAAAATTATAAGGTCAAATGGCTACATGGTCAGCGATACGGACAAGTGTGTTTACACAAAGTTCGCTTATGGAAGAGGTGTTATCGTTTGTCTGTACGTGGACGACATGCTTATCCTAGGTACGGATATTAGCTGTGTCACGGAGACAAAGAAATTCATCTCAAACAAGTTCAGTATGAAGAACTCGGGGGAAGCTGATGTGATCTTAGGGATCAAGATCATCCGGACAGACACTGGACTAGCGCTGTCACAGTCTCATTATATTGAGAAAATGATCACTCGTTATGGGTATCGGGATCTTCCAGGGATCGATACGCCGTACAGGTGTGATCTGAAGCTGAAGCCTAATTCAGGGGAAAGCGTCAGGCAGCTGGAGTATGCAAGCGTAATCGGGAGTTTGATGTATGCTACTACTGCCACAAGACCTGACATAGCTTTCGCCGTGGGAATGCTGAGTCGTTTTACGAGCAACCCAGGTGCTGGACACTGGAAAGCTGTGAAACGGGTTATGAGATATCTCAAGAAGACTCAGACATATGCACTGTACTACAGCGGAGATCCGTCGGTAGTGGAAGGCTTCAGTGATGCCAGTTGGTGCTCAGAGGTGGAGAGCGAGAGGTCCACAGGTGGATACGTTTTCACAATGGGTGGAGCTGCTATATCGTGGAAGTCGAAGAAGCAGACTATGCTCTCGCGGTCATCCATGGAATCTGAGTTCTTTGCACTTGATACCGCAGCCGAGGAAGCAGAATGGTTTCGGGAGCTCATGTATGATCTTCCAGTGGTTGGGGCGCAAATACCGGCGATACCGATATACTGCGACAACCAGGCGACTGCGGCGGTGGCATTAAATGACCTCTTCAACGGGAAGAAGAGGACTGTGCGGTTGAAGCACAGGGCAGTACACGATCTTATCAAGAGATGTGTTATTGCAGTGATTGATGTTCGGAGTCAGGAGAACCTGGCGGATCCGTTCACCAAGGGCCTCAAGCGCCAGCTGGTCGATGACACAACTTTTAAAATGGGCTTGAAGGCATTCTGATATTGTATTATTGTATTCCTACCATAAAGTTTTATGCTATTAGTTCAAAGATTTATCTACTAGGCATCTAGCTTTTGGTTCAAGGGAGGACCAATAATCGGAAGAATATCAGGAACGGTGGGTACATGTTCTATTGGGCATGGAGAGGTTACGGACCTATAACCACTGTTGTCTACTATTGTTTTCTGCGGAAAACGGTTCCTGTGGAAAGGTTGGCTTAATTGCCTTAATGAGTTCTCAGGCAGAGTGAATGCCTGGTGTGCTTTACAGGAAGCACGGTAGAACAGCACTACAAGGAGTGAAACTCCATGCTACAGTGGGGTGACTCTACAATGAGGTTCCTATATGTGGGGTGCTGCCCAGGAATAGGATAAAGCCTCGGCTTTGCAGGCCAAGTCACAGCGGCGTAGCACCGCAAATAGACAGTTAGCCTAATGCTGTATATTAAATATAAAGAGGGGTGTAGTCAGCACAACAAAGAGGAGTTCCTCATGTTACAGTGGCACGACACCACCATGAGGTACCCAGTTAGGGATAAAGCCTCGGCCTTGCAAGCCATGTCGTTGCGGCGTAACACCGCAAAGGAGCCTAAGGCTTCATGCTGGGTAGTTTGGCACTACAAAGAGGCGGTTGCCTCATGCTACTGTAGTATGACACTACGATGAGGTTCCCGGTACGGGGTAAGGCCTCGGCTTTAAGCCATGTCATAGCGGCGTAGCACCGCAAGGGAAGCGCAAAGCGCTTCATGCCATGTCTCTTTATAATGAACTCACCTATAGTGTATGACAGAGATATCAGGCCGTCTCTTGAGGGTAAACTTGTAGACACCCAAAATTATACACTGAAACCAGGCTGGCACAGGGCCTTTAATGTGTAGCCAGAAGCACATGTAACTACATTATGTGAGTGGAAAGAATTTCAGCTATGATGCAGAATTCAAGGCTTAGTCCATTCATGTATTATAGTTTGATTTTTGACCCATGCGGGAAGATTCAAGTCGTAAGCGACATCTCTCCTAATGCATGATGGACAGTTACTGTGGAGAACACTCGTACTCATATATATAGAGATATGTGGGGGATTGTTGGGTTTGTAGCCTTTTGTTTTGGTTTTTAGTCCCACATCGGCTAGAAAGGAATGTGTATCTCTACATATATGAGTCTATTCTCTTTATGGAGATGCACATGTAGTGCACATGGGTGTGTGCTATGTGGGATTAATTATTAATGATATAAAGGCTTAATCAACAATTAAGAAGCTGTAAGCTTTTTGCTCTTGGAAATTTATTTCCATGGAGCTAAGCTCCGTAGGAGCTTAGCGACTCGGACTCGGACTCGGACTCGGGCTCGGACTCGGGCTCAAGGGTCATGAGGCGTAATGTGGCGTTTTGTTGGCGCACTTTGCACTTAGCACGTCAGCATTGTCGCTAGGCGCATAGTGCGCTTAACTTGCGTTCGTTGCGCGACCACGTTGCGCGGCCCGTTACGCGAGCCAAGTTACGCTGGCCCAGTTACGCAGCCCAGTACGCAGCCCAGTGTGCGCAGCGTACGCAGCGTGCGTAGAGTGCGCAGTGTGCGCAGCGTACGCAGTGTGCGTAGTGTGCGTAGGGTGCGTAAAAGGGGTTGTGTGCGTATGGCTGGCTGCATATTAGAGCGGGAACGGTTGCAGCAGTTGCTGCACGTTCAGGAGTGGTTCTGCCACTACCCTGAAGTTCAGACAACTGCTTGGCAACCGTCCCGTGGGCTATATATGCAGCTTCTCTCCTCTCTCAGAGGGCAGTAGTAATCAGAATTCCAGGGAGAAAAACTCTAAGTGTTCTTTAACACAACAGAGTAGTGAGCGTGTTCTTTAACACAAACACTAGTACTTTTTAGTACGCGTGGGTTCTGTTACTTCAAACAGAGAGAGAAGAGTAGAGCCATTGCCAGAGGAGTTCGCCGTCTTCCGAGGAGTCAGAAGAGCAGGAGTGTTCCAAGGTTTTCCGTCAACCTTGCTGGTTCCTGGAAGCTGTTCGCAGAGGGCGAATAAAGCTTTGAGCAACGGTGATTATTCACCCCAGCATTTTCATCTCTCGCCTGTCATCCTTCTGTTGCCTTCAGTAGTTCTGTCAGTATCTTCTTTTTAGAAGGCACTACTGCCAGTTTGCTACGATCACGAAAATCTCTTTAGATTATTCGTGTATTACGATATCTTTTTAGATCTCGTAATTTGCAGAATCCTTCTGGATCTCTGTTGCAAAACCTTCTTTAAGGAATTGCATTTGAAACATTGTCTTTACAACTGTTTCAGTTTCTGCATTTTTCATCGAAAAGCGTGCCCCGGCGTTCCCGGCAATAACAATTACAACCTTGAAATATGATTAAACTTAAACCTATAGTGAATTACTTTCCCCCTTTCCCTTTCTGCTTCATTGCATGTGTCCCAATATTTTGACTATGTAAGTCCCTTTATAGTATCAATAATTGATGAATAGTGCTCACCTTCCGCATCTCTTTGCAAATAAAAATAAAATAACATTAGGATTACATAAAACCATTCTTTAGAAATGGTTATAAGTTCTTCATATATATATATATAGGCAATACTCTAGAACCACCCTATGTTACATAGGTTGGATTGGAATTGAGTAGATGAGATTAAAAGGTGGTGGGGTCTACGTCTTATAATCTCGACCACCCAATTCAAATCCAAGTTCCAACCCATGTAACATAGGGTGGTTCCATAATGTAAAACCACTCGGTTGGTTCTAGAACGTGTGTGTGTGTGTGTATATATATATATATAATTCCTTATCCCTATTGTGTGTGTACCCATATCCATACTCATGCAATTTAGACCGAAACCAATGATCTAAGATACGAGGACCGACATCTCAATTCTCAAATACGAGAATCAACAAGAGATATACTCGAGATCAATAAGAAATCAATATTATTCAGCTTAACATATTGTCTTTTAAATAGCTATATTTATAGGAAAAATCTAACTTAAACCCTAAGAAAGAATCATAAACAAACTGAGAAAGATAAATACAAAAATATACTAATTTTTTTTAACCAAAATCTATTTATTCCTTCCAAAAACAGGCTCAACCACCTTGAACCGGTATTCCGGTTTGACTAACCGGAAAACCACTTTTTCCTACAGTAATTTGAGTTCTGAGCACAACCCGGAATTTGGTTGACCTACACAATTTTGGTTAGCAACTATAATTTCGATCAGGGCCCTCTTTCAAATAGTTCACATCTCTGTCAAACTATCACTATTATGTATCTCTTGTCCATCTATATGTACTCTTCTTTCATTTCTCTTTAACTTTGGGTTAAAATTATTTTATTTCGTTCTACTAATCCTAAATTCCTTATATTCCAAATCATCTCTCCACACTTCTATTTTAGCCTAGTTGTTAAAGACGCAAGGCACACTGCGGCACAAAGGATATAAAAGATCGAATCGTGAGCCTCATAAAGACGCGGTGCACATTTATTCAAATTTGCTTAAACAATATTTATAAATCATATATGACTATATATAATAGATATTGAAAGTAGACATTACAGAGTGGTTATCAAGCATGACTATAAATCATGTGGGCTTTTTTCCTTTCGATATGCCGAACATTGAAGCTTCTAAGAGTGGGACTTGTTTTTCATTTTGATCTTAAGAGACTTCAGCTTCTATGAGATATTAACAATCATATCCAACGATTATGTTGCACTAACACAGATACAATATGATATGGACACGACAATACATACACGACACATACTTTGGTGTGTCATAGTGTCCAATACGTGTCTATAGAGTGTCTAATACATGTCCGTGGTGTGTCGGATACGACACGACCACGTTTTTGGAGTGTTCGTGCTCCCTAGTCCAACGATGGTCCCTACTTGCATGAAAAAGAATATTGGTTAGGAAGGGAATGTAGAAAAAGGGAACATAAAGCCTCATATGCATGAGGCGTGCCTCAACTAGGCATGAGCTCACTATGAGGCTTGTGTCTCACAAAGGGCGCCTCCCCTCACGCGTTCTGAGGAGCAAAGACTGGACCCTCCCACGCCTCATGCATCAGGAGTGCCTTTGATAGCTATGATCATAAGCTTTCTAAGTCAATGAAGACCGGATGTAGTTCTCTTTTTTCTCTAAATCTTTCTATTAATCTTCTTACTATAAATGGCTTTCATAGTAGATATCTCAAGGCATAAAACCAAACTCATTCTATGAAATTCTAGTCTCTTTTCTTAATTTTGCTCGATCACTCTTTATAGTTTCATGGGATTACATATGCTTAATTTCTCGGTAGATGTTACAACTTTGTATATCTTGCTTGTTCTTATAGTGAGAACTATAATATCGTTTCTTCGTACATCCAACATCTTCTTATTCCTTAAGGTTTTGTTGAATAAATAAGTCACATC
>JANAVB010018600.1:11556391-11766514 GCA_029216955.1 Iris pallida | reverse complement strand
CAATGAACATGAACAAATAAGACTAACAAACAGTGTGTGTGAAATATCTTTCAATATGTAAACGGCTGGATTAATACGACACAACATATAGATGACTATCTATAAAAAAAAAGGTACGGCTAACCCATACGTGAGTTGTATGACTTAGCTATCCACAATAACAATAATTGAGATTTGTTCACATACCTACTTAGCATTTCCTCTCCCGACTCACTAAACAATAACAATAATAACAACATGGTACAACAAGTCCTATCATGTCATAATCGTGTCTTAATTAGATACTAAATGAAAACATAATGAAGAGTAGTATTATAATGTACTAAGAACATAAAGCAATAGTGTTGCGTCGAGAAAGTTACAGTCGACGTGTGTGACATGATCATGTTGGCACATAATAGATCAAAAGTTATAGTCATAATTGGTCTGAAGAGATAATGATGTCGAGATCCATAACATCCAATGATGACTAGATGAGCCCAATATAGAGAAAGTCCAAAGTCGTCGATTCGGGTCACTAGTCATCTATATGTTCTACAATTTAAAAAGAATATAAAATAATTTTATTAAATTCTAAAAATTTAATATGTTGTAGATATTTTTGTCATCTTTTCGAATCATCAAACGGATTTTAATAACGAGTTCGGGATCTCCCGAAATCTCGAAAACACTATAACTCGTCAATTTTGGGACAACTGACACTCAAACAATTTTACAGGAAAATATATTATGGATTTTCTAAAATAAATTATACATTATCGAAGTTAACTTCAATACAGATCAAACAAAAAATTAGAGGTGAAACGGATTCCGGAGTTGGTTTGCAACGGCTTCGCGAAGTTGCTATAGCTTCTAAAAAATGAGGCTAAATTTATGACGAATTTTGGCCTATTTTGGACGAAAATAGAGGAATTTTGGAAAAAAAAATATGAGAGATATTCATAAGTTTAATTGGTATATATAATGGATAACAATTATTTAGTTAGGATTATATTGGAAAGGGAAAAGGCTTTTCTCAAATAGATGGAGATTCACCCAATTTACTAATTAGGAAAGGATCAAATCTAATGAATAAATTTTTTCCATAAATTTAAATCAAATAAATTTTTAAAACTTAATTAATCAAATATAATCTAATATTTGGTTACCATACGTAATTTAAAATCATATTTGTTTCCATAAAAATAATTCAAAATATGTTTGCATAATCCAAAATCTTTTTTTAATAATTTAAATAGATTTTTATTGGTCAAAGATAATAATCAATAATTTTAAAACTAAATTAATCAAATATAAATCTAATATTGTATTACAATAATAATTATAATTAATATTTAACATTATCACGATAATATAAACAATATTTTCGTAAATCTAAAATCTAATTTTTAAAATATAATTTGGCAAAATCTTTTTGTCATTCAAAAGTACCTATAATTTCTTTTATATGAATTCGAATAAAAATTTATTTTCTAACACAAATTAAATAAAATAAATCAAAAATTTTGAAAGTTCGTGAAGAGGGATTACGAATCTACCTACCTTAGAAAATTTTGTCCTTGAAATTTCATTGGTACAATTAGGCACGACTAAGAACATAACCAAGTCTAAAAATGACACGATTAATGATAAAAATCAGTTAGACATGATCCTCTAGAATTGAAACCTACAAAAAGATACGATTTGGTACTGTCAGAAATATAGTCAAAATGGTATAGTCGCGATTAACATTCATTTAAAAATGATCAAAATTAAAATCGTCTTGGCATGATCAACTACTTAAACAAAATCATTTAGGCATGATCATAGAATCAAAATCTAGGTACGATTATGAATCTAGTGGAATGGAATCAAAATTTAGTAACAGGTTTTAAATGATTACTAAGAGAAAACCAAATGACAATTCGATAATAGAAAATATAGAAAAGAAAGAAACTACAAGATTTATTAAGAAGACGTTTAATCAGAAATAGGGTACCAAATCAAATTTAAGTAAGAGTGCAGAGATTTGTGGACAATAAAAAATTAATAATCGTATGCCAAAAAGGATATAGTCTCTATAATATCCAAAAACCGTATGTATATCTGAAGTTAGTTTATCGAGAATCCATGCCCTGTCAGTGTACATCTGGCTACAGTAAACTCTTGATTTTATGACTCAAATAATGATATGATATCGAATTCTATCAAATTTATCCAATATTGATAGAATAACTCAACAGATCAAATGATGAAATTAAGACATTTTTACTAATATCCGAAAACCTACACATACCTGAAAATATATACTTCAACTTAGGGTCATACCTTGCTAGTGCGCTGCTGGCTGCAGCGAACCCGCAATCTCCATGATTCAGATAAATGGCTGCAGTGTGTATCTACCTTGCCATAGCAAGTCACCGAATATTCTTTGAACTTTATCCATAAGAATTTTCAATGAGCCTTTAGAAATTTAAACAAGTTCCAAGTTGATCATGATAGAAAAAAGGTGTAGATATCTGTCCTTTAAGTGTAAGTATCAATTCTTGAGAACCAAATGATCAATTAAAAAAATGATCGAGGCCAAGAGAAGTATAAATTTCCTAGTACTTATTTTACGAATATTCAATTATGGAGGAAAAACATATAACTTGAATTTGATAAAAAAACCTGACTCAAGATTAATATGTGGATTAATTAAATCAGGTTAGGTTGGTCTCAAAACACAATATGGAAGTAATAAAATTGACCCTTAGAAAAAAAATAATTCTTTATGGCCAATGGAAAATAGATGACTAATACGAACTTTACGATATGATGATGTTTAGAGAAGGCAAAAAAAATTTGAATAAATTATTAAGGTTAGGGCTTGAATCCTAAAAGGTTCTAAGATAGACGATTTTTAGATAACTAGATAAATAGGAAAAATATGATCAAGAAATAAAGTTAGAGGAGTCTGGACTATATAGCATCCCATTAGTGTCCCATCATATTCCCTTCGTCAAAATCTAGAAATTCTATCCTATAAATAATTCATCCTCAAAATATTAAAAAAAAGTCCTCAATTTCAATTATTCAATTTAAATCAACAATTCAACATCCAAAGTTCTTAAATTCATATCAAATCTTATCATAATCTTCAGAAATTAAATTCTTCAATTTTTTAATCAATCTATTCTTTCATAAACTCCTTAATATTTTTAATTCAATAAATCTCCAATTTCTTTTCATAGTTTCATTTATCATTCATCAAATTGAAAATCATTTGCTTCCAAAATCTCAACCATGTCTTAGCAAAAAAAATGTATTAATCAATCAACATAGAAATTTAAACTTCAAGCATAAAAAATCTAACAACTTTAATTCAATAATTAATTAAAAGAACTAATTTACCAATTGAATTGTCTACCCATCTTTGTTCATACCATCTTATCCAAACAAAATAATACATCCTCATAGGAAAATTCCTTAAATTTATCTAACTTTATAATTCAAGATTTATTAATATCTTAACCACATAGCCTATGTAGCAACCTTAACTACCCAAACAATAAAATTGAATAAGGGCTTTGCTACTATATACTGAAACATAACATTCTTCTAAAATCATCAGTCCTAATTATGAATGAGTACTTCCTAGTCATAGCCTTACAGTAGTACGACTAATATAGGTACTACTTCGAGTTCGCAATTCTTTTGCGAAACAGACCTTCATGGGCCACCATAAAAATTTATCACGATCTGCTCCCACTTTTCGGGATACGAGTATGTGGCTAAGTCTAGCCTATGATGCATCATCGGCGGTAGTATGCTGTCTAGACCTCAATGTCAATCTCACATTCAAATATACAATATTTGACACAAAATCATGTCTTGGCTCATTCACAAGTGAGATTGACATCCAATAATACATCAAAATAATATTAAAAAAACTTGGTAAATATTTAAATTCAAAAACTATCTAATCTATCCATAATCTAAGGTTGGGCTTCATATGTATCTATCTCCACCCGAAGGTCCCGAGTGCAAAATATCAAGTCACCAGCAATGTATCAAGTCAGAAAAGGTGTTACTACCCACACCCGGTATAGGGACATGAGTACATGGGTACGTCCAACCTACACCGCAGCATTGACGGTAAAATATTATCAAGGTCAACAATACCATCTAACATATCTACTGATTATATGAATCACGCCCTGTCAATAATAATCACATCTCCAAAGGAAGACAAATATCGATAATATTCATATTCAATCACAATAGCTATAAGGAAGATAAATGGAACGATAAAGATATAAAGACATGATATGAATATCCAGAAGAAGTCTAACATAAGCATAGCACAAATCCATATATCGAGTCTAAGAGTCTACTATCTCAATAACAATGCCTCCAAAACAATAACATGCCAAGAGTCGGAAAGCTAGAGACAAATCCAGTACTAATAGCTAGTCTAATTGAGTCGCTACTAGTGTCTCCTCAGTTAGAGCTAGAGCTAAACCCTCCTGAGCCAACATCTCCTGGTCAAGTCCTACTACATCCTTTGGTCCACAGTAGGTAGGTTACCCATCACCTAAATTATCTGGAAAATATATCCAGTCAGGATTGGAGCAAAGTGCACCTCAAATAATTATTTCAATAAATGATAAAGACTATAAAACAGTTATAGTAAGTAATACATGATGAGTAGGAAAAACTGAATTTTAAAATTGAATAGAGCAACAGTTAAACAAAGGGCAATAAAATTAGGCATAGTGAATCAAGAGAGTACGACAATAAGGGCAGTAAATAAAAGAAAATTAAGCTAAGAATGATATGATGTGTCCAGCAGTATAATTAACCAGCAAGAATGTAACTAAACTAGTATGTTTTGAAATACCACTTTCGACATATAAACGACTAGGGGTAATATGGCTCATCGCACGTGAGGTGTGCGACTGCTATCTTTCTAGATTAGACTAGTAGGAGGTGGTTCCAGATTTTGGAAATGTTTACATGTCTACTCAAGTATTTTCTAGTATAAATGAATCCAAATTCCGACACACAATCAAGTACGAGGACAGTCAAATAAAAGTAAGTGATGCCAGTAGCGAGTTCTGATGTAGAGGCCAAACAAATATGATACATGTGTCGCATAAGAGTGAATTAATAAAATACAAATCCGTGTCTCCATCGTGTCAAGAATCAAGTAATAGAATACTATAGACCGGAATCATAGAAATTATCAAATAATAGAAACTATCAGAGAATGTACTCACCTGAAATCTGGTGTAAAGTATCAACAGTATCTGAAAAAGTGCCTCGAAGGCCTAAATATGGAATATCAATGTCAATTGGTGTTTAGAATCATAAACAAACTATACAATCTTGATACTAGGCGTCTAAGTCATTTCTAAGTTAAACTTGGTCAACTAGGTCAATACCTTGCTAAACTAGGTCAAACTAGGTCACTTCTAGGTTTCTATGTCCATACTATGCCATACCAAGGTATCCTAACTAGTATTAGGCAATATTAGGTTATATCTCTAGGTACCTACTTTATAATATACAAATATAGGCTCAATTATGCAATACCTTAACCATTACCTCATTACCTATATATATATTACCTATACGTTACCCTTTACCTATCCTACAACATAGGTATCTCCATACCTATGTGTTCTACCTATTACCCATGCCAATGTGTCCTACCTATTATCTAGAATTACCTACACATATACATATAGGTATAATATCCTAAACTTATAACACATATCAATGTCAATACCAATATTCCTATTACCTAGGATACCTACACATGTGCCTAATTATCACCTATACCCATGTTAGTTAGCTAACCATTTACCTATACACTTACCTGTCCCATATCCATAGGTATGCTCCTCACCTACACTCATGTACCCAACATACCCCATGGTACACTCACACAATACTGGAATATAGCCCAGCTGCTGCTGCTTGGTGCAGTTTACAACTGTAACCGAAATGCCCTTTATATTACTCTACCTTCTTGTGCAAAGTAGCTTTCAAACTACTGCAGTTGCTGTTTGACTTCTCCTTTCAACAAAGCAGTCATGCATGTAAGCACCCTAATTTTTGGAGATTTTTACTATTAATTTTATATGTTATTTTATATATTAAACCATATTTTATTTTAATTATGGCTATATAGGCGCTTTGCCATATATTTATTTTTTGAAGCACAATATTGACCAATTCCTCGAAACAAGTTTCATATTCATATTCTAGACGAGTCCACCTTCATTTTGGTATATCCTATCCTACTCAAACATGTTCTCTTGTACTACATATTTCTTGCAGAACTTTTGGGTCAAAATAGTCATTTTATCCTTCACCGTAATTTCGATTCATTTTTCAACTCCGATTTGAGGCCAAAACTTGATCCAAACTTTTTTAACCGATATATGGTTTTGACCTATGGTGTGCCACTCAATTGGATTCCCATGTGCTATTTATTTTTAACTGACACACAAGTCAAAACTATAGACATATTGGACTCAAATCGATCACAAAAATTCTACCAACCCAAAACTAGTCCAACTAGGGACCCATGGAGCCTATTCTAGGTTACCCTAACCTAGTAGACATATTTTAGATTAATTTATATGAATTAATATACAGCCATATTAGTTTAAATCTAATTTCAGCCAACTCCATAAAAACTTTCCTATTTTGGACTCAATTTAAATCATAGGAGATAGAACTTTGTGTATCTTTTAAAAATATGCAACCAAATCCTACCAAACAAATTCCTATCAAACCCCAAACCTTAAAATATCAAATCTTTATATTTAAATCAGTTTGGCCGGCCCTATATCCCTATTCTCCTTAGAAACCGAGCGCACAAGTTTTATTTCCCATATTTTTACACAAATTTTTCTACCCAGCAGAAACTTATCACCCTAACCTCTTTCAATCCTTCTACCATCTTTATCTCGACCCTAGGACACCTTTCTAATACCCCAGTACCTTCCCGAGGATCCTCAGCCCCTAATTTGGTCGGTATAAGGCACGAAAGGCACCCGAAGTCGACCGAACTTGTGCTGAATACGTCACAACAGGTATACTATTTTTCGTCTAGGGTTTCATGTACTTACCGACGTCATATTATCGTGAAACTAAAACTAGTAGAAATATAACACATTTCACATTAACAAAAATAAACTTGTTCGTACAATATTCAACGGTACATCAACAAAAAGAAACTTGTTCATAGAACCACATTCGATACATGATACCAACCCCATCACCAAAGACTAAAGTGCCAAAATACAACAAAAAATACCATTAAACGAAGCCTACAGCTTCACAAACATAAGATACCCGAAACCGAAGCTCGTAGCTTCACAAACACAAGATACCCAAAATCGAAGCCCGCATCTTCACAAACCATCATTCATCGAATCCCTGTATCCAATTAAAAACAATTGTTAGCCTCATAGTTTAGTGAAGTAGAAGTTTAGAGCTAATATCTACTAGGTGAACACAGGTGTATCCAGTTGTGAATACCATAGCTGGCTATTATGACAATTTGTAACTGAAAAAATCTTCCTATCAACAATTATTGTAAAAGAAGCATTCTTGTGCAAAAAATATATATAAAAGACAACCATGATTCTTCACTTTACTCAATCCTCCTCCTCATTGTTCACAAAGATGATGTGTGGATTCCAGATATTCACCACCACCAAATTCTTGGTAGCCTTCACATTCCCAGTCCTGAGCCATGGTTGGGGAATTGATGGCCACTATACTGTCTCCAAAATTGCTCAGGTTAGTTTCTTGCTAATCTCTTGATATAAATCTCATTTTTGTTTACAATCTTGCTATGTGTTCTTTTTCAAAATGTACGCAATATACAAATTATAGTCTAATGATGGGAGTTGGGGGCAATGGGTCCTAGACATGCAATACAATATATGTAGTACAAGTCCCGAACATGTTCGTCGGGGATTTTAAAAAAATAGAAAGGGAAGGGAACCAAAGGTGACAAAACAGACATGGGATCTCTACTATCAATAGTGGAAGAGATTGATATAAACCAAAGGTGCTCTTATCACTGAATCGAAGTTAACATATCTGAAAGGTGTAGACCAATGTATATATTTCCAAGTACCAAAGGCTGCAACACCAGATACACAACATAACTTCCGCAGTAAATCATTATATATCATAGGGTAAGTAGTAACTTCAATCCATAATATATAAATAGGCAGAGAGAAAAGGATAGTTATGCTGCAACAAACTAGTGTATGACTGCATGGAAAAGGAAAAAGAAAACTAACAACAATGAATTTTGACAACAGCAGAGAAATTATGTAGTAATTGTGCAGCAAGAGTTAACTGCAAAAAAGTAAAGCCTACAAACCTCTAAAATAATTCCGAAGAATGCTACAGAGATACCATCACCTGAAAAGTGGACACATTGAAGATCACGACATCCATAAAGTTCTACAAAACAAAGATTTAAAGTACTTGTACCATTTGGATCAACAAAATAGAAAAGCATACATTGCGCGAGTGAACTAGCAAACATGAGTGTTTTAGCAGTAATATGGAACAGTAAATAAGCACTTTTTACCCTATTATATTATCCGTTGTCCAAAGATAGTTCTATTAAACCATAAAGAACTTATGTACCTGCCCATGAGTGTGTGACAACATTGGGATGTGAGCATTTTGCTTTGCCATGTCACATATCAATTTACATAGCTCAACCATTACAGGAAAGATGACACTGCTGAATGCTTCTTTCAGTTGTAATGCATGAGCCAAATTGTTTATATCTTCTGAAGTACAAGCAAAATGGAAAAACTCAAGCACCTGAAAAAAGAAATTTTTCAATTTATCATTGCCGAGAAATATCTAGTGCTTGTAAGCATAAGTCTCTAGCAAGTAGCAGTACAGATTTATAAATTCATGCTTATCTAGCAATGAATTATCATTGCTCATAAGAGCATCAAACTCATGGACATAATACTTCCAATGGAAAGTGCCTAACAACTGAAACTCCTCACACTAAAGGCCGCATACATCATATTCCAAACAAAAAGAACATATGAAATCATGTCTCAAGAGGGGGCACTACAACAAATATGTATGTTTTGCTAAACTGGCATAAACAAACTTTGCTTAAGGAACTAAAAAAGGATATATCATTTGCTAAACTGATATAAAGGTTTTGTTGTTTTCGTCGTCATAAGCATGACCATTAATAATTGGATTAGAGTTGTTTTTGAAAACAATATATAAAACGACATAACAAGTAGATTTAATCCACCAGATAACCATGTCGCAGTATCTAGTGAAACATAAGAAAAATCCTACAGCTATAAACAACAACAATCTTAAGACATTTGGGCTAGTAACATGAATCCATTTTATTCATTCATCTCTATCAAGGGACATTTACAGTATTAACAACTACTAAACTCATTCTATACAACATGAATTCATGTTCTCATGTAATATATTTTGAGACTACTATATGGTCATATCTCACCATAAGCACGTCTCCTCCATCTTGCAATCATGATGACCGTGGCAACTCCTATAAAAATTAGATCACAGATCCCAGCAACACAGATAAAAATAAAATAAGGTACATGAAAGCATTTAAAGGATTTAGAAAAGATAAATAACTAATGAAGTTGTAATTGCAAAAGTTAATACATCTATAGATAAGAATAATTAGTACTCAGACGTGATAGATATCTCTACTTGTTTTTCTAAAGGCCAGAATAGATAAATGTAATGGCCCTCAGTTTTAGTTCTTTTATCCAACCTAATCATAATCACTAAGGTTCACATGGAAAAAATGATATAGATGTAGAAATGCTAGTAACACAAAATTAATAAATGGACGAAAAATAATATAGCTATAAGAAAATATACAAAAAAGAAACAATTGTTTTCTCATGGAAGGTTAATTTCCAATACAAAAAAGATAGTATCAGGCTGTGCCCAATACATGCCCAACACGATGCAATACTGACACATCACCGATATTTTGGAGTGTTCGTGCTCCCTAGTTGGCTAAGCAACATTATAACTTATATTATTTTACCAATGCCAATCACCTATTTGATAGACAAAAATGAAGAAAACAAAACTAATAGCTCGCTTGAGAGAAAAATACACTGAATTTGTAGTTCATACTTTTAAACTGCTCTAGTCCTCACAGCGACACTTGTTCTAGCAATCTAGACACATTGATCTATTCTTCGAACCTCTAATTTTGTCAGATCTATAGAGAAGAGAAAATCCAAATCAAGAGAGGAGAAAAACCTCATCTCGGCTCCTCGACCATGGGATAGGATCCTTGTATTCCTTGGGCGCTGGCACCAGACAGTCCAGCCCCTTCCCCTCCTCCGGACAATGCCACTCGAACTGCTCCCTTGCCCCGTCGACCTCAGCTTCTTGATTGCCTCCTTGTTTTCCAGACACGGAATGTACTCCCTCATCTTCTCATTGTAGACCCTAAACTTCCCCAACGGAACCCTAGACCTAGCTTCCCCCTTCGTCGGAGCTACATGCGCGTTGTCGTTGCTCTCAGACAGATCAGACTCGTACTCGCTGACCTCGAAGTCGGAATTCATGGTGTCGTTCTTTTCGATGATGTCGTACATCGCCGACGGTGGTGGGAGGGGGGGAGTTGGGGTTAGGGTTTGGTTGGAGATAAGGGAGGAGACGTCGATGGAGATGTCGGCGTTGGAAGAAATAGCGACAAAAGAGGCATTGGAAGTGGAAGTGGAGTAGAAGAGAAGTTAGGGATAATTACCATTAGACCAGTGCTTGCCGAGGAAGAAGGCGGCGACGAAGGCGACGATGAGGATGGAGATCTGGACTAGGAGCAGGGTTTTCAAAACCTTTCCCAAATCGGAGAGGGGTTTCAATTACATGGTCATGTTTTGTGAATCCCTACGAGTCAGTGTAAGGACGACCTCGAGCTCGGCAACTCCGCCTACGCCATGGATGGAGCTCGGCTAGGGTTAGGGTTTTGCGGCGGGGGGGGGGGGGGGGGGGGGGGGGGAGGAGACGTAAGAAGGGCAAAGGATTTAAGAAGGAGAGAGGGAAGATGAGGGTTTGTGAGAGGTGGGGATGAATTTGGATTTGAAGAGGAGAAGAAAAAGAGGAGAGGATTTTTTTAGGGAAGGAAAAAAAATTCGAAGAGGAGCGGGCTTATGATCAGTGAGATTTAGGTTTTCTCCACATATAATTATAGAAGCATAAAAAATGCAGCATCTATAGGCATAGGAAGGTACCCTTATTATCCTCCAGCTTCACACAGGCGCAGGTGTCACCCCCAGTTTCCAGAAACAGGAGTATTTTTGTCATTTTTGTCATTTTTATTATTTTAAAATTATTTATTTATTTATTGTAATATTTTCGGGTTATTTGAGTCGGGTTCGAATTTTATCTCAATCCGACTTGAAACGGGGACCCAGGGTAGTGTTGACTCTAGTGGACCCACACAGTAGTTAGCCATGGCCCACATGTCATTTATTTTAGTTAGTGACTAGGCTAAATTATTTGGATTAGGATTTATTTGATTAGTGTGTTGGAATGACCAAACTAGCCTCCGACTTAAACCCTTTTCCTAATACTAATAAAATAGGCTAGAGGGGGGTATTTTAGGCATTGTAAAAATCAGCCATAGCAGCCCATATGGCCGGCCAAGTGAGGAGGGGATAGGCATGAGTTCATTCCATTATTTCACCCTTCCATTCTCTCTCTTGTTCTTCCCCAAATTTCTAGAGAGCAACCTCTAGTGATTTCATCTCCAAATCCATCATTTCTTCCCACCAAATCTTCTTCTCTCCTCCTCTACTCCATGAAAGGAAGGTGCTAGCCAAGTTTGGAAGGATTCGGAGCTCGTTTGTGTCCATTTGGAATATCTACGTGTCGGTGTCGCTCCGGAAAGGCTTTTCTTCGATTCGATCTACCGGGAGGTATAAATCCCTTCTCCTTTTCATTTCCTTATGCATATAGGTCTATTTTGAACCCATAGGAATGACCCCCATGGTTTTGTGTCCATTCGTGTCCATTTCGTGTCCATTTGGACACTTGTAGAGGTGTCCTATGTGTAGGTTTGTGTCCATGTGGGAAAACCCCTACTTGGACACATGGGGAATTATCTATATATAGATTTGATGTTGTCTAATGTTTAATCCCAGATTTTCATGTGTTTAGGAATAGTTTTCCTATGTATCTTATTGTATCATATTGTTTATATCTATAAATAGATATATATGGTGATATATATATATCAATCTCTATACGTATATATACATATATGTATATATATAATATGGTTTATATATATAAAAATATATATTATGGTATATATGTGTGTGTTCTTGTATTGTGGATATGGTTATGTGGTCGGCCAAGTTTGGAGAATAGTGTGTGTGTTAGTGTGTAGAGGTGGTGTTTGATTATGTGTGTGTGTGTGTGTGTGTGTGTGTGTGTGTGTGTGTGTGTGTGTGTGTGTGTGTTTATGTATGTGGAGAGTATAGAGAGAGTTAGAGATTAGAATGAGAGAGAGAGTGAGAGCTAGAGAGTGGAGTTGAAGGGGGAGGAACCATTGGGAATCAGCAACTGTAGGAGTGCATATCAGTCCCCACAGGGGACTGATTTAGTGCACACTATAGCAGTGTGCACTGCTACTAGGTAGCAGTGTGGAGAGGGGGGGATACCACCTGCAAACAGCAGCATTTGCTCTCATCTTCCAGGCCAATATCAGTCCCATACACCCCCATGGACAGCCCTTGAATCCAGTCCCTACAAACCACTTGACTGTCCCATATTCAGTCCAATTGGACAGCCATTAGGCTATCCTATTCCAGCCATTTGCTGTCCCTAGGACCAGTCCCATATCAGCCTGAACAGCCTATACATAGCCACCCCAAACCTGTCCTATTTAGCTCCATTTCAGCCCATTGGGCAGCCTATAGAAGCCTTAAACCTGCCTAAATTCAGCTCCCTAAATAACCATTCATGGCAGTCCCCCTTTACTCCAAATTCAGTCTAAACTGGACACCATAACAGCCCTCTTAGCCCATGTATCAGTCCATAAAAATTAATCCATACATCACTCAAAAATCAGTCCCATATTAGTCCAGATTTTAGCCATGGAAGCCCTTGAAATCAGTCCTAATAATAGCCTTAAACCACACTCAAATGACAACCTTGTTAAACCTGTCCTACCAGTCCCCAAAAATCAGTCCCAAATACACCCCTTAGCAGTCCCCAAACCCAAGTCCCTTAACCTGCCCAAAACCTGTCTTTAGAAGCCCAATTGACAGCCCTTGTAGACCTAGAACCCACATGTTAGTCCCATTTTTCAGTCCTATACATAGCCTCTAAATTCAGTCCATATGCACCCTTTAACAGCACCCTTAGCATGCCACAATCAGTCCCTAGTGTGAGCCTTGTGTGTGTGTCCTTGTGAGCCTAATTGTTGTAGTGTGTGAGCTATTTGGGTATTATGTAAGTCTATATGGATGTGTGTTTAGGAGCTATAGGTATTAGCCTATGTCTAAACATATAGGAGGGCCTATGTGAGTGTTGTGTGTGAGTTGTATGAGTTTGTGTGAGTGTAGGGTAAATTAGAATGGTATATGAGGTAAGGTAATGGGTATGGCCAACATGTACCATAAGATGACTTAGATGACCTAGATACTAGGTTTTCTTGGTAGGTAATGTTAATATAGGATGGTATCTAGCTATCCTAGGAAGCCTAGACTAGTATTCCTAGGTTAGAGTGGTATTGTGCAAGGTATTGGTATTTACCTAGGTTAGGTAATGTAGGTAATACATAGAAATAGGGTATTTGAGTTTGGAGTCTAAGATAGAGTTAGAACTTGGTTCCCTTGGTTGGTAATGATCAAATATAGTGCTCATAGACTAGTTTTGATGTCGGTTGACCATGTTGACCAAAAGTCAACAAAAGTCAACCGAGAGTCAAACTTAGCCTTTAAGCGACCAGATTTGACCAAAACCAAACCAGAGTTGACCAGTTGACTGAAAGTCAACAGTTGGTCAACATATGACTTGTTTGACCTAGGGTTGATTCCGTGTTGACCAGAGTTGACCAGAGTTGACTTTTTGACCAAAAGTCAACTGTAAGTCAACCCTTGACCCAAATTGACCTAGTTTAACTTGGATTGATTTCCTGTGACCTTGTTTGACCTTGATTGTCCTAGTGTGACCCAGTATGACCTAGTTTAGCTTGGTGTGACTTAGATTTGACCTAGATTGACCTAGATTCATTTAGAATGCATTGTAATGCATCTTATTATCATTTGTGGACTCATAGTGACTTGTACTGTTCTATAGGAGACATACACCACTCCTCGGATAGTATATTCTCTTCAGACACTCAGGATATCAGGCGAGTACATTCTCTGACCGTTTCATACTTGTATGGATTTATATTCTTGCTCTAGATTACTGTACTTGATGCTGACACGATCATTATCACGGATTGGTACTATATGGATCTTCTTCTGAGATGTTATCTCCTTGTATTCACTAAGTACATATTGTGATGTGCGTTTCACTTACATGTTGTATTTATTGAATACCTTTATCATTGTACACTCATTGTGCATATTGTACTCTCAGTATCACATTGAGCCATTGTACAAGCCATTGTACAAGCCATTGTACAAGCCATTGTATAAGGTAACGTAACTGAATTGGATTCTTGTGTATTGATTGGGGAGGGGGAGTAGAAATGGTTATGTGATCAATCCTATTGTATAACAAATTGTATATGTCCATTGTTCACCCACGTACAAAGGAGTCCCATTTTATTGTATAACCTAACCCGTTTACATAACCATATTGTGCTCTAAAATCACATGTTCCTTACAGTTCTTACTTATCATATTTAGATATTTTCTGTTATCAAATCTCTACTGTTTTTCATATATCTCCTTCTTTCAGCGTTTCATGTACTTTACTCTATTGTATGCTTTATATTTTCTAACTCGATATGAACTGCGTGAGATGTTTTGTGCTCGCTCCCGTCCTGACTGGACCTGTTGAAAATATTACAGAGGATGAGGAGGAGGCCTGCATAGACACCTACTATGGGGCAGCTGTGGATGCCATGTGTGACCCGGATTTCCAGCCTGATCCACTAGCTTAGAGACTGAGGCTCCCTAGTCTAGGTTTTCTATTTCTGTCATTTGAGATCTAGATTGTATATATTCTTTCATTTCAGTATTAGAGTCTTGTATTGAGCTGGATGTTCTGATTTGTTATGTCAGTAGATGTCACGACCCGCTCCCGAATAATCGGACACGAGTCGGACACGCCCAGCCTTCGTCGTTAGACACGACGAAGTAAGCTGTACCAAGCTAGGGAAAACTAACCAGATAATCATGAAATATAGAATCACAGCATCTAAAAACGTATCCCAGAATGATCACCATAATCCACAAATCTAGATATCATAATGTACGAGTCATCAAGAATGAAATGTACATGAATTCTAAAGACAAAATCTAAGAGTAAGCTAACAGTCTAAACCTGAAACCTCAAGCTAAGCCTCATCCTGCTCAGCTAATCCTGGGCTCTGACCCATAAAGTAGAACAATGTCCTGCAAGCATACCTGCAACATATCCTATTCAGGAGCGGAGCAAAGTACAGTTCTAGGTAATGAACAATAACATCATGATATGGAAAATAAATGCTGAAAGAACAGGATAAGAACAAGGTATGTAAAGAACATGAAGAACATGAACTACTGCTATAAAGATACATGAAAGATCATGACTATGTAAAGATGCAGGAAAGATCACGACTATAGCTAAAATCAAGATCAGGATCATGGAAACTAATGTAAGAACAAAATCCTGAACATGTGTGTTATAATTTTGAAATACTTCTATGATATGTGACCGGCTTGGGTAAGACCATGAAAGAGCATGAAAAGATCCTGAAAGATCATATAAGGTACGGCTTAGGACCCGCGTGCACTGTGCGAGGCCTAAGCTAAAGATCATGAATAAGTATCCGGGTTTGGTCACATATCTAGAGTATTTCCCCACCCCAAGATGCAAGTAAGATCATGAAAGAGCAAGTAAGATCATGAAAGAACAAGCCAGAAAAGATCATGAACGTGTCGCAGTGTGTCAGCAATAAAGAACAAGAAAATGTACTGATCAAAACCATAGAATGTACTTGCCTTGCTCCGGGAGATCAAGGGTAGAAATAGAGCTGGATGTCCTCCTGATATAATGGGTACAACTTGATTACGATCAAAACATTTCTAGCTAAAATACCATTCAATTCCATCTTAAAAGTCTTGCCCACTAGTACCCCTGATAGCAGCTAAATATTATCAAGAATTCATTTAATAAGCAATAACAACCAGTAAGTTATTTATAAGATAAACCTTAATCAACTTAACAATTTATATATAGTTCTTTTGAAAATTCTATCAATATTATTAGAGGATGATAATCATTATATATATAGAACTGGTTTCATAGCAAATAATTATCATTACATATTACTTAGGAATTTTTAACACATGCTGATAGTAAAACCTTGCTATGTGAATATGATTTATTACTAATAGGTACACACTGTTTAGCCTTACCACATTGGTCCAATAGACATGAAAATTAAACCTTCAAGTATACCAACTATACTAATTCTAGCTGAAAGTCTAATAGATAATTCTACAGGGTTCCCTTGGAACATTAATGTTCCAAAATCATGTAGATAGCCAATTAATGGAGTGAACCAAAGGGGTTATTACAAAGTGATGTTGACGGTCCTTACTAAGGAGGGGATTATTGTTAATTCAACTACTACTTAATTCCAACTAATGAGTCAATTACCAGCTAATAACAATTTAACTAAACCACTTCACCAAGCCCAAAACCAACTCTATTGTTATCATTCAATAGCAACTGGACTCACTAGAATTACATTAGCTTCAAGGTCCATCAACGGACTACCACAACTCCCCCTGCCAGAGTATCAGTACATCGGATACTCTCCAATATACTGCTTCACCAATTCGGCTATAATTATAAGATTAGAAAAAAATATACAAACTCAGATGAAAGCTTCATAAAATTAAACAGACTTCAACTCCTGCCTACCCGAAGTATTTAAAATAGCTAAACCTATGAACATGCCATTAAACTGCAAAGTGTAAACCAACACACCAATACAACCCAGGCCATACATCCAATTGAACTTCCCGTCTGACCTTCTAACATTACCCAGAATTAGAAGAAGCATAAACACACTCAACTAAATCCTACCAATGAACAAGAATTATACAGAAATTTTCATACAAAGAATATAGAATCAAAATAATAATTTCTACAACTAATCAAAACTCCCAATCCTGCCAGAGTATGAGCTCAACTATCTTCCTGCTACTTCATGCCGGACACGACCCCGATTCGGACACGAACTGAAAAAGGCACCCACACCCGACACGAACAGATCCAAACGACACGAACACAGAACTTCAAATGTGAACCAATTCCTGATTCAAAATCTGCTTAAAATTCTATCAGGCTAGACACGATCAACACCTGCTCGCACTCATCCAGAAAATTCGACACCCAATCGATCACCGAGGACACCAAATAATCAACAAGATCAACAGCAAAATTATTTCAGATCTGAATGAAATTTAGGTCTTACCAAAAATTTGGGGTTCTGCACCAGGACAACGAATTTTCTTCGATCGATCAACAGAACATAATTCCCCAAAATTTCCTACACCAGGATTTGAGATCGCGCCTCGAGAACGACGTCGATCTGCTCGTCGGGGAAAAACGGAGTGCCATCGGAGAGGTCGCCGTAGTGGAGGGATGGAGCTCGTCGCCTGTGCGTTCGTCGGAGAAGTGGAAGTCACCGCCATCTTCGCCGATCGGAAGAAATCGTCGCCGGAGAAGAAATCACGCCGCCGGAGTGGTCGCTGTCAGCGGCAAGTACTGTCGGAGAAGGGCCGCGCGTTACCGGAGATCGACTTAGTCGTTGCTGCCCGCCGCCACGTGGATGGCCGCCACCTCCATCTCCATCGCCATCGCCGGAAGAAAGAAATTAGGGTTACGAAAACTTTGGGAAAATTTTTTGGGGAAGGGATGGGTTTGGAGCTCGAGCTCTGCTCCTCCAAACAGAATAAAAAATGAAAGGGAGAGAGAAGAAGTAGTTTAAATAATGTTGAGTCAGGAATAAAGGTATTTACAAATAGGTACCAAAATTTTGGTTATATTGCAACTTGATTCAAAAAGTTTGTTAGAGAGAGAGAGAAAGTTTGTTACAAGGTTGTTGGGAGGTTAGGAATTATTTAGAAAACTTGGAGAACACTCAAAATGTTAAGTCTTCCCTCTCAATAAAATATCTCATTTATAAAGATTATGAAGAGTCATATAATTAATCAGTGATTCATTGAAAAATAATGATTTATAAATTAGAAAAATACTAGAAAAATAATAAATCTAAATAATTTTGAGAAAGCGGGGTTACAAATCTACCCCCTTAGAAAAATTTTGTCCTCGAAATTTCAATAGTGCAATAAGCACGATCAAAATACGAAAGCTTGAACATAGGATCTGAATTAATATAACTAGTAAGATTATGATTTTCAAAAAAAAAAAATGATCAAGTTAAAAATCCAAGTATGATAAATTCTAAACATCAATATTTACGCATGGCACCGAAATGACAGTCTTAAAATTATGACTTAAATCTAATAAAATCGTTTTGCATAACTAGCATGGCTATGACTAAAATTTGAAAACACAATTAAAATGATCAAAATTATTTATGCTTGATATAATCACAACTATTAAAGTCATAAGTGTTAAAGTATGATAAATAGAGAGATGTTACGACTAAAAGTAAAGAATTTTGAAAATTTGGGCTTGACTAGAAATCGAATTTAGCAAAATCAAATTCTAACATGATCAAAATCATTTAGAGCAAAATCATTAAAAAATCAAATTCATATAGGTATGTTCATTATTCTGATCATAATAAATTCAAGGAACATCAAAAGCATTTTGTATAGAAAACCTAGGGTAGCAAATAATTTCTAAAAATTGGATTCACTGCTATGACATTCAAACAAAGCCAAGAATTAAAACAAATTAAGATAGTTTCTTGTAAGGCCGTCAATGGTGATAAGTGATCAAGCATGGTATATAACATGGATGTAGTCTCAATAGTATCCGAAACTCATATATATTCGAAATCACATTGCCTAGAGTTCATGCCCCTCCCTCCAATCTAGCTGGAAGCGCTAGTCGATACGCCACCTCGCCAATCCGTGCCATCACTTCGAAAGGTCCGATAAATCTCGGACTGAGCTTCCCACCTCTGCCGAATCTGATGACGCCCCTAGTCGGTGGGATCTTCGGGAATACTCTGTCTCCAACCTCGAACTCAAGTGGCCGTCTGCTGTTGTCCGCCTAGTGCTTCTGTCGATCCATGACGTTCTGAGCCTTGAGTCCAAGTACACATAAGAAGTTTGGGATATCACGCTTTGACAAAGATCGAGGACCAAATAGCCACGAAGTGGAAGGAATTTCAATTACCACCTAGAGGAGTAAAATCATGAAGACAAACTATTAACTACGATCAAAATTGATAGTTTAACACAAGTGAACTAGGACAAGATAGGAAAACATGGTCAAATAGACATGATTTAAGATTGAAATTTAGACAAGACACAACGAAATATGGAATCACAATCTGGTAATATACAATTTTGAGGAATTCAATGATATAACGATAAAGTGCTAGAAGGAAAATTTAGCAAGGATTGACTGAGGAGACGTACGCAATACTCAGGAGACACAGTATCAAATCAGAATGAACTTGTAAGGATCTGTGATTATCAAAAAACAATAATCATATAAAAAGGAAATATAGTCTCCAGAATATCTAAGAACATGTTGGTATCTGAAATTACTTTGCTTAGAATCCCTACCCCGCCAGTATGTATCTGACTGCAGTGGACTTTCGGCTCCGTGACTCAAATAACAATATGTCTCCAAATATTCTATCAACCTTATCCATTTTCCAACAATAATTGACGAAACAACCCAAGAGATCAAGATATGAAGAATATGACAAGTCTCGACAATACTCGAAAACCTATGGGTGTCTGAAATCACTTTAACTTAGAGTTCCTGCCTCGCCAGTGCGCTACTGGCTGCAGTGAACCCTCAGTCTCCATAATCCAGCTAATGGCTGCAGCGCGCAACTGTCATGCCATAGTAGGTCATCGAATAGCCTCTCGACTTTATCCCTAGGAGTTTCAAAGAGTTTCAAGGAGTTCAAAATGAGTTTCAATAGTCCAAGTCACGGAATGGTGAAGTTACCTGACTGTTAGAATACATGAGTTTATTAGGTACTAAAAATGATAAGGGACCCAATCAGTGAGTACAAAAGGGCAGCCAGGGAAAGTTAAAATTTCAGACAGGACGAAATTTCAAATTATGACAGAATATCAACTGATATCTGGAATGGTAACAAGATTCCACATATGGAACGTTATCTTGAAAGGATAACAGAGTCTCGAAGGACGAACTGAGGCAAGGTATCAGATAGAAGACAAGTTTCAAAATAAGAAATAAAATTCCGTACTAGAAACGAGTTTCAATAAAATCTCGAGTAACAATGAAATCTCAAGTAAAACTTGAATTGAAACGAATTCCCCAATAAGGTATACAGTGAAAAATAGAAAATCAAGTATCAGCAAGGTCGTGATTAGGAAATAAAATCTCGAATAGAAAATCTTGACGAGGAAACAAGGTTTAGAATAGTAACTAGAAAACAGGTTCTAATAGGAGACAAGGTATTGGATTGTAAACATGAAACAAGCGAATCTCAACAACAACAAAATCGTAAATAGAGAACAAGTCCTGAATAAAGTCAAGAATGGGAAATAGAATCTCAAACAAGCATCAATAGAAGCGAAGGTTCAAACAAGGTTTCAGAATGATATTTCAAGTAGGAATAATTCTGGAATAGTACAAGTTCGATTAGCAAACAGAATATCAATAAACGAGTAGGAACAAGTATCCATAAAACAAACAAAATCTTGGATAGGAGACAAGATCGAAACAAAAATAGTGGACCAACAACTCTCGACCAGAAACTCAAAGTCATGAATGAGGAAACAAGTCTCGAATAGGAAACGAAATCTTCAAAACCCTCAAAGGTATCCTCAACAATGTCCTAAATAGGGCGAAGCACAAATAATGCTTCGAATGAGGAACAGGGTTTCGAAATAAATCTCGAGTAGGAATTAAATCTTAATTAACACGAAGTTTGATAAAAGAATAAAATTTACAATTAGGAGCCATCACTAGGAAACAAGGTCATGAATGAATGTACAAACGGTATCGAATAATGGATTTCAAATAATATCGAATTGTGGGTCTGAAACAAGTTTGTCGAATATGAAACAATATCTTGAAATAAGTTTCGAACATCAATCAAAGTTCCAAAATAGAAACAAGAAGTTTCAAGAAATGATCAATGTGTTAGGAGAAATTTAAGGGAAGACTGGATTATTAATCAAGATACATGGTTTTCCCAACCATGCAAAAGAAATCTTCTGTCTTCAGTCTATCTTCAGTGTTCTTCCGGGACTGGAATCTCTTCAACCTTCTTCAACTGTCCTGTCGTAGGGCGGTCCTTGCGGTAGTGCTCCATGTGGTTGCTGATTCTGAAAAGGTGGTTCCCTTTTGCTGTAGTCTGATGCTCCTCGCGTTTGTTTTCGGGCAGTGTGATCAACGTTCTCCAGCAGTCCTTGACTTGGTGGACAGGCGATCCGTAGTACAGTATAGCCTCCGTCTTTTACGACACTCTTCATAGTGGCATCCTGAGAGGTGGCAGAAATTGTAAATGATCGTCGGCTGGATCTGAATAGGCTGAAGTGCAGGGCTCTGGCAGGAATATATGGCTGCTGACGTGCTGGCTGCTGAGATCTGCTCCTGATGATGCGACTGGTGATATGACCGAAGAAATGCTGACTGAGTGTTGTGACGCTTTGCGGATCCAGGATAGTTGTTGTCTTTGTCATAAATCTTCATGTTCCTTCTGAGCTTCAGTTTCCCGTTGTGTCCTATTGTCTGTGCTATATTCTGGATCTCCTGGCAGGTGGCTCTAATCTTCAGAGAAGTCGGGTCCTCAGAAACTTGGGTGATCTTCAGTGGTAACTCCAGGTTCTCGATCTGCTCCTTAGTGTAAGATATGCGCTCGGTGTCGGAAAAATCCAAGTGTCTGAGAGTCTGGAAATCAGAAGTCCTTCCTGGCTCGGTGAGTGTATCCACAAGTCTGACTTTGGAAAGGGTGGCCTGCTTCCTCTGGTTGTCAAGGGACTCTTCAGACGTCTCCGTCAACTACGTACTACCCATGGAGATAGTAGAGTGATAGAAGGTAGTGGAAGCTCGGAAACGTCAAGTGCAGGTGAATTGACAGTTCTGGTGTCGCATGCTTTTGAACTATCTGCAAAACAGAAAACTTGTTAAAATAACCTAGACCTACATACAACAAGTGTTTATAGAATATTAAAATACCTGATACACCTGATATACCTGATATACCCTTATTTTCCGATTTTCCTATGCTGTGATCAAGTTTTCCTAGTGTAATCAAGTCCTCCAATAGTACACTAAGTCCTAGGTACCATTAGGATGGACCTGCATGGGCCACCACTAAAAACATGTCACGACCCGCTCCCGAATAATCGGACACGAGTCGGACACGCCCAGCCTTCGTCGTTAGACACGACGAAGTAAGCTGTACCAAGCTAGGGAAAACTAACCAGATAATCATGAAATATAGAATCACAGCATCTAAAAACGTATCCCAGAATGATCACCATAATCCACAAATCTAGATATCATAATGTACGAGTCATCAAGAATGAAATGTACATGAATTCTAAAGACAAAATCTAAGAGTAAGCTAACAGTCTAAACCTGAAACCTCAAGCTAAGCCTCATCCTGCTCAGCTAATCCTGGGCTCTGACCCATAAAGTAGAACAATGTCCTGCAAGCTTACCTGCAACATATCCTATTCAGGAGCGGAGCAAAGTACAGTTCTAGGTAATGAACAATAACATCATGATATGGAAAATAAATGCTGAAAGAACAGGATAAGAACAAGGTATGTAAAGAACATGAAGAACATGAACTACTGCTATAAAGATACGTGAAAGATCATGACTATGTAAAGATGCAGGAAAGATCACGACTATAGCTAAAATCAAGATCAGGATCATGGAAACTAATGTAAGAACAAAATCCTGAACATGTGTGTTATAATTTTGAAATACTTCTATGATATGTGACCGGCTTGGGTAAGACCATGAAAGAGCATGAAAAGATCCTGAAAGATCATATAAGGTACGGCTTAGGACCCGCGTGCACTGTGCGAGGCCTAAGCTAAAGATCATGAATAAGTATCCGGGTTTGGTCACATATCTAGAGTATTTCCCCACCCCAAGATGCAAGTAAGATCATGAAAGAGCAAGTAAGATCATGAAAGAACAAGCCAGAAAAGATCATGAACGTGTCGCAGTGTGTCAGCAATAAAGAACAAGAAAATGTACTGATCAAAACCATATAATGTACTTGCCTTGCTCCGGGAGATCAAGGGTAGAAATAGAGCTGGATGTCCTCCTGATATAATGGGTACAACTTGATTACGATCAAAACATTTCTAGCTAAAATACCATTCAATTCCATCTTAAAAGTCTTGCCCACTAGTACCCCTGATAGCAGCTAAATATTATCAAGAATTCATTTAATAAGCAATAACAACCAGTAAGTTATTTATAAGATAAACCTTAATCAACTTAACAATTTATATATAGTTCTTTTGAAAATTCTATCAATATTATTAGAGGATGATAATCATTATATATATAGAACTGGTTTCATAGCAAATAATTATCATTACATATTACTTAGGAATTTTTAACACATGCTGATAGTAAAACCTTGCTATGTGAATATGATTTATTACTAATAGGTACACACTGTTTAGCCTTACCACATTGGTCCAATAGACATGAAAATTAAACCTTCAAGTATACCAACTATACTAATTCTAGCTGAAAGTCTAATAGATAATTCTACAGGGTTCCCTTGGAACATTAATGTTCCAAAATCATGTAGATAGCCAATTAATGGAGTGAACCAAAGGGGTTATTACAAAGTGATGTTGACGGTCCTTACTAAGGAGGGGATTATTGTTAATTCAACTACTACTTAATTCCAACTAATGAGTCAATTACCAGCTAATAACAATTTAACTGAACCACTTCACCAAGCCCAAAACCAACTCTATTGTTATCATTCAATAGCAACTGGACTCACTAGAATTACATTAGCTTCAAGGTCCATCAACGGACTACCACAACTCCCCCTGCCAGAGTATCAGTACATCGGATACTCTCCAATATACTGCTTCACCAATTCGGCTATAATTATAAGATTAGAAAAAAATATACAAACTCAGATGAAAGCTTCATAAAATTAAACAGACTTCAACTCCTGCCTACCCGAAGTATTTAAAATAGCTAAACCTATGAACATGCCATTAAACTGCAAAGTGTAAACCAACACACCAATACAACCCAGGCCATACATCCAATTGAACTTCCCGTCTGACCTTCTAACATTACCCAGAATTAGAAGAAGCATAAACACACTCAACTAAATCCTACCAATGAACAAGAATTATACAGAAATTTTCATACAAAGAATATAGAATCAAAATAATAATTTCTACAACTAATCAAAACTCCCAATCCTGCCAGAGTATGAGCTCAACTATCTTCCTGCTACTTCATGCCGGACACGACCCCGATTCGGACACGAACTGAAAAAGGCACCCACACCCGACACGAACAGATCCAAACGACACGAACACAGAACTTCAAATGTGAACCAATTCCTGATTCAAAATCTGCTTAAAATTCTATCAGGCTAGACACGATCAACACCTGCTCGCACTCATCCAGAAAATTCGACACCCAATCGATCACCGAGGACACCA
Source organism: Iris pallida (assembly GCA_029216955.1). Lineage (NCBI taxonomy): Eukaryota > Viridiplantae > Streptophyta > Magnoliopsida > Asparagales > Iridaceae > Iris > Iris pallida. The sequence continues at coordinate 11,741,444 of JANAVB010018600.1, read as the reverse complement.
AATAATCAACAAGATCAACAGCAAAATTATTTCAGATCTGAATGAAATTTAGGTCTTACCAAAAATTTGGGGTTCTGCACCAGGACAACGAATTTTCTTCGATCGATCAACAGAACATAATTCCCTAAAATTTTCTACACCAGGATTTGAGATCGCGCCTCGAGAACGACGTCGATCTGCTCGTCGGGGGAAAACGGAGTGCCATCGGAGAGGTCGCCGTAGTGGAGGGATGGAGCTCGTCGCCTGCGCGTTCGTCGGAGAAGTGGAAGTCACCGCCATCTTCGCCGATCGGAAGAAATCGTCGCCGGAGAAGAAATCACGCCGCCGGAGTGGTCGCTGTCAGTGGCAAGTACTGTCGGAGAAGGGCCGCGCGCTACCGGAGATCGACTTAGTCGTTGCTGTCCGCCGCCACGTGGATGGCCGCCACCTCCATCTCTATCGCCATCGCCGGAAGAAAGAAATTAGGGTTACGAAAACTTTGGGAAAAATTTTTGGGGAAGGGATGGGTTTGGAGCTCGAGCTCTGCTCCTCCAAACAGAATAAAAAATGAAAGGGAGAGAGAAGAAGTAGTTTAAATAATGTTGAGTCAGGAATAAAGGTATTTACAAATAGGTACCAAAATTTTGGTTATATTGCAACTTGATTCAAAAAGTTTGTTAGAGAGAGAGAGAAAGTTTGTTACAAGGTTGTTGGGAGGTTAGGAATTATTTAGAAAACTTGGAGAACACTCAAAATGTTAAGTCTTCCCTCTCAATAAAATATCTCATTTATAAAGATTATGAAGAGTCATATAATTAATCAGTGATTCATTGAAAAATAATGATTTATAAATTAGAAAAATACTAGAAAAATAATAAATCTAAATAATTTCGAGAAAGCGGGGCTACAGTAGACACTTAGACTCTCTGGTTGTATTTACGTGGTTTTCCTTCTTTCCAGTATTTATCTATCTATCTTCCTAGCTTATCATTCTGCTCTAGATGTGATTGAGACTGTATTTTGCTATGTCACCTCCATTCGGAGTGTATATACTGTACAGGTACCTTTATATTGTTAGATGATTGACCTAGGACAGCGTTCTACCGTCGACACTGCGGCGTAGGCTGGGCGTTGTTACGTTCTCGTGCCCACACAGTGGGTGCGGGTCGTGACACATTTTTAGTGGTGGCCCATGCAGGTCGAGTTTATGTAGTGGTATTCGAACTAGAGTATTACTACAGCCTGTAATAGGATTAGGATATTTTGAAGGTACTCAATCATACTAGGAAAAACTCATATCAAATTTATACCATCTCAGTTCTTGCTATATTGTTCTTCTTGAATATAACTGTCCTCCTTTGCTATTTCGACTCATTCTCAGCAATTGTTTGTTTGATCTGTCTTCAGGATGGTGGAGACGCGATTACAGCGTGCCATTCATGGAGATACTGTAGAGGGGACTGCTAACTCTCAGCCAGTACAGCAGGGTCGGGAGGCTACAGCTCCTGCCACCTCTGCTCATATTGGGACTTCAGCAGTAGCAGCAGCTGAGGGTATGCCTTCACCAGTTCGGAGGCAGGACCCAGTCATTCCAGAGGTATCGTTCCAGCAGCCGCCGCCTACAGGAAACGTGGATGCGGCACAGATGTTCGCGTACTTTCAGCAGTTTATGGAGATGCATCAGACCCGGCAGGAAAGGGGCATGGAGTTGGTCATTTCGACAGTTGCAGCCCGACCAGTGGTGCAGCAGCCAAAGACACCGGGGATCGAGCAGTTTCAGAAGATGAGCCCCAAAGACTTTCTGGGGACAGAGGGGATCCTATATGCCGATGAGTGGATCGAGCATATAGAGGAGATCTTCCGCTTGGCCAGGATTCCAGCAGATCTTCAGATCAAGGTCGCAGCTAGCCAGATGCGAGATCTTTCTCGCACCTGGTATCAGTCGGACCCCAGGGTGGGGGTAGCCGGACAGACTTGGGAGGAGTTCAAGGGCTTCTTCAAGAAGAAATTCTTCCCAGATTCAGCGCTCAGAGCTTTAGAGTCGCAGTTTGAGAGCCTAGTTCAGGGGAGCCTGTCAGTGGAGGAGTATGCTGGGGAGTTCGGCCGCCTCAGCAGATTCGTGGAGGGTTTGAGCGAGGCGGCGAAGGCCCAGAGGTTCCGGAAGGGTCTGGTCAAGAAAGTCAAGTCCTTGACCAAGGGCAACAGGGATGCCACATTCGAGGAGATTCTGACGGGAGCTTTACTGGCTGAGGATGATCTTGAGCTTAGGCTCAAGAGAGGGCGAGACCCAGTTGGGGGCACCAGCAGCGGAGGACCGGCCAAGAGGCCGTACGTTCAGCATAAGTTTCAGCAACAGTATCAGCAGCCGATGCCAAGCATACAGTTTTAGCAGCAGTATCAGCAGCCGATGCCTGGCATACAGTTTCAGCAGCAGTACCAGCAGCCGAGGGCTCAGATACATCAGCATCAGCAGAGGCCTGTTCAGTATCAGGATCAGAGACAGGTACAGTATCAGCAGGACACCGTGTGCAACTTCTGCAAGAAGCCAGGCCATTGGTGGAACGATTACAGGAAGAGACTGGATATGTGTTTACTTTGCAGGTCAGCAGAGCATCAGTGTAGAGAGTGTCCCCAGAACCCGACACCATTGGCTCAGGCAGCACCAGGAGCTAGGGCTCCGGCAGGGCAGCAGAGGGGACCACTATTGCAGACTCAGCAGCAGAGGTTTGTCCAGCATCAGCAGCAGGCCAGGGGAGGCCAGCCAGGGCGAGCTTTCGCCATCACAGCCGAGGATGCTCAGGCCGTTGGAGATCTAGTTGCAGGTTCCGTTCTTTGATTCAATTCCGCAATTCCTATCTTGAAAATTCAGTTCCATCTATTCCTATCTATTTTTTCATTGTTGATAAGTTTGATCTGGTGTTTCCTTATGATTTAATTTTCTTCTGAGATAAGTCGTATGGGCTAGGTCGTCTCGATTGTAAGATTTTAGAATCCTCTAGGGTCATGCTAGCAGGCATAGTGAGGACATATAGTCGGACTATGGACGTATTTCTCGGTATGGGAATTTAAGGTTTTTGCTGCCAAGTGCGCGGTAATGCAAAAATTTTAAATACCATAGTTCTAGAGGTATGTACCATAGTTGAGGACTCTGTGATTATCGTAGCCTTGCTCACTGGCATGACAGAGATTCTGAGTATCATGATGATTGGATAGACGCATACAATTATCGATTTGTATGATTTTCTGTGGTTACCTTATTTTAAAATTTTGGATGATTTCTTTTAAGGTGGATAGACTTGTAGCTTCTATTTGAGTGTAATTTTAATTTTATAAATTTAGTCATTTAAATTCATGCTTTGATTTTGAGATTTTGATCATTTTAATTTTTAGCTATGACTTGTGATTTTGATGTTTTACTATGGTTTGGTTTTAATTTCGAGGACGAAATTCTTTTAAGGTGGATAGATTTGTCACCCCCAGTTTCCAGAAATAGGGGTATTTTTGTCATTTTGTCATTTTTATTATTTTAAAATTATTTATTTATTTATTGTAGTATTTTGGGGTTATTTGAGTCGGGTTCGAATTTCATCTCAATTCGACTTGAAACGGGGACCCGGGGTAATGTTGACTCTAGTGGACCCACACACTAGTTAGCCATGGCCCACATATTATTTATTTTAGTTAGTGACTAGGCTAAATTATTTGGATTAGGATTTTTTTGATTAGTGTGTTGGAATGACCAAACTAGCCTCCGACTTAAACCCTTTTCCTAATACTAATAGAATAGGCTAGAGGAGGGTATTTTAGGCATTGCAAAAATCAGCCATAGCAGCCCATATGGCCGGCCAAGTGAGGAGGGGATAGGCATGAGTTCATTCCATTATTTTACCCTTCCATTCTCTCTCTTGTTCTTCCCCAAATTTCTAGAGAGCAACCTCTAGTGATATCATCTCCAAATCCATCATTTCTTCCACCAAATCTTCTTCTCCCCTCCTCTACTCCATGAAAGAAAGGTGCTAGCCAAGTTTGGAAGGATTCGGAGCTCGTTTGTGTCCATTTGGAATCTCTACGTGTCGGTGTCGCTCTGGGAAGGCTTTTCTTCGATTCGATCTACCGGGAGGTATAAATCCCTTCTCCTTTTCATTTCCTCATGTATATAGGTCTATTTTGAACCCATAGGAATGACCCCCATGGTTTTGTGTCCATTCGTGTCCATTTCGTGTCTATTTGGACACTTGTAGAGGTGTCCTATGTGTAGGTTTGTGTCCATGTGGGAAAACCCCTACTTGGACACATGGGGAATTATCTATATATAGATTTGATGTTGTCTAATATTTAATCCCAGATTTTGTTTAGGAATAGTTTTCCTATGTATCTTATTGTATCATATTGTTTATATCTATAAATATATATATATGGTGATATATATATCAATCTCTATACGTATATATACATATATGTATATATATAATATGGTTTATATATATATGAATATATATTATGGTATATATGTGTGTGTTCTTGTATTGTGGATATGGTTATGTGGTCGGCCAAGTTTGGAGAATAGTGTGTGTGTTAGTGTGTAGAGGTGGTGTTTGATTATATGTGTGTGTGTGTGTGTGTTTATGTATGTGGAGAGTATAGAGAGAGTTAGAGATTAGAATGAGAGAGAGAGTGAGAGCTAGAGAGTGGAGTTGAAGGGGGAGGAACCATTGGGAATCAGCAACTGTAGGAGTGCATATCAGTCCCCACAGGGGACTGATTTAGTGCACACTGTAGCAGTGTGCACTGCTACTAGGTAGCAGTGTGGAGAGGGGGGGGATACCACCTGCAAACAGCAGCATTTGCTCCCATCTTCCAGGCCAATATCAGTCCCATACACCCCCATGGACAGCCCTTGAATCCAGTCCCTACACAACTACTTGACTGTCCCATATTCAGTCCAATTGGACAGCCATTAGGCTATCCTATTCCAGCCATTTGCTGTCCCTAGGACCAGTCCCATATCAGCCTGAACAGCCTATACATAGCCACCCCCAACCTGTCCTATTTAGCTCCATTTCAGCCCATTGGGCAGCCTATAGAAGCCTTAAACCTGCCTAAATTCAGCTCCCTAAATAACCATTCATGGCAGTCCCCCTTTACTCCAAATTCAGTCTAAACTGGACACCATAACAGCCCTCTTAGCCCATGTATCAGTCCACAAAAATCAATCCATACATCACTCAAAAATCAGTCCCATATTAGTCCAGATTTTAGCCATAGAAGCCCTTGAAATCAGTCCTAATAATAGCCTTAAACCACACTCAAATGACATCCTTGTTAAACCTGTTAAACCTGTCCTACCAATCCCCAAAAATCAGTCCCAAATACACCCCTTAGCAGTCCCCAAACCCAAGTCCCTTAACCTGTCCAAAACCTGTCTTTAGAAGCCCAATTGACAGCCCTTGTAGGCCTAGAACCCACATGTTAGTCCCATTTTTCAATCCTATACATAGCCTCTAAATTCAGTCCATATGCACCCTTTAACAGCACCCTTAGCATGCCACAATCAGTCCCTAGTGTGAGCCTTGTGTGTGTGTCCTTGTGAGCCTAAGTGTTGTAGTGTGTGAGCTATTTGGGTATTATGTAAGTTTATATGGATGTGTGTTTAGGAGCTATAGGTATTAGCCTATGTCTAAACATATAGGAGGGCCTATGTGAGTGTTGTGTGTGAGTTGTGTGAGTTTGTGTGAGTGTAGGGTAAATTAGAATGGTATATGAGGTAAGGTAATGGGTATGGCCAACATGTACCATAAGATGACTTAGATGACCTAGATACTAGGTTTTCTTGGTAGGTAATGTTAATATAGGATGGTATCTAGCTATCCTAGGAAGCCTAGACTAGTATTCCTAGGTTAGAGTGGTATTGTGCAAGGTATTGGTATTTACCTTGGTAAGGTAATGTAGGTAATACATAGAAATAGGGTATTTGAGTTTGGAGTCTAAGATAGAGTTAGAACTTGGTTCCCTTGGTTGGTAATAATCAAATATAGTGCTCATAGACTAGTTTTGACGTCGGTTGACCATGTTGACCAAAAAGTCAACAAAAAGTCAACCGAGAGTCAAACTTAGCCTTTAAGCGACCAGATTTGACCAAAACCAAACCAGAGTTGACCAGTTGACTGAAAGTCAACAGTTGGTCAACATGTGACTTGTTTGACCTAGGGTTGACTTCGTGTTGACCAGAGTTGACGAGAGTTGACTTTTTGACCAAAAGTCAACTGTAAGTCAACCCTTGACCCAAATTGACCTAGTCTGACTTGGATTGATTTCCTGTGACCTTGTTTGACCTTGATTGTCCTAGTGTGACCCAGTATGACCTAGTTTAGCTTGGTGTGACTTAGATTTGACCTAGATTGACCTAGATTCATTTAGAATGCATTGTAATGCATCTTATTATCATTTGTGGACTCATAGTGACTTGTATTGTTCTATAGGAAACAGACACCACTCCTCGGACAGTATATTCTCTTCAGACACTCAGGATATCAGGCGAGTACATTCTCTGACCGTTTTATACTTGTATGGATTTACATTCTTGCTCTAGATTACTGTACTTGATGCTGACACGATCATTATCACGGATTGGTACTATATGGATCTTCTTCTGAGATGTTATCTCCTTGTATTCACTAAGTACATATTGTGATGTGCGTTTCACTTACATATTGTATTTATTGAATACCCTTATCATTGTACACTCATTGTGCATATTGTACTCTCAGTATCACATTGAGCCATTGTACAAGCCATTGTATAAGGTAACGTAACTGATTTGGATCCTTGTGTATTGATTGGGGAGGGGGAGTAGAAATGATTATGTGATCAATCATATTGTATAAGAAATTGTATATGTCCATTGTACACCCACGTACAAAGGAGTCACATTTTATTGTATAACCTAACCCATTTACATAACCATATTGTGCTCTAAAATCATATGTTCCTTACAGTTCTTACTTATCATATTTAGATATTTTCTGTTATCAAATCTCTACTGTTTTTCATATATCTCCTTCTTTCAGCGTTTCATGTACTTTACTCTATTGTATGCTTTATATTTCCTAACTCGATATAAACTGCGTGAGATGTTTTGTGCTCGCTTCCGTCCTGACTGGACCTGTTGAAATTATTATAGAGGATGAGGAGGAGGCCTGCATAGACACCTACTATGGGGCAGCTGTGGATGCCATGTGTGACCCGAATTTCCAGCCTGATCCACTAGCTTAGAGACTGAGGCTCCCTAGTCTAGGTTTTCTATTTCTGTCATTTGAGATCTAGATTGTATATATTCTTTTATTTCAGTATTAGAGTCTTGTATTGAGCTGGATGTTCTGATTTGTTATGTCAGTAGACACTTAGACTCTCTGGTTGTATTTACGTGGTTTTCCTTCTTTCCAGTATTTATCTATCTATCTTCCTAGCTTATCATTCTGCTCTAGATGTGATTGAGACTGTATTTTGCTATGTCACCTCCATTCGGAGTGTATATACTGTACAGGTACCTTTATATTGTTAGATGATTGACCTAGGACAGCGTTCTACCGCCGACACTGCAGCGTAGGCTGGACGTTGTTACGTTATCATGCCTACACAGTGGGTGCGGGTCGTGACAGCAGGCGATCAGATGCACAAACCAACCAAAGACAAAGACATTCTCAGAATGAAGTTCAGAAAAGACTCTTTTTATTAATCATGGCAATAAGGGTCTTTCACATACTTGTTGCAATTACATAAGAGAGAAACTTCCCGAATCCTAATTATATGGATCAATTGCAAAGTCTTTGCTACATAATTGAGAATAGAAACTCCTATACATCCTTGAGAAGGTTTGTTTTCACCGGACAGCCTCCATAGTGTGATCATCATGGGCAGAAAGACCAGAAAAGATGTATACAGTTTCTATCAAAGTCTTCTCTCCGGTGACTCATAACATCGTCAGAGCAAATCATCTTGTCGGTGAGAGAAGTTGGGGCTCTAATATATACAGAAGCAGTGGAAGACCCAAACCACAATACGACGAAGCCCCGCAGCCCTCAATGAGTGGGGCAGAGCACGACCGGCTGCTCATCGGATGAGAAAACAATCCTATCCCCGTAGCTTGGACCTCCAAGACCTCCAAGACATCGCCTAAAGTCAAGCGCCTTACGGAGGATACTTGGATACTTCTCAAGAGCGGTGACGACTCCTTCTACAAAGAGTTCTTCAACAAGAATATGGCCTCTTCGATAGAGAGAAGCCCCAACCAACAACCGACTTATGTAAGGCCAGCGGCCGTCAAAAGCTAAGTTTGGATCAAACATGGTGGTGAAGGGTGCCAGGAAGATGATAGTGACTCTTCAGAGGAATTCTTCCCCTTTCATAGGACCGGGAGTGGTCCAAACTATAGGCTACTTGGCAGACGGTCAAAATTCCCTTATTAATGGGATGAGCCTAGGACTCGGCACAATTGGTCTCCATTAATAGGCCTATTCAAGTGAGTCTCCAAACTGTTCAAATTTTCCTTGGAATTCCTAAATTAACGGTGGCAATTAAGAAGGAGTCTACATTCAAGGGTAGTCATTTACTTCTCCTAAAAAGAAGACTTAAAAGCCAAGCTGTCTCCACCCGGAGGCACAGGCACCCCACTGTGTTCCTTTGCTTCCAAGGTGCAGACAGTACATCCCCTCTCAGAAGCGTAGACAGCTGCTTCAATCCAAGTACCCAGCCCCTTTTTCTCAGCAAAGACTTGGAAGACACCGTTTGCCTCCAGCACAAGCCCGACTGCTACTCTATAGCATAGTAAAATGGTCTATCTGAAGGCGCAGCCTACTCGTCGCCCTAAAGCATAGTGACTTTATCTGAAACACAGCCTACCCATTGCCCCTAAAAGCACAAAGGCCCCGTTGTCTTCGAAACATAGTCCACTTGTCCCCCTAAAGCACGGAGCCTCCGTCGTCTCCAGAAGCACAGTCTACTCGTCGCCCAGAAGCGCAACCAGCCTTGCCTGAAGCACAGATGACATGGTCACACCCAATCGGTTTGCTTAAACTGCCTCTCTCAAAGATAGGATTGGGATTAATCAAGTTGATAAATACAGATTGATTTAAATCTCGGACGAAGATTACAAAGAATCCAAATCTGAGATGAAATCCCAAGATTTGTTCGGCTACATCCGAACAAGCAAATTGGTACACGCCTGTAGGGCCTAAAAATCAAGTTACGCCATGAACCTACTAACCAGTGATCAAGTTGCACCCCAAAACTCAGGTTGTGCCACTGATATGAAGCTCAGAGAATAAACTGTGCCGCTGAATAGGTTGCGCCATATATCAGACTGCGCCCAGTCTTATTGCGCCAAAATCTATGTGGCGTCTGACATTTAATAGCCATCATTACCTGAAAGCACTAACATCTGACACCACAGTGAACGAGGACAATCTCTTCGAATCCTGCAAATTGTGCTGCTCGAGGAGAGTTGGTTGACAGCTGTCCTGTACGCTTTGTAAGTTGCGCCTAGACGCAATCCAGACAAAATTCTTAGTTGCACCTAGGCACAATCTGAATGACTTCTGCTCAAAAGCTGCCACGTGTCTAGGCGCAGCTCAATCAGGCACAGTTTTACTCATTGACTAAAGTTCGCGCAATCTAATAAAGTTGAGACAATTTTCATCTCTAAAGCAGGATGACGTGGCGCACATGCCAGTAATCTCTCAAGATGTGTCTACTATCCTATACACGACCACGCACATCTCAATCACATGATGCCATGCGTCTAAATACAGTTAGTACACGACTTATAACTGAATAAAAGTTGGCACAACCGGAGGTTGGCGCAACCCAATGTGGCACAATCCAGCCTCGCGCACATTAGAATAACTGCTAAAGCAGTTATTTCCTGAACTCTATAAATAGAGTTTCCAATCATTGTTAAATGATCAGATACATACGCATAGAGATCAAGAACTCTTATAAAATTGCGGCTGCATTCTCCAGATGCTACAGTCTTCAAGTTCACATAGTCCAAGAGATAAAGTGATCGTCTTCTGATCAGATTCCTACAGTTGTACTTCCCCAGAATTCATTGTACTTTGTACTATTCTTTCACAAGTTTGGAATAAACTTTTTATTTTTTGCAAACAAAATGGCGACTCTGCTCGGGACGACTTTCTCCTCCGACGAGAAGGTGACAACTCAATGTGTTACTGCGTCGATCGGTAAGACGCAGAAGACTCTGGTTGTTCAAGTCAACCAGACAGCCTACGAGAATATGATCAACACCAAGAGCAACAAGCGCACTGTGGCTATCGCCAAGAATAGGACTGTGTTGACTCCTAAATCTCCTGCAGTTGCTGTTGCCCAGGCGCAACTTGAGTGCTCAGTGGCCAAGGCACAATCCGCCTCAGTGGCTCCAGCACAACCTGCTTGTGCTGCCATGGCACAATCCACTCTTCCTGCTGCCCGCGCACAGTCTACTACTCTCTTTACTGCCAAGGCGTAGTCTGTTCAGGCCGTTGTTGAGGTGCAGTCTGCCCATATTGCTGCTAAGGTGCCACCAGTAGCCCGTAAGACTATGGCGCAGCCCAAGCAATCAGCAACTCAGGCGTAGTCTGCTACTTTGGCGCAACCCAAGGGAACTAGTCTTTTAGCTATTCCCTCTTCCAATTCTCCAGTTCTGAACTGGAAGAAGCAATATTCTAGTGCTGCTACTAGATAGAACAAAGGGAAGAGTCCTTTGACACTTCCTCAATTGCCATAATTTGTGCCTAAAATGGTCACACAATAGAATAAAAGGGAACGCTTCTTAGCAAACCCTCTATAAAATAAAGGAAAGCGTCCTTTGGTCTTTTCTCAAACTTTTCTGGTCTATGACTCAGAGAAAGATACATCAGATTCTATTCCTTTAAACAGAGGTCTTCGGATCTTTGATATCGAAAAGAATACTGATCAAAGAGGCATCTTACCTACCCCTATGGGGTCTGGTCAAGACCTTCCCACCTTGCAAATTTCAAGATCTAAGCAAGAAAAATTGAGGGTATCACAAATAGGGACACCTGGATCAGAATTTTCTAATTTACGTGCTTATCTCAATAGGCGTCAACCAGTATCAACTTTGGTGAAACGTATGAACCCTATGCCAAAGGCCGACCTATACCAGAAGCCAAAGTTTGAAAAGAAGGACCCAACCACTTATGCTAATGAGTTGAGTACATCTTTATACACTCAGGGAATAAAACATCTGAAGAATATGAGACATGTTCCTAACATCATTAAGGAATATGTTCCTCCGACTTCTTCTCATCCTGTAGTTGTAACTGATCTTCAGCAACGTCTTACACAAAGACAGAAGATTACAGGGATGTCTTCCTCACCTCCAAATTGTGCTTCAGATCGCCACTGCCTTCATGAAGTCATCATCAACTATTGTTGCCAATTGGCTCGACGATCTATCTTCGATCGTCTGAACTATGCTTCAACTCCCGAACATATACTAGAAGATGAAGACGAGCTATTATATGCTTCTGTTAACATGACTTCTCAAGGCACCGGGGGTAGAAAACGTCCAAGACATAATGCATCCCGCAATCCCAGTCAGCAATACTTAGATTGGATTCATGCATCAAGTAAAGGTGTCTTTCAATACACTAGATCGAGAAATCGATATTTGAACCAAGGTGTCTTTAATCAAGAAGATCTCTCCATCGCCCATGTAGGAGAGGACCCTTTTTCATAGTTTGATGCATATAGTGAAAGTTCTGAACAAACCATCTCATCAATAGCAGCAAGAGAAGTGACGACATATACCATTACGGAAGATCAAGATGCCTCTACTTCAACCAGTCAAGAGCAACGAATTATTATATTAGAAGACAAATTAAAGACCATGGCAGAAATGGTTGCAAGCATGCACACTATAATTATGGCTCAACATACAGTGCCACCGATTGTAAACCTTGCTACAAATCCTGAGCTTATAGCATCTTCTGTACCTGTTAATCTGGGGGTACCAACTCCTCAGGTTACTTCTGTGCCAATTTAATTTGATCCCAGTCAGTCTGGTGCTGGGGGTGGTAATTATCATGTTGTTCCTCATCCTAACACTTCTAATCAGTCCACCAATTTCCAAACATCAAGGGATGCTAATGAGGCTGTGAAACTCTTACGTACTCAGTTTGAGGCCTTCAAACAGAAAGATGGTCTACAAAGATTGGGCATAAAGCAACCATATCCTACAGAGTGGAAGGAGGTTCTATTCCCTCATAAATACAAGCTTCCGACTATTATGCTGTTTGATGGCAGCACCTCTCCAAGTCAGTACTTCAATCACTTTGAGATAATGACTGATCAATTACGTCCAAATGATGCTCTCCTTACCAGAGTGTTCGTCGGTTGTTTAGCTGGCGTAGCATACGACTGGTATCGTAGCTTGCCTGATGGTTGCATCACTTCTTTTACTGGTTTCAAGCAAATGTTCTTAGAACGGTTTTATGAAGTAGTCAATGACATGACAATGTCTGCCCTCATTAAGATTAAACAGAGGCACAATAAATCCAAAGAGATTTTTATTGAAAGATTCTGCCGAGAGGTACTCAAAATGTCTTTAGGAACTCCATCTGCTGTAACAATAGACACTTGCAAATCAAACTTGTTGTCTATTATCAGTATGTAGACGGGATCTACATAATTCCATGATTGGCCTTCTTTTATTGTGAATGCCAAGGCAGCTGAGGTCAGCGCTGAAAAGTTCAAACAGTTAGGAGTTCAGATGACTCATCCTAACTAAGATGAACATTCTACACCCGGGGGTAATAACCGCCAGAATAATCGCAATGGTAAAGAAACATTGGCCATCAATCTCAAGGACAAGGAGTCTTTGGCTGTCAACGTCACTTAGACAGCACCCACTCCATCAGCACCACCGCAGAAGACAACTCGTCCAAAGGAAGAGTATTCTTTCGATGAAGATGATACTTTGAGCATCTTCGATTGCTTGATCAAAAGTAATAAGCTTCAACTTCCAGAGACAAAACGGCCAGAAGAAGTAGGTAAAACCGATCATCCTAAATATTGTATTTATCAAAGATTTATCGGGTATCCAACCAGAGCATGTTATGTGCTCAAGGGTAAAATCCAAGAGTTGGTCAACTCTGGAGCAATTACTATTTAGCAGGACGAGAAGACGGTGAATGCTAATGTCGTTTCTGTGCAATTTGGTGACTTTCTACCACAACTTGTACAAGATGGTGTTGTCCCCATTCCAAGGACTACTCTTGAGATCGTGAATCTCCTACCTCCTCAAAATGAAGGTCTTGTTCCATTATTGACTGACAGAGGATAGATTATGTGGATTCATCCAGATCTGGTAGCGGAGTTTGAAACGCCTTCCTCTTCTAAGCAAAAGAAGCACCCTAAATCTAAAGCCAAAAACTGTAATATGGTATCTTTTGAACCAGTAATAAAAGAAAAAATTCTAATGGGCACTAGATCTGGGAAACCCTATATTCGAGAATATCCCAAAAATTAAGAGAATTCCATTCCATCTCCTGATGCTCCTCCTTCATCATCTTCTTCTGCTGAGAATATACCATCTACGTCCTTACCGGTGGTTGAACCATCTCCTCCTAAACCAACAACAGCAGACAAGGGAAAACAACCTGTTCGCTTTGACAAAGCATTAAAGAAGTCATCATCTCTTGGACTCGAAAAGCCATATAACTTTGATATATTGGCTCAATTGGCTAATACTCCAGTAAGATTATCAATCTTTGAACTTTTACGTCTCTCAAAAGAAACTCGAGAGACATTAAGTGAAGCCTTGATGCAGGCTGACGCTTGTCCTACTCTTCTCAAGAAGCCTGAAAATGAGCCAGTCAGCTGCGCACATTGTCATAGTGTATTTGAATTAATGCCCAACATTACTTTTACACAAGATGACATATTCTTAGAAGATAATCGTCATGATCATCCTCTCTACTTCACGGGATATGTAGATATCATCAAAGTCGATCGTATTCTGATTGACCCCGGGTCTGCACTTAGCATCATGCCGAAATCTTTGCTGGATGCTTTAAAAATCCCAGTGCATAACCTTTCTACAACTATTACTACCATCTTGGGGTTCAATCAAGGAAGAAGTGAACCTTTGGGGAAGATACGCCTAAAACTTCAAATTGGCAATCTTCGTACAAAGGTAACTTTCTATGTTATTGACAATCATGGTTCATACAATGCTTTGTTAGGAAGGCTATTCCTCCATGAACACAATATTGTTCCTTCTACTCTCCCCCAATGTTTTAAATATGTGGATGGTAATGGAGAAGTCCAAAAAGAGGTTGCAGATCTGAATCCTTTCAAAGGAGTTGAAGCATACTGCAATGATTCTCGCATGTACAAGGAGGAGTTCATGAAGGTGGTACTAGCAATGGACACAGATGAAGAACAGAAAAATGTGCTGAATAATACATTGGTGATCCCGGTCAAAGGACGTACCTCTTGTCCTCAGTCTTCCAAACCACTGACTATCTATCTTCCTTCCCATGAGAAGCAGCTCAAGGGTGATAGTCAGGAACAAAGGGAGCTCGCCTCTTCTGAGCCGCTTATAATCGATCTTCATCGTAAGAAGCCCCCTCCGCCTTCTCGTTCTTCTTTTCCCCCTCTTGTCATCAATCTAACTAAGCCTGCTAAGGCTAAAGTTTCTGTTGTAAATGATGGTGTAAAAATCAATAAAGCATCTCCTTTGCAGTATACTCATGTCTCTGACTATACTCAGTGTTATTTGGATATGCTAGATAGCCTTAAACCACTTATAATAGAAGTCGTATCATCTCTGCAAAATATGGTATCACTTGATTCAATACAAGAGTCGTACTTCTTAGTACCGTCTCGAAAGAAAGATGAAAAGCCTATATTATTCAACAAAAGAGAGAAACCAAAAATCATGCTCTATAACGATAATAGAGATGATACATGAAGGCTACAATTGCGTCGTTATAGTCCACAATCCAAAGCAATCATCCGTAAAATGGGCTATGATTTCAAAACTGGCCTCAACAACGGTAAAGGAAGGCGAACTCCTCTTCGTATTGCTGTTCCAAAAGGAAAATCACAACAATACCACAGTAAAACAAAATGGGGACTAGAGTGATGGTATCTTCTAACATGGTGTCTGTCGAATTTTTGGAAAATGACGAAGATGACATTGAAGAAGCTCTTGAAGTGGACCCTTGGGCACAAAGGATGGACAATCAGTGGAAACTTCGTTTTGAACAACGAGAACCACCTACTAAGGATCAATTAGTCTAAATTTATATTGGAGAGAAGGGCATATCACGACCAATCTTTATTAGCAAAAATCTCTTAGAGGATGATAAACAAGAGTTAATTCACCTTATTTGTGAATATATTGATGTCTTCGCCTAGAGTTATAAAGATATACCGGGATTAGATCCTCAAATTGTAAATCACAAGCTTAATATCTTACCGAATGCCAAGCCGGTCAAACAACAACAACGGCGATTCAAGCCTGAAATAATGGATACAATTGATGATGAAGTCAAAAAGCTTATAGCTTGCAGTTTTATCAGAGAAGAGCAGCATCCTGACTGGGTAGCCAACGTTGTTCCAGTCTTGAAGAAAATCGAAAAGGTTCGAGTTTGCATAGACTTTCGGGATCTCAATGATGCTTGCCCTAAAGATGAATTCCCTCTCCCAATTACTGATGTCATAATCGACAATACACATGGATTCGAACGAATTTCTTTCATGGATGGATTTTCTGGATATAATCAAATCCGGATGAATCCTGAAGATGAAAAATATACTTCGTTTCGTACTCCTCGTGGAGCGTACTGTTATACAGTCATGCCGTTTGGTCTAAAGAACACAGGTGCAATATACCAGCGGGCTATGAGTACTATCTTTCGCGATCATCTGCGAAAGACTGTCGAATGCTATGTTGACGATATTGCTGTCAAAAGTCGTCTCAAGGAAGATCACATTCAAGATTTAAGAATTATCTTCAATCTAATGCGCCAGCATCAACTCAAAATGAACCCCACCAAGTCTTTCTTGGGTGTCTCTAGTGGTAAAAATTTCTCGGCTTCATCATTACCTCTAAGGGTATACACGTTGATCCCGAGAAGATCAAAGCCATTCAAGAGATGCATCCTCCACGCAACCTAAAAGAGCTACGAGGATTCCAAGGTCGACTTGCGTACATCAGGCAGTTTATTTCGAATTTATCTGGACGTTGCAGACCATTTACTCAATTAATGAAGAAAGGTGTATCTTTCGTTTGGACGAAAGAATGTCAACGAGCATTTGATGACATAAAGCGATATTTAATGTGTCCACCGATTCTTGTACCATCGATCTCAGGAATACCTTTCTTAATGTATATCCGGGCAATGGATCATTCATTAGAAGCTTTGCTAGCTCAAAAGAACAAGGAAGGTCATGAACAATCCATCTACTATCTTAGCCGAACGATGATTGAAGCTGAACATCATTATAGTCCAGTGGAGAAGGAATATTTAGCCTTAATGTTTGCTGTTCAGAAGATAAGACATTACATTATAGGCCAAACTATTCATGTCATATCCCGAGTCAATCCTCTTCGAGTCTTAATGAAGAAGCCAAGTACACTCAATTCTAGGCTTGCCACATGGGCCATATTATTAGCACAATATGATGTGGTTTATGTTCCTCAAAAGTCTGTGAAAGAACAAGCACTTGCTGACTTTTTAGCAGCTCATCCTGTCCCTGAGACATCTAAACTCTATGATGAGATTTCTGACGAAACATTGGAATCAAATATGATCTCAGAAGAATTTCCTACCTGGCGGTTGTTCTTTGATAGAGCTTCTAGAATTGGACCTGGAGGTACCCTTGTGGTTGGAGTGGGAATTGTTCTCGTTTCACCCGATGGATTAGCTATTCAAAGGACTTATTCTTTAGACGAATCGTGCTCTAACAATGTGGTAGAATATAATGCCTTTCTCATTGGACTCCAATTAGCCAAACAATTGAATATTGAATATCTCGAAGTATATGGTGATTCTAAATTGATTGTTAATCAGGTTAGAGACATATATGAAGTCCGACATCAAGATTTGGTACCATACCATGAAGCAGCAACTAGGATAGCTTCTTCATTCAAAGGGTTCTTCATCGAACATGTACGTCGCGCATGCAATACAGAAGCTGATGCCTTAGCTAAGCTAGCTGCGGTATTGGCAGTTCCAGTCAAAAGACAACAAATGGTTGTTATTTCTAATAGAGAACTATTTTGTGTCGAAAACAACCACAACATTGAATTCAGTAATCTAACTGAAGTCAATGTCACTTGCGAGGACTGGAGAGCACCTTTTATTGATTTTGCAGTACATGACATATTGCCAGAAGACCCTAAGGAAGCTACAAGTATCCGTCGCCGATCGCTTCGATTCTACCATACTACTAAAACTCTCTATCGAAGAACTTTTGATGGGTTACTCTTGAGATGTCTCGCCGGTGATGAAGCAAAGCAGATATTACGTGAAACTCATGATGGTGTTTGTGGAGCACATCAGCCTGGTCCTAAACTTCAGGATCGTATTCGACGTATGGGCTACTACTGGCCCTCTATGGTATCAGATGCTATTGACTATGCAAGGAAATGCCGTGCATGTCAAATTCATGCAGATTTCATCCATCAACCGTCAGAATTTTTTCATCCGACTACTGCTTTATGGCCTTTTGAAGCTTGGGGCATGGATATAATTGGCCCTATCAATCCTCCTTCATCTAAAGGACATCGGTTCATCTTGGCTATAACCGATTATTTCTCCAAGTGGGCAGAAGCTATACCTTTGGCTGAAGTTAAAACGAGTAGTGTCATCAATTTCATCAAACATCATGTGATATACAAATTTGGTGTCCCTCGCCGAATTATCCATGATAATGGGCCACAATTTATCAGCCAGAAGTTTAATAGGTTCTGTGATGACAACAGAATCAATAATGTCGCCTCTACGGCCTATAATCCCGCGGCTAACGGGTTGGCTGAAGCATTCAACATGACCACTATCAAACTCCTTAAAAAGTTTGTCTCTATTAACAAACATAATTGGAGTGATAAACTTGGAGGATGTCTATGGGCATATCGCACTACTGTCCGTAACCCCATAGGTTGCATACCCTTTTCTCTAGCATATGGGTGTGAAGTTGTCCTACCTCTGGAAATTCAAATTCCTTCATTGAGAATCGCCATTGCTAACGAGCTTACTACAGAAAATAATGATCGTCTTCGACTTCAAGAATTGGAGGCGCTCGACGAGAAAAGGCTTTCAGCTTAATAGCACATCGAACTTTATCAGGCCCAGATTTCAAAAGCCTTCAATCGCAAAGTCAGAGTGCGAACATTTTAGGAGGGCGAGTTAGTTCTTACAGTCATACGTCATATGACTATGACACATATGAGCAAAGGCAAGTTCGAGGCAAAATGGGAAGGGCCGTATGTGGTAAATAAAGTCTTCTCAAATGGAGCCTATCAATTAACAGATATGGACGGCAGAGTCGCTATGATGCCTATCAATGGCAAATTTCTCAAGAAATATTATGTAGAAGCTTTGGGCGCATGCTGCCCTGGCGTATGCTGCCCTTGGGCGCATGATGTCCCTGGCCCCCTTCCTTTTGCCATGATAATTTATATTACTTTCTCCATTGCTTGACCCCATGGTCCTTAGTATAGGTTGTGACCTTTGAGCATGATGGGCATCTTCCATGATGGCCTTGTATAATGTATTATATGTGTTTCGTATGTACTCTGGACTTTAAGCACGATCTTAACATGACATGTATACTCCTTGATAACTCTTTCGGTGGCCCGTCGTGGCGCACCCTTGACCAGTGAATCCTTGGCATACAAGTACACTTAGCATGAGCACGACATGATAAACTTGAACACGACATGGCAATATGGCTTAGCATAATAACTCTTGATAGTAGCCCGTTGAGGCGCACTCTTGACAAGCCCCTTGACATAATAACTCTAATAGTGGCCCGTCGTGGCACACTCTTGACAAGTAACAAGTAAACATGACATGTACAAGCTTGATAGTGGCCCGTCGTGGTGCACTCATGACAAGTAATCTTGATAAGTAACAAGTAACTCTCGTCTTAACACAGTGGGTGATTTCTCTTGATTGTGTCTGTACAAACTATATGTCTCGTCTTACATCATGTCTAGGACATAAATTTCTGATTTTCACGGTCAGGGATTCATACTGAATCTGACTAAGTTAATGACTAGTTTGATCATGTAGATCATAAAGAGAATTTCCAGTCACAGGCAATCCTGTTATCTGGACGCCTCAAGTGGACTTGTAGCCTACCGACGAGTAGGGCACATTTCCAGCACACTGTCATGTGTTGCACCACAAAGTCACCTAATCAACTCTCTCAACCTGTAGAAGGATAACTGGATAGTCTGCAGGGCTTGTGACTGCTGGAACATCTCATTGCATCTTGATAGTAACTAGGCTTGTGATAACCCTAGTTAGTTAAAGTATCAAGCCGTACTCATTGCTTGGCCGTGATTGATGGATAGAGTCCAGTCTAGTCTTGTCTAGACAGTGCCAGTCTATGATTACTTCGGTACATTACAGTTATGCTTTATTCAGGTCGATAAATAATTGGAGACTAAGATCTGTTCAGATGAAGGGTTACAACCCCGATCCTTGTTTGGTTTACGGGTTGTAACTTGGTTACCGAAATAGTCCTTTAGTTATCTTATCGTTTATCACCCTGTCTTCTCTAACTCATGTCTTTTATTATCATTTATGTCTTTATGTGCTAATATGATGGTTTTAGTCCTTAAGTGAAGCCTCCCTTGTGGGACTTGCTCTTCTGGGTTCCGACCCAGCTGGTTTTGTATGGCCAGATTTTGGAGTAGCACCCGAGGATCTACCTGTCTTCCAGCCAGATGGTGAATACTAGGCGTAACCTGGCAATGAGTGGGTTTTCTTCTTTTGTTCCCCGCTTTATTATAAATTATTCTTTTGAGGCGTTTAGCCGCCGAGCAAGTGTTAGCTCGTATTAAAACTTACTTTTGTCTGCCTAATGGTTGTAACATGATTGACAAATCTTAGGGTTGATTATATATGACTTAAACTCTTGCTAGTCTTCGCATTTTGTATGACTAGCTTCATGATCATCTGAATATGTAATATTTGTGACGCCTTACCTTGTATGTCTGATGATCTAATATCTTGTAACATTTACTTGCTTGCTTGAGATTGAGACACTAGACTTGGTCTTGACCATAAGAGATTGTTGGCTTGTAGTTAAACCATCATGCATCTAGATAGCCGTCTCAAAACCTCTTCCTATTCCGATCCGCACGTTCGCTCTTCCGTCTGTTTTCTTCCATTGGTTGAGAAGAAGAACTGGTCTAGGAGGGGCTACTCTGCCTAACTGCCGGGCTTTGCGTGCCCTACTTGCCTTCTCTGTATATCGATCAGTTCTACTTTTTGTTTCTCAACTTTTCTTCTTGGCCCAACGGCTCTTCCATAAGATGATCATTTCCTATTCCATTTCCCATGTCTTATATCGAGGTAGATTATACTTCAATGTATGTAGCTGGCTATGTTTGTCCCCTGCTCTTCAGTATTCTGGTTCCGGGGCGTGACAATAGGTTAACTTAGCATACAACAATATATTTTACTTAGGCATGAAGGAGTAGGAAAGAAGGGTCAAAGTCCTCCCACCTTAAGCCAATACACCTTATCGTTTTGCCGAGCCGATGCGGCTCGATTTCATAACTTTGTTGCACGACCAACTCTTCTGACTTAGCCATTCGAGCACTTCGTGCTTCGTTGAATTATCCGACCGATTTGGCTTACCGTGCCTATGCCTCAGTCCGTTGCGAGGCGATGATTTGGTTTTGCAGACACCATTACAAATAAGGCAAAAAGTCGACCTCTTATTTTTCAACGTAAATATATAGCCTGCACACGAAACCAACTAAAAATTAATATTCGTTCGAATCGGACTTGTGCGTTGCACGATCAATTTCTTAGAATCTTCAAACCAACTCAATGCTTTCCCTCGGGCCAACTTAACACTTGCATTGAACTTACTCGATGCATTCCTCGAGTCAATATAACTCTTTGTATCGATTCGCATCGATACATATTGTAGTGCCCCGACCCGCAAGATGTCTTATGATGGATAGTTGGTTCGATGAAGCCTTGTTGGACTTGGGAATATGCGAAGGATCGCTTGGAAGGCTATGCGATCGTGGCAGGAATCGTCCTATGAATGTGAGTAGTGTTGAACCCTTCAAAGATCCTTTAGCTGCACGCTTAAAATAAGGATAGTATGCTATGTTTCTTATTGAGTTGTTCAATAAACACCTTGCATGGAATTTAGAAATATAATGAAAGATAAATAATCACCTGAACGTAAGCTGTATTGCTAGATGAATTGTATGCTTGTACATTATCGCAATGAATTGTATGACAGGTGAAGGCAAAGTTCTAAATACTTGGGCGGTGAGTATATCGAGCTTTGGCTCGATGAATAGATGGTAACACAGATATTAAGACCCAAGAACTGGGCAGTGAGTATGCTTGAATTATGTCTGAATGAATGTATGCTAAACAGATGCTAAGTCCCAGGAATTGGGCGGTAAGTACATTAAGTTGGTTGGAAAGATGTATGGTGTCAAGATGTGGCAAAGAGATTGGGTAACAACATTCTATTATCCTGTGCCGATGTAGAATATTGATTTCACTAAGACCCTGGATTGGGCAGATGATAATATGAGCGTTGGCTCAAGGCAAGATGGCAAGCTGGCGTGTCGCCAGTGACCTTCATATAGATAGGTCCAATGCTAATGATGTCTTATGCAGGCAGAGTAAGTTATTACTCAGATACAGGGATGGATGTCGACTGTTGGTAAGAATCACCTGAACGGTGATATTTATATTGAATCATGATATTGTTCCTAATAATGTCTTGTGCAGGCAGAGTAAGTATTATAAATGTACAGGAATGGCTACACGACCGTGGGTAAGAATCACCAAAGGATGATAACAGTATGCTTTAAATTATGTTGGCTATGAGATTTGTATGCTTTACTCCTTGTCGGCTATAACATGAAATTGACCCTAAGACAACGAGAAAGACCACTGTTAATAATGTTCTATAACATGATTACTTAGTGTTGTCTTCTTAGGTGAGTTGGGCCAGCACCGCTCGCCAGTACATTGATGATGTACTGACCCACATTGTGGGCAATATTACAGGTGTTTTCTTAGAGGAAATCCTTTGATCAGTGCTTGGCATCGATGAATCGGATGGGTGTACAGAAGCTCTTCTTTCAAGACGATGTCTTCTGCTATACGGGACATAATGTATGGAACAGTGTAATTCAGTTGTACCAGTGAGATTGTAGCCATATTGACAAGTTCATTGTAAAGAAGTCGGTATATTCATTTGTAGCCTAAAGGGCAAGTGTATACATTCAGTTGGTTATTCAAGAGCCTTGTAATCAATTATAAACTCTGTATTTCGCTGCAAGTCTTGTAATCCATTATGATTATCAATAAAGAGATACATTCTTCATATCTTGTGTGACTTCAATTTATCTGCTTGGTTTTGCTGCGTTCTAGATGTTTTCTGAGAAATACCAGGAACTGTAATGGTTTTGCCTTGTACAAGTGCAATCTATACTTGTACGGCATCACGCCCAGTGGCTAGTTTTCGATCCTCCGAGATCGGGACGTGACATAATGGTATCAGAGCACGGCTTTACGTCCTTGGATTCTTATTCGATTTGTTTCAAATCAATGTTGCTACTAAGATGATTCTAAGCTGCTTCCGCGATGACTCAAAGATTGCTTCCGCGATTATTCAACGCTGCTTCCGCGGTGAATCAAAGTTGCTTCCGCGAATACTCAAAGTTGCTTTCGCGATGAAATCAAAGTTGCCTCTATGATGATTCATAGTGCTTCTACGATTATTCCGTATTGCTTCCAAACTATTCTATGTTGTTCCCTTGACTGAAAGTCCGTTGATCATTCTAACCTCTCACTGGGTGTTCCATACAATAAGTCTAAATATGTGGGCTGTGATATGTGTGCTTTATTGAATTTCTAAAAAGATACCAAAAAGAATAACAATGATGCGATGTGATAATAAGTTTGTGATGTATGCTGGATGTCTTGTGTGTGGGATTCATGGAGTCGATTGTTATGCAGCAATCGACAGTGGCTGATGGCATGGTATGTTAGAACAGAATGTGCATGGATTTCAGTGAATGGGAATCGACAGAATCTTGAGTCGATATTTGTGGTCAGCATAACCACTGCAGGATGGATAGTCCATATTGGATGTTGGTTTGATGCGAGAGAGTATTGTGTCGGGAATGGCTTGAGCTCTGAGTGGTATATTACATATACCCTCGTCGTGATAAGATGTCCCTTGACCCTTGATGTGTTTATGATTTTGTGATTGCTTTACCTATAAGGTGTTGGGTGGTATCGAGTCGTAGCTGAGCTTACGATTGATACATGACGGCTAGGAATGTCCCTTGATGATTAAGTTGGATGACCCGTTGAGAGAATTTGATGTGTTCAGATGAACCATCGCTAGACCATGTCGGTTAGCATTATGTTGGATAATAAGAGAATTGAGAATATGAAATGAATGCCTTGGTTGGGAAGGAAACGAATTTTAGATTCAGGCGAAGACTTGGATCAGTTGGGTAAAAAGGATTGTAGGCTTGGTAACGATAGTGTGGTGTTGCTATCGGAAGATTTTGCGAGAATAACTATGGGCCGAATATTGAACGATGTTGGAATTGAGTAAAAGAAATTACATGTTGGATATCGACAGAATTGATGGTGATATTAGGCGGTTATCGAGATGTTGCGAATGATTTAGAAGATGCAGAGAGTTGCATCAACAACCGAAAAGTAGAAAATAGGCTCGAGGAATAGATGATCTTAACAAGTGGTGCAGTTGTGCTTGAGAGAATTTGATGTGTCCCGAATTAACAAGTTACGACCCTTGACTATTTTGAGGCATAGAGAATGCATGGGTACTTATCACTTGATGCATGAAAGAGTAGATGTTTCTTACGAGAGTCGAATGACTGGGATACAAATAAGTATCGAGGTGTAGCGATATGTAATAGACCCTGTCGGTAGATGATGTTGTCGCTTGAATAACAAGTTTGGATGGAATATAGAATTGTTGGATTATGACTTAGCTAATGAGTTATGTTATATCTATTAAGATGACCAATATACGAATGCTAGATGATTGGTGCTATAGAGATTGGATCGGTGCATGAATAATAAATCTTCTTATGAAATCACAAGGAGATGATGCAAAACGAATATTGATGGTTAACGTGAATTGCTAAGAGGTGACCGTGTTGGTGCTAGAAAATTTATAATGATGCCTCGGAAGAAATACGATTTTATAGTTGACTATGTTATTGGTTAAGGAGTACAGACCGTATCGATGACCTAAGAATGTGGGAAATAAATATGTCGCGAAGAGACCGTAGAAAAGAGATCATAAGTGATAAACTATTGAGGTAACGATGTTGGATTATGACTCAGAATAGTTGACCCGATTGAATAGACAATTTGAGTACGATATGAAGATGCAAGTCAGATTGAAGAAATAATGCTATGTCTATGCAATTGGAAATTGAAAGTTTGGATATCTGATTGATAAGTTTTATATGATAGCTTCGGGAGTGACCATAAGGATTGTTGGATATAATTGTCGAATAGATTTGGTCGGTTGCGGGTAAGTCTAGAATGAGACTTCGTTGGGTATGACCCGAGTATGAGTACGAGTAGAAAGACTTGACCCTAGAATGTCGGCTGGTTGCCTAGATTATTGGTTGGTTGCTTAAGTTTCAGATTGTTGGCTATGTTCTTCAGATGTTCGTGTTGGGAATAAGTTCATAGGATTGGGGTGGTGTCCCATGTCCCTTAAGTTGGTCAGACCATAGAATTGCCCCTATGATGAGAATTGGTTGCCTCTAAGATAAGAGATAAGTATGTCGCTGATAGCTACTCATCTCATATGAGCTAGCTGAATGTTTGGTTTAGCTTAGAATAGCTGGCCGTAGAGACTTGACTGAATGCTAAGTTGACTGTTGAAAAACCGTAGGATGTCCCTATTGGTGTTGCGTGAGTATAGTCGGAATGAGTAAGATGTGTCGGAAGGTAAACTTTGGAATGAAATGAAGATTGAAAATTTTGATGTTATAATATTGGATGGGATGACAGATCATGTTGGTTTCGAAATTTGGTTGCCTTTGTTAAGAATGCTGGAAATTGCTAAAGCTGGTTGGATTGGTTGATTAATATTGAGCTGTGTAAATGAATGGTAGTGCCTTGAGACAGTTGGGATAATTTCATTGACCGGATCAGATTGAGGATAAGTGCAATGACGGAATAGGATAGTATATGTAGCCGAGATCGGCGAGATCGAATGTGAATAGAAATGACCCTCAGGATTAATGTTGCTGGAATATAAGAGTTGCTTGTGCGAAAGGATAATATGTTGGCTTGATCAATATGAGAAAATGTTTGAGTACAACGGGAAATGTTACTAGAGTGGAAGATGGTACACTTTGATAGATGAATCATGATCGAGAAAGTTACGAGTTGCAAACAAAGTGTATGGATGCGAACGATGATGAGTACAAGATTTGATCAATGAGAATCGGGATATCGAAATAAAATGTGGCAATAGAATTTTTCAATTTTGGTGGCCTGAATGACGATGAACTTGAAAGGAATACTTGATACATCTAAGTCGGAATACTTTGGAAAATTTTTGGATCGATTGTTGAAAATTTCTCGAGTTGGAATTGGCAACATCTATTGTCTTATTAGTTGGTTGGAATATTGAATAAACAAGTGGGATTACACGAGATACTCGAAGAGAATTACCGATGTTCGAAAAAGGAAGGTACACCGTAGCTCGTTCGTTTTCTCTATCACTGAACTTGGCTGAAGTGCATGTATTTCGGGGACGCCTAAAATATGTGTATGATTCCAACTAAGTGATATGCTGAATTCAAACGAAGCCACGGGGAGGATTATTATGTGCTAAAGAATTGTGAGAGTGTCGGAGGAAAGAACAAAGATGGTAAACTATTTTGAACCAATTGGGATGAGGTATCGAGATGGTGCATTACTTGAAATCAATCGAGAGATTGCGGAGAAATATTAAATGGTGCAAGTCGATCGTTGAGAAGTTTCATGAAAAGACGGTTGAAGTTTTGGGGATGAGTTTTATTTTAAGTTTCGAGGACGAAACTTTTTCTGAGTGGTATATATTGTAGTGTCCCGACCCGCAAGATGCCTTATGATGGATGGTTGGTTCGATGAAGCCTTGTTGGACTTGGAAATATGCGAAGGATCGCTTGGAAGGCTATACGATCGTGGCGGGAATCGTCCTATGAATGTGAGTAGTGTTGAACCCTTCAAAGATCCTTTAGCTGCACGCTTAAAATAAGGATAGTATGCTATGTTTCTTATTGAGTTGTTCAATAAACACCTTGCATGGAATTTGGAAAGATAATAAAAGATAAATAATCACCTGAACGTAAGCTGTATTGCTAGATGAATTGTATGCTTGTACATTGTCGCAATGAATTGTATAACAGGTGAAGGCAAAGTCCCAAATACTTGGGCGGTGAGTATATCGAGCTTTGGCTCGATGAATAGATGGTAACACAGATATTAAGACCCAAGAACTGGGCAGTGAGTATGCTTGAATTATGTCCGAATGAATGTATGCTAAACAGATGCTAAGTCCCAAGAATTGGACGGTAAGTACATTAAGTTGGTTGGAAAGATGTATGGTGTCAAGATGTGGCAAAGAGATTGGGTAACAACATTCTATTATCCTGTGCCGATGTAGAATGTTGATTTCACTAAGACCCTGGATTGGGCAGATGATAATGTGAGCGTTGGCTTAAGGCAAGATGGCAAGATGGCGTGTCGCCAGTGACCTTCATATAGATAGGTCAAATGCTAATGATGTCTTATGCAGGCAGAGTAAGTTATTACTCAGATACAGGGAAGGATGTCGGCTGTTGGTAAGAATCACCTGAACGGTGATATTTATATTAAATTATGATATTGTTCCTAACAATGTCTTGTGCAGGCAGAGTAAGTATTATAAATGCACAGGGATGGCTACACGACCGTAGGTAAGAATCACCAAAGGGTGATAACAATATGCTTTAAATTATGTTGGCTATGAGATTTGCATGCTTTACTTCTTGTCGGCTATAACATGAAATTGACCCTAAGGCAACGAGAAAGTCCACTGTTAATAATGTTCTATAACATGATTACTTAGTGTTGTCTTCTTAGGTGAGTTGGGCCAGCACCGCTCGCCAGTACATTGATGATGTACTGACCCACGTTGTCGGCAATATTACAGGTGTTTGTTTGGGGAAATCCTTTGATCAGTGCTTGGCATCGATGAATCGGATGGGTGTACAAAAGCTCTTCTTTCAAGACGATATCTTCTGGTATACGGGA
The DNA here is from genome assembly GCA_029216955.1 of Iris pallida. Taxonomy (NCBI): domain Eukaryota; kingdom Viridiplantae; phylum Streptophyta; class Magnoliopsida; order Asparagales; family Iridaceae; genus Iris; species Iris pallida. Next base: position 11,713,875 of record JANAVB010018600.1, on the reverse strand, counting down.
CATAATGTATGGAACAGTGTAATTCAGTTGTACCAGTGAGATCGTAGCCATATTGACAAGTTCATTGTAAAGAAGTCGGTATATTCATTTGTAGCCTAAAGGGCAAGTGTATACATTCAGTTGGTTATTCAAGAGCCTTGTAATCAATTGTAAACTCTGGATTCCGCTGTAAGTCTTGTAATCCATTATGATTATCAATAAAGAGATACATTCTTCATATCTTGTGTGACTTCAATTTATCTGCTTGGTTTTGCTGCGTTCTAGATGTTTTCTGAGAAATATCAGGAACTGTAATGGTTTTGCCTTATACAAGTGCAATCTAGACTTGTACGACACACGCCCAGTGGCTAGTTTTCGATCCTCTGGGATCGGGGCGTGACACCTATTTCGGGTCAACGACTCATCGTAATGCACCGTACGAAGCGGGTCATTACATGTTGTACCTTTATTAGTGACCTAATTATTAGCTCACCTCTTATTAGTAAAAAAGACAAATATTAAGGACACTACAACAATTACTAGGTGCAACACACTTTTGGTAGTCCTAAAACTATCAAAATTCTGGCGGTCCTAAGACTGCCAAAATTTTGACAATCTTGTGTATAACCTGGACTGCCAAAATTTTGACAGTCCTAAAAAATAGGACTGACAAAATTTTGGCAGCCTTGTGCATATCTAGGATTGTCAAAATTTTGGCAAATTTTTAATAGTCTATATAAAATCAGGACTACCAAAATTTTGACAGTCTTAAAATTATAAGGACTGTAATTTCTTTTGACAATCCTGAATATATACGGTATTGCCAAAAGTGTGTTGTCCATATTAATTTTTTTTTACTGCGCTTAGCATTTGCCAAAAAATAAGATTTTTTATAAAGGAACTACCACAGCTGCCCATTTTTTATTTACAAGTTTGCCACTCAAAAATTTGCTAAAGGTCTCGCATACATAATATAAAAGCCATTTTTTCATCTTCTTCCCCTTTCTCAAATTGCAAATATTGTTCTAAATCCATGTTTATGCCTACATTTTATCTTCTAGTAACTAAATTTGGTTTATGGTTCATTTTGGACGGATTTTCGAAATTTAGAACCCATTTTAGGATTTCGAAGTTCGAAAAATAGTCCAAAGTCGCAACGGTGACGATGATGGATTTTTGACAATCATGCCTATAGTCAGGATATCAATTTTTTTTACAGTCTTTCCATTTGGTAAGACTGTCAAAAATTTTGATTTGACAGTTTTGAATAAAATATGTTGCTCATTGGACAACATGTTCAATTTTTTGACAATCATTCCAATTGGTAGGACTGTCAATTTTTTTGCCAATCTTAAATAATGAATTATGAACATCTTTCTGCAGAATTGGTTTCGAAGAAAATTTGTGTTGTGTTGTTTGATTTGGGACGTGCAAATTGTTTGAACTTGGAATTAATTATAGCATGCACTAGACTTTAGATTAATGTCCAAATATTGTTTGAATTTGGACACAAAAGTGAGGTAAAATATATTTTTATTTATTTTCGAACTTGGAAAATGATTTTGGAGAAAGAAAAAGTCAGAATGTTTGGTTTTGGAAGGATTGGGGAGGGTGGACAGCCCATAGTCTAATTTTGGCTACCATGAATCAAAGTTTCATAAAACTGGACTAGTCTCGATATTGAGGTAATCTGGAATAACTTTTGTGGAATAAGTTTTGTACTGGCCCTAACCAAAAACCAAAAGGTTATTTGTAAAGGCACATCATTTTTTTATCAGGGCTAGTCCGGATTGGGGCTAGTCCAGGTTTGGGAAAAAATTACTCAGGACAACCCATTTTTTTACTCATAGGGCTATCCCAACCCCCCCCCCCCCCCCCAACCTCAAATTTTAGTTTCATTTTCACATTTCACTCTCTTCTAAAACCCTATTTCCTCTCATCTTCTTCTTCCTATTCTCCTCCACCATTTCCTCCCTCCCTAAGCAACATCTTCTTCTTCATCTTCTTGTCCACCATTCTCCATTTTATTCCTTCGATGGCACCCAAACGGTCCTCACAAACAAGATATAATCTCTAATACTTTCTCTCTTTCTTTCTATTTATTTAAAAAATCCAAGTATATATTATAATGTTTATTTCAATTATTTGTAGTCCATTTGAATTAAATCCCAAGTAAAATCAGAGTGAAAAATTACCCATTTGAATTAAACCCAAGTAAACACGATCGAAAAAAATCTCGCGTCGACTAGGACTGCCTAATTTTCTGGCAGTCCTACAAACTGATAGGACTGTCAGAAATAGTGGCAGTCCTACTTCACAGCCGAAATCAAGGACTGCCAGAAATTTTGGTAGTCCTACATATAGTCAGGACTGCCAGAATTTCTGATAGTCCTACATACAGTCAGGACTGGTAGTCCTACATACATTCAGGACTACTAGAAATTCTGGTAGTCCTACATACAGTCAGGACTGCCAGAAATTATGACAATCTTTGGTTTCACTTGCAGTGAAGTAGGACTGCCACTATTTCTGGCTGTCCTATCAATTTGTAGGACTGCCATAAAATTAGGCAGTCATAGTTTGCACTTGTTGAACAAGAAGTCCATTATTGTTCTTCTTGTTTGCACTTGTTGAACACCAATATTAGAATTTCTACCAATGTTAGGATTTCCACCAATATTAGGATTTGTACATTATGAGGAGCCTTTGGGTGCCATCGAAATTGGAAATGAGAAGAAAATTAGGGTTTTTATGGAGATAGTGAGGATGAAAATGGTGGAGAAGAAGAAAATGGGAAGAAAACACATCCCATATTTTTGTTCTTCTTGGATGTGTTGAGGAAAAGACAAGAGCAAAAATAGTTACCTAGAAATGGAATAGTCCTGAATAATTTTTTTTAATGACAAATTTGTAAATAAATTAAACTTAAAAATAGAATAGTTCTGATCAAAATATGATGTGCCCTTATAAATAAAAAAAAATAAACACGCCTATAGTTAGTAGCTGCTAGTGCTTATAGCTAATATCCTCGTCCTCCTGCTACTACTCTCGGAAAACACACAAAGAACACACATCCTCTAATCTGGTGATGGACGAAGAAGATGAGGGAAGGGTGGACCCCACCACCCCCACCAGCCGTCTCCTCCTCCTCCGTCCACGCCGCGAGCCGTTCGAGCACGGCCTGCTCCCGATCCCCAAGCTAATCTTCACCGACGGCACCCTAACCCTAACCCAACTCAAGAACCAACTCCTCCACCACCACCACCAACAACAACAAAACCCTAACCCTAGCTCTGGCCCCGTCGATCCGGAAGCCCTCTCGGAAGCCCTCGGCATCCCCGTCGACCACGCGCGCCTCGTCCTCGACTCCCTCGCGTCCGTCCTCCCGCCGCGCGGCCGCCCCCCCACGGTCCACGAGCTCGTCCTCTTCCTCTACCTCCAGTCCTACAAGCGGCTCGTGCCGAGGGGGCACAGGGACTCCGCCGCCGTGGCCGACGTGTGGCCGTCGACCTCTGCTTTCGACGGATGCCTCTCCGCTCTCTCCCCAATCCAGGTTTGCGAACGCAACACCCTCTCGACCTCTCTTTCCTTTCCTGCTGTTGTGAATTTATCCACTTTACTTTGGTTTTAGGGAATTCTAGGATTCTATTATGGTACTCTTTGTGAATTTCTTTTGATCGTCTGTAGCTCGCTCTCGCTCTCGCTCTGGTAGCAAAGATTAGGCTTTGTTTTGGTTTGTGAGAAAATGGGGAAAGAAAGAGAAAAGGAGGGAGAAGGAATATTTCTATAGGAAACAATTTTGTCCTTTCTTTTCCCTTGGGCTGTGTTTTGGTTTGTGAGAAAATGGGGGAAAGAAAGAGAAAAGGAAAAGGAAAGAGAAAAGAAAGGAAAAAGTGTTGGGTTTTTAGCCTTTAGTTTTGGTTTTTAGTCCCACATCGGCTAGAAAGGAATGTGCATCTCCATATATATGAGTCTTTGCTCTTTATGGAGATGCACATGTAGTGCACATGGGTGTGTGCCATGTGGGATTAATTATTAATGGTATAAAGGCTTAATCAACAATTAAGAAGCTGTAAGCTTTTTGCTCTTGGAAATTTATTTCCATGGAGCTAAGCTCCGTAGGAGCTTAGCGACTCGGACTCGGACTCGGACTCGGGCTCGGGCTCGGGCTCGGACTCGGGCTCAAGGGCTCATGAGGCGTAATGTGGCGTTTTGTTGGCGCACTTTGCACTTAGCACGTCAGCATCGTCGCTAGGTGGCCCAGTTACGCAGCCCAGTACGCGCAGTGTGCGCAGCGTACGCAGCGTGCGTAGAGTGCGCAGTGTGCGTAGAGTGCGTATGTGCGTATGGCTGGCTGCATATTAGAGCGGGAACGGTTGCAGCAGTTGCTGCACTTTCAGGAGTGGTTCAGCCACTACCCTGAAGTTCAGGCAACTGCTTGGCAACCGCCCCGTGGGCTATATATGCAGGTTCTCTCCTCTCTCTCAGTGTTGGAGAAATCAGAATTCCAGGGAGAAAACTCTAAGTGTTCTTTAACACAATAGAGTAGTGAGCATGTTTTTTAACACAAACACTAGTACTTTTTAGTACGCGTGGGTTCTGTTACTTCAGAAACAGAGAGAGAAGAGTAGAACCATTGCCAGAGGAGTTCGCCGTCTTCCGAGGAGTCAGAAGAGCAGGAGTGTTCCAAGGTTTTCCGTCAACCTTGCTGGTTCCTGGAAGCTGTTCGCAGATGGCGAATAAAGCTTTGAGCAACGGTGATCATTCACCCCAGCAATTCCATTTCTCGCCTGTCACTCTTCTGTTGCCTTTAGCAGTTCTGTCAGTATCTTCTTTTTAGAAGGCACTACTGCCAGTTTGCTACGATCACGAAAATCTCTTTAGATTATTCGTGAATTACGATATCTTTTTAGATCTCGTAATTTGCAGAATCCTTCTGGATCTCTGTTGCAAAACCTTCTTTAAGGAATTGCATTTGAAACATTGTCTTTACAACTGTTTCAGTTTCTGTATTTTCCATCGAAAAGCGTGCCCCGGCGTTCCCGGCAATAACAATCTCAAAGCTTTATTGTTACGATGGAAAATATTAATGCTTCACTCCTAAACACTGACTTCTGTAAGTTAGAGAAGTTTGATGGAGAGCATTATCAAGTCTGGAAGAGGAAGGTTTATCTCACTCTTCAACTTAGAGACGTTGATCACGTACTGCTTGAAGAGGAACCTACTGTTCCAGATACTGGGTCTGCTGCCGCAATCACTACGGCTACTAAACTTCAGGCCAAGTGGAGAAGGGAGAATAGCATTTGCAGGTTACTTATACTGAATGCTATGGAGGATTCTCTAGCAGAATCCTACAGTAAGAAACCAATTGCCAGAGACATATGGGAGTTTCTGGAAAAACTGTACGAAGAAGACAAGAACAGGAGCAAAATATTTGTGGTTGAAAAATATCACAAATGGCTCTTTGAGGACGAGAAGTCCATGCTGCCGCAGGTCAAAGAATTTCTGAAGTTGGCGACAGAAATTGGAAGACGAGGCTATGCCCCTCCCCGACAAGTTTGTTGTTGGAGGGATTGTCTCAAAGCTCCCCGTTGGGTGGAGCAAGTTCTATGCAAACATGCATAGGAAGAAGTTGGAGATCACCCTTGAAGATCTCCTACAGGAAATCTATGTTGAGGACCAAATGCGGGCTCAACTGAAGGTGGACACACTGTCCAAGCAATTGGCTAACGTCAATCTGGTTCATACCAAGGAAACAAAGGGAAAGGGAAAGCGTGCAGATTTCCAGAAGAAGAAGAAGAACCCTAACAACTTGAATGTTAAGGGAAATTCTTTCAAGTCAAAGAAATCTAAGAAATCTAAGGCAAAGATGCCTTGTTTCAAGTGTGGCCAGTTGGGCCATTTCAAAAGTAAATGTACAGCATCGGCCAAGAAATCAGAGCAAGGTGAGCCTAGCAAAGTCTCTATGGTTACTGATGTAATTGCTATGATTGGACAGGTTGATGCTGTAGGATCTGATTCAGACTGGTGGGTAGATACTGGAGCCACCTGCCATGTCTGCTCCAGTAAGGAGTGGTTCACCACCTACACACCCACTTCTGAAGCGGTTGTGATGGTGAACCAAGCACAAGCTGAAGTTCTAGGGATCGGGACGGTTATTCTGAAGCTGACTTCTGGCAAGTCTCTGACGCTTCAAGACGTGAAGCACGTACCTGCTATCGCCAAGAACCTGATCTCGGGAGGCTTACTCTGCAATGCAGGCCTCAGAATGGACATCAATGCTGGCCAGATGGTGATGTCTATCAAGGGAACATATTTCGGGAAAGCTTTTTTATACCGAAGGAATGTTCAAGATTCAGCTTGTAAATCAGTCCAATGTAATTAGTGTAATTAATGAAATCACTCCTTCTGCTTATACTCTTGAGTTGTGGCATAATAGGCTAGGACATGTTCATTGTAAACGAATAAACAGAATGTCTAGTCTAGGACTTATCTCCAAATGTGGGGGTAAGGTAGAGAAATGTGAAGTTTGTGCTCAAACAAAGATCACAAGGAAACCCTTTCCTCGGGTTAATCGAAGTACAGATCTTCTGGAGTTGGTACACTCCGATATCTGTGACTTCAAACAGTTCTCTACAAAGGCCGGGATGAAGTATTTCATAACCTTCATCGATGACTTCTCAAAGTATGCGTTCGTCTACTTGCTGAAGGCTAAAGACGAAGCATTCGAGAAGTTCAAGGAGTTCAGAGCCGAAGCTGAGCGGCAGACTGGACAACAACTCAAAAGGATAAGAAGTGATCGAGGTGGGGAGTACAGGTCTCATGAATTCGCATCGTTCTGCAAAGAACATGGAATTGTCAATGAGACTACGGCTCCGTACTCTCCTCAATCAAACGGAGTAGCTGAGAGGAAGAACATGACGTTAACTGAAATGATAAACTCAATGTTGTTGACTGCTGGCCTTCCTAAGTGCTACTGGGGAGAAGCTGCATTGACTGCCACTTTTATTCTAAATAGAGTGCCTCATGCAACTTCTGACGTTACTCCTCATGAACTCTGGTTCAAGGTCAGACCTAACTTGAATGTTATTCGAGTGTGGGGGTGTCTGGCTTATGTTAAGCTTCCAGATCTGAAGATTCAGAAGCTTGGGACAAGGACTACAAAGACGATCTTCTTGGGGTATGCCGAGAAGAGTGATGCTCGGAGATTTCTTGATATTGAGTCAAATCATATCATTGAATCTCGCGATGCAGAATATTTTGAAGACAAGTTTGCAAGGCACAAGAATGTTGTTCTTCCGGATGTTCCGGAGAATAATGAGGGTGCACAAGAGACTGAAGTCTTCAATGAAGATGTGGTCCAAGAAGATGTTGTTGTTGATACAACGTTTGAACCAGAACAAGCTGAGCCATCAGCTAAGCGTGTGAGGAGGCCGAATGACTTCGGAAGTGACTTTGTCACCTATCATATGGAAGCAGATCCGCTTACCTATGATGAGGCGATGAAGACCAGAGACGCAGTTTTCTGGAAGGAGGCGATTGACAATGAGATTGATTCCATCACCTCAAATAACACTTGGGTGTTGGTTGATCTTCCTGAAGGAGCGAAACCCATCGGATGCAAATGGATCTTCAAGAAGAAGATGAAAGCAGACGGAACTATTGACAAGTTCAAGGCTAGGTTGGTAGCCAAGGGGTTTTCTCAGAAGCAGGGGATTGACTATTTTGACACGTATGCTCCAGTAGTCCGGATGACCACCATCAGAATGTTGATTGCTCTCGCAGCAATACATAAGATGGTGATACATCAGATGGATGTGAATACGGCTTTCCTAAATGGCGAGCTGACCGAAGAGATTTACATGCAACAGCCAGAGGGATTTGTCATCAGGGGTCTTGAAGACAAAGTCTGCAAGTTGGTGAAATCCTTGTACGGTCTTAAACAGGCTCCCAAGATGTGGCATGAGAAATTTGACAAAGTTATAAGGTCAAATGGCTACATGGTCAGCGATACGGACAAGTGTGTTTACACGAAGTTCGCTGATGGAAGAGGTGTGATCGTTTGTCTGTACGTGGACGACATGCTTATCCTAGGTACGGATATTAGATGTGTCACGGAGACAAAGAAATTCATCTCAAGCAAGTTCAGTATGAAGGACTTGGGGGAAGCTGATGTGATCTTAGGGATCAAGATCATCCGGACAGACACTGGACTAGCGCTGTCACAGTCTCATTATATTGAGAAAATGATCACTCGTTATGGGTATCGGGATCTTCCAGGGATCGATACGCCGTACAGGTGTGATCTGAAGCTGAAGCCTAATTCAGGGGAAGGCAGCTGGAGTATGCAAGCGTAATCGGGAGTTTGATGTATGCTACTACTGCCAGACATAGCTTTTGCCGTGGGAATGCTGAGTCGTTTTACGAGCAATCCAGGTGTTGAACACTGGAAAGCTGTGGAACGGGTTATGAGATATCTCAAGAAGACTCAGACATATGCACTGTACTACAGCGGAGATCCGTCGGTAGTGGAAGGCTTCAGTGATGCCAGTTGGTGCTCAAAGGTGGAGAGCGAGAGGTCCACAGGTGGATATATTTTCACAATGGGTGGAGCTGCTATATCGTGGAAGTCGAAGAAGCAGACTATGCTCTCGCGGTCATCCATGGAATCTGAGTTCTTTGCACTTGATACCGCAGCCGAGGAAGCAGAATGGCTTCGGGAGCTCATGTATGATCTTCCAGTGGTTGGGGCGCAAATACCGGCGATACCGATATACTGCGACAACCAGACGACTGCGGCGGTGGCATCAAATGACCTTTTCAACGGGAAGAAGAGGACTGTGTGGTTGAAGCACAGGGCAGTACACGATCTTATCAAGAGAGGTATTATTGCAGTAATTGATGTTCGGAGTCAGGAGAACCTGGCGGATCCGTTCACCAAGGGCCTCAAGCGCCAGCTGGTCGATGACACAGCTTGTAAAATGGGCTTGAAGGCATTCTGATATTGTATTATTGTATTCCTACCATAAAGTTTTATGCTATTAGTTCAAAGATTTATCTACTAGGCATCTAGCTTTTGGTTCAAGGGAGGACCACTAATCGAAAGAATATCAGGAACGGTGGGTACATGTTCTATTGGACATGGAGAGGTTACGGACCTATAACCACTGTTGTCTACTATTGTTTTCTGCGAAAAACGGTTTCTGTGGGAAGGTTGGCTTAATTGCCTTAATGAGTTCTCAGGCAGAGTGAATGCCTGGTATGCTTTACAGGAAGCATGGTAGCACAGCACTACAAGGAGTGTGACTCCATGCTATGTGTGGCGGTGACTCCACCATGAGGTTCTCGAAGGAGGTAAAGCCTCGGCTATGTTAGCCAAGTCACAGCGGCGTAGCACCGCAAATAGGCAGTTGGCCTAATGCTGTATATTGAATTAAAGAGGGATGTAGTCAGCACTACAAAGAGGAGGTGTTCCCCATGTTACTGGTGGCACGACACCACAATGAGGTAAACCCGGCTAGGGATAAAGCCTCGGCCTTGCAAGCCATGTCGTAGCGGCGTAACACCGCACAGAAGCGTAAGGCTTCATGCTGGGTAGTTTGGCACTACAAAGGGGCTAGACCTCATGCTACAGGTAGTATGACACTACGATGAGGTTTCCGGTGATTCGGGATAAGGTCCTCGGCTTAAGGCCATGTCATAGCGGCGTAGCACCGCAAAGGAAGCGTTGGACGCTTCATGCCATGTCTCTTTAATAAAGAACTCACCTATAGTGTATGGACAAAGAGATATCAGGCCGTCTCTTGAGGGTAAACTTGTAGACGTCCAATATTATACACTGAAACCAGGCTGGCACACGGCCTTAAATGTGCAGCCAGAAGCACATGTAACTACATTATGTGAGTGGAAAGAATTTCAGCTATGATGCAGAATTCAAGGCTTAGTCCATTCTTGTATTATAGTTTAATTTTTGACTCACGTGGGAAGATTCAAGTCTTAAGTGGCATCTATCCTAAAAGCATAATGGACAGTTACTGTGGGGAACACTCGTACTCATATATATAGAGATATGTGGGGGATTGTTGGGTTTTTAGCCTTTAGTTTTGGTTTTTAGTCCCACATCGGCTAGAAAGGAATGTGTATCTCCATATATATGAGTCTTTGCTCTTTATGGAGATGCACATGTAGTGCACATGGGTGTGTGCCATGTAGGATTAATTATTAATGGTATAAAGGCTTAATCAACAATTAAGAAGCTGTAAGCTTTTTGCTCTTGGAAATTTATTTCCATGGAGCTAAGCTCCGTAGGAGCTTAGCGACTCGGACTCGGACTCGGACTCGGGCTCGGGCTCGGACTCGGGCTCAAGGGCTCATGAGGCGTAATGTGGCGTTTTGTTGGCGCACTTTGCACTTAGCACGTCAGCATCGTCGCTAGGCGCATAGTGCGCTTAAGTTGCGCTCGTTGCGCGAGCCACTTGCGCGACCACGTTGCGCAGCCCGTTACGCGAGCCCAGTTACGCTGGCCCAGTTACGCAGCCCAGTACGCAGCCCAGTACGCCCAGTACGCGCAGTGTGCGCAGCGTACGCAGCGTGCGTAGAGTGCGCAGTGTGCGCAGCGTACGCAGTGTGCGTAGAGTGCGTATGTGCGTATGGCTGGCTGCATATTAGAGCGGGAACGGTTGCAGTAGTTGCTGCACTTTCAGGAGTGGTTCAGCCACTACCCTGAAGTTCAGGCAACTGCTTGGCAACCGCCCCGTGGGCTATATATGCAGGTTCTCTCCTCTCTCTCAGTGTTGGAGAAATCAGAATTCCAGGGAGAAAACTCTAAGTGTTCTTTAACACAACAGAGTAGTGAGCGTGTTTTTTAATACAAACACTCGTACTTTTTAGTACGCGTGGGTTCTGTTACTTCAGAAACAGAGAGAGAAGAGTAGAGCCATTGCCAGAGGAGTTCGCCGTCTTCCGAGGAGTCAGAAGAGCAGGAGTGTTCCAAGGTTTTCCGTCAACCTTGCTGGTTCCTGGAAGCTGTTCGCAGAGGGCGAATAAAGCTTTGAGCAACGGTGATCATTCACCCCAGCAATTCCATTTCTCGCCTGTCACTCTTCTGTTGCCTTTAGCAGTTCTGTCAGTATCTTCTTTTTAGAAGGCACTACTGCCAGTTTGCTACGATCACGAAAATCTCTTTAGATTGTTCGTGAATTACGATATCTTTTTAGATCTCGTAATTTGCAGAATCCTTCTGGATCTCTGTTGCAAAACCTTCTTTAAGGAATTGCATTTGAAACGTTGTCTTTACAACTGTTTCAGTTTCTGTATTTTCCATCGAAAAGCGTGCCCCGGCGTTCCCGGCAATAACAAAAAGAAAGCGAATTCTTTTGGCTGTTTGGTTGGTAAGGAAGTTTAGAAAGAAATTTGAGAAGAGAATTGAGAGAAAGAGGTTATTTTCTCACCATTTTCTTTATTGTTATCTTTGCTGTTGTCCTGACTCCTAATCATGATTTCGGCAGAATCATTACGGTTTTTCTGAATCCACCTTTCTTGAGAATTTGGAGGCATGAGTCTCTTCGTCGTCCAATTTATTCTCTAGCAGCCAAAGAAGCACAGACACTCAGATTTTGTTGGCGTCTACGTGGCACGTTGTGTCATATCATGACATGCACTCACAAAATGCACCAGTACGCCTAGTTTGGTTTCTCAGGCATGTCGCATTGTACGTATCACAGTTAAATTTTGGACTCTTTAAAGATTGTGTATAATCTGGTGAACTCTGGTGAAGAAGGGAAGGTTCTTTCATCATTTCAGCTTTGGTTCTAGCGAATTTTAGGATGTCACGCTATTCAATTATTGCAGCTATGGGGAAGTTGGGTTCTTTGATCTTCCTATTCTCCATGATTTGAAATAGTTAGAATTTTTTTATAGAGGTTTTCTATGTTACATTGGCAATGAGAACAAATTCCGGATATTCTGAATCAGCGAGTTACCAAATGAGTTAGCTATAGAAGGACCCTGAAACTAGAAGACATTTACAACAAATTGGGTAGTTGTTTTGACATCTGAAAGAACTACTACCTAATCAAATATGATTTGGTCATTAGTGCATGACTGCAAGTCGAAAACAGTCGATTATTTTATATTGAGGTAATGAATAGGATGCTCGTTGCATATCTTCTGGTGAAGAAGCAAAGGTTATCTGATCCTTTCATTTTTTTTGGTTTTTGGAAGTTTTAGTATTCTAGATTTCTTTGGTTGCTCTCGTACAAGTTATGCAGTTTGGTTCTTGTAGTAGTGGGAAAGTTGATTTCTTTTGTCATCTAGGGTTACTATCTTTTATAATTTAAACATATTTAGAATTTCTGATTGAAAATTTCTTTTCAACCGTTGTCAATGGAAGAACTAATTCTGAAAATTCAAAATCGATTTAGCTTTAATTCAACCCTGAACCCTTAAAGCGAGGTAGGTGGTGAAGCTAGGAGTCATATTATCGAAAAAAATTAATAGTTGTTTAACTTGTTTTGACATCTGAAAGGATTACTAACTCGAAATATGAGTCATGGTATTGGCGCAAGTAGATAAAAATCAACTTAATCTAATATTAAACTTTGCTAATCTATGTATAGTTCATAGCTTTGTTGCACTGACAAAAAATTGACATGACACTGATTTTGGCATGTCTTAGGTATTTTGGAGTGTTCATGTCGAGCTAGATACATGGTGATGGCACTGGTTTTGGAGTGTACACGGTTCCTAGTTTATTAGTAATGTGGACACTTAGTTCTTCCTTTCTATATTCCTTGTATAAATTCATTTTTTTTGTTACTCTACCACTAAACGTAATTCAAGCATGGCCTTTCGATGCAAAAGTAACAAACTTTAAGCATGGTGTTTGGAGGAAGCACAAATCTTTAGTTACTTTTGGACAATTCTAGGCTTCGTGAAATGTTGAAGAATTTGCGCCTCCCAACTCGAAAGAGCCACAAAACCCAAAAGAAGGTTAGCTTCGGATGGAATCTTTTGAAGCCAATTAGAAGCTTTTAAAGATATCTTAAACTACTTTTGTTTGTAAGACAATCTTACATCGGTTAGAAGGGCTAGTTTGGTTCCCATTTGAAATGGCAAACTTTCCATTTCAAATGACAAATGTCAGATGGCGCTCTCACGAGGTTTGTTGTTTCGACCAATTGTAGGGTGAAAATGCACGGGAACCAAACTAGATTACCATTACCGATTTGGCCAAAATGGTGAGATAAACAACAAATGCCCTTAAACCGGAACCAAACTAGCACTAATACAAAACTTTACCTTTTAACAAAACCTTCATACTTCTCCGTAACATGGACAATAGGGTTAAGTAGGACAAGGTCTTTCAATTAGTTTTCCCAGAGGGATTATGCTCTGGTGTAAAGACAAAGAAAGTCCTATGTTAAATTCTGTATTAGGATTTTCTTACAATACTTACAAACCATATGACCTTTCTTTCCTATAATTCTTCATTGTGCAATACGTGTAGCATCCCAACCAAGGTAGTCAAAAGCGCCACTCGAGGCGCAAAGGGTCCATATCGCCCAAGGTGCAAGGCGCACTTAAGGCGCCTGAGCGAAGCGAGGCACAAAAATAATAAATTATATATATATATATATATATATATATAATCTACGTTTATACTATATGCACTGGATAACCCTTTGAATTGAAGTTTTAAGATATTAAAAAAAAGATACAGATAGTGAAAATTCAGTATTAGAAACAGATGCACATAAAAGACAGATTTTCTTTGGCTGCCATCGACGATCCCATTCCAAACAGTATTCAAGAGGGTCAAAAAATTATTCAAAGTTCAAAAAATTCAGTAAAAAATAGTATTAAAAAACAATACAAAATAATTTAGTTCAAACTGTAACAGTAAAAAATAAGTCAAAAAAATAGTATTAAAAAAGTATTAAAAAGAACATTAAAACAGTATTAAAAAGAACATTAGAATAATATTAAAAAGAACATTAAATTTCCATTAAAACAATATTAAAAAGAACATTAAATTCCCAAGCGCGCCTTAGCTACTCCACGCACCTCAGGAAAATGGGCACCTTAAGAAACGCGCCTCGCCTGGAGTTTCATGAGGCGCTACCCTACGCCTAGGAGCAAGGCGCGCCTCGTGCCTTTGACTACATTGATCCCAACTTTTAAATTAACTTATCAAGTCATTTATGGAGCTTTCTTATGCTTCATTGTTGACCCATTATGGAATAACACTTGCTTGGATGACGACGACGGTGACAACGACTTATAGTTTTGGTGAATTGGCTTATCTAAAATGGTGGTGGAAACGTCGGAGTATGTATTTGTATTACGACTGTAAATTTCTATTAACAATATTAGCATGCTATGCCAAACTTGAAGGAGAAGATTCTTTTTTGGTGTCTCAACATTATGGTTTTTGTTTTGTAGTTGAATTTTTAAGTATATCAACAGAGGATGCATATGTAGGAAAAATAGAAGAGGGTGTCGTCTGGCACGACGATAAAGCTTGCTGCTTGCTTCTTTGAGGATGCATGTTCGAGTCAAGAAAATAGCCTCTCCATATATATGGTGGTAAGGTTGCAAGATCTTGACCCTCCTAAGACCCTGCGTGAGCGGGAGCCTCCTGGCATGTGACTCCCTTTATGTATGCAACATACAAGTCTAGAGACATACTATTATATGTTTATAACATCACTCTTTTTTGGTTGCTCGCCATAAATACCATGCAATTACTCTGCTTGCATCATGTGATCAAGGCGACTAAAGTTTCTTTTTAGAACAATTGTTGGAGTGTGAAAATTGTGAATTGGTTAATTAAGACTGCTGCTTATTGATTAAAAATGTGGTGGTTTTCCAGCACCTGTACGATTCATATTTATTTAATTGACTATGTTGTAAAGCCAATATTTTGTTATTGCAGCTTGTTCGCAGCAACACTCGCCGTTTTATGCCTTCACAAGCTGACGAGGAAGCTCACCAGTTATTGTACTTACAAAAGCATATGGTCAATATACTTGCTCTTCTAGCAGAGTCTGTTGAAGGCGAGGGTGATGAGTCTCTGGTTTGTATATATGCGTATATGCTATTTTCTTTCCATATCTTGATTTCTGCAGAATCTCTGAGTACTGTAGAAACCTATTTTAGTATAACTTTTTAAGTGGTTTTATAGTCACATGCTCTTAAGTTGTGGTTGGTGTAAATTCCAACAGTCTTTGATGCCAATGTTCTATTCTCATCTCAAGCTAAGGTTTTGGTTTCTGGATTACAAATTAAACCTTGTTATGATATCAGGGAGCTAGCTCATCTAGTTAGGTATCAAAAACCTATATTATGTCTTCACATCTCTTGGAGGTTCTATTAACTATTCCGTTTATGTCTTTAGACACAATTTGTATATAATGTGTAATGCTATTTCTTTCCATATCTTGATTTCTGCAGAATCTCTGAGTACTGTAGAAACCTATTTTTTTAAGTGGTTTTATAGTCACATGCTCTTAAGTTGTGGTTGGTGTAAACTCCAACGTTCTTTGATGCCAATGTGCTATTCTCATCTCAAACTAAGGTTTTGGTTTCTGGATTACAAATTAAACCTTGTTATGATATCGAGGAGCTAGCTCATCTAGTTAGGTATCAAAAACCTATATTATGTCTTCACATCTCTTGGAGGTTCTATTGACTATTCCGTTATGTCTTGAGACACAATCAGTACTTAGTCTCCTTGTGTTTCTAATACAATCATTGTCGTATCGATCATGATGGGGATAGGACAAGAAACATACATTTACTGTTGCGTTCTCTTATTAACTCAACATTTTTTTTGATACATACAAAGAGAAATAATGGTCTACTTTGATATTTGTACCCTGCCTTAATGAAATCATTAGCTTCTAGACCTTTCTTTTGAGTGAACTAAATAAATCCTTTACCAATTATTTCGATTAAGGCTTATTTTTACACCTTTTTTTTGCATATCCTCCCCCTCTTATTAAAGCCAAATTCGAACATTTATTCTTCCTGGATCAGATTAGGGGGTGTTATCAAGCGGAGCTTTAACTGAGCACCCTTGCTCGATTTTTGCTCTCAAGGAAAAGTAGAGTTGAGCTTAGGACTAGCGTGAAATCTTAGCTGAATGTCACATGCAGAATTTTTTGCCCACAATTTTGCTTTGCATAACCTCAGAAGAGGGGGTTATTCTGGAAGTCTAGAGCATCATAGACTTGGTATGTTTGAGAGTTGTCTAGCTTTCGAGAAGTTCTACATATTTCCATGCCATGTAAATATCTCTTGGGAAAAGTAGAGATTGAGCTTAGGACGAGCGTGAAAATTGAGCTCAATGTCACATGCAAAATTTTATGCCCCACAGTTTTGCTTTGCACAACCTCACAAGAGGGGGTTATTATGGAAGTCTCTAGAACATCCTAGAGTTGGTATGTTTGACTATTCTCTACGTTTCTAGAAGTTCTACATATTTCTTGTATCTCGATTGTTCTACTGTTAGCTAGATCATAGATGGCAAGTTGCACGATCATAGCTGCGGCTGCTCTTGTAAGCTCCTCGAGCCTATAAGGTTTCATTTGTTCCTCACCACATTAAACAACATCAAGGTTTGTCTTTCTTTTATATAATGAAGCTTTCTTCCAATCATCTCTATTCTCTTTGCTTTGCTCTTGCTTCTACACTTGGTCTCTAGCTAATTGGTGTTGGGGAAAGCCTGGTAGGAGCTTTGGGGAGAAAAATCGTGCGCCACACGGGTTGAACTGAAGTGAAAATCATTAGGTCTGTGAAATCAAGCTATAATCTCTATAATATTCACTAGATTGAGCTCGACTCATGAGGTACGTCTCCAGTCTGTGAAATCAAGCTCGAGAAAAATCGTGCGCCCCCAAGGTCTCAACTCATTCTCTTTCGCTGCAATGGCGATCACAACTCTCTTGTCGCTACGGAGGCAACACATTCTCTCGATGAATGGAGTCTGCAATTCAATCTCTCGCACACCCCGTTAATGGTCACAACTCGACTCACTCATTGCTGTCGAAGATGGCCGCAACTCTCCTCTCTTACCGTCTAGATGTCTGCAACTCAGTTCACTCTTCTCTTAGTCGAGATGGTCGTTGCCTACTCTCTCTTGCTACAAAAGATGAGTAGGCCGAAAAGGCCGCAACTCTCTCTCTCTCTCTCTCTCTCTCTCTCTCTCTCTTTTCTACAATGCCTCTCCAAGTGGCCTAGTAGGACCCAACACGACCCTAAAATACAATCCCTCTTAATATTTGATATTTCAATATATCTGACGATATCATCAAATATCATATCGGCCTATAAATATGATCTCGAGCGATTTTTCTCAAAATGCTATATGCGATATATATAGCCGACATATGTTTGTTAGATTCTTATTCTGATGTATCGGCCAATATATTCGATAATCAGAACACTGGTGAAGACAACCCTAATTGTTGCTTGCAGTAGATAATTTTCATCCAACAGATGAAAGTAAATCGAGTTGAATAGGAATCCAGTGGAGTATGAATTAGTCTGGATGATGACATTGAAAGTGGCTTCAAGAAATCAACCATGTGACCGTTCCTATGAGAGGGTGAAGGGAGAGCTCCAATTGGTAGGAAAAGACCATAACCCCTTGGGATAATCTTGCCCTTGGAAGAAGTAGGAAAAGGAAAAATATATATTGAGAAATTATTTATCATCGCTTTAATAGGAATATTGAAAAACTTGATCGCCTTAATAGGAATATTGAAAAGTTTTTGGAATTTTATTTATTTTATGGGTGAATGACAGGAATGGATAATGCCTCATGGTGAATTCACCTTCTTTTGGCTTGATCCACTTAGACTACATATGCCCCTTTTCTATCTAAAGGATTTTCTCTTTTTCTTCTTAGTCACTGTTGTATTTATTCTTTAAGTATCGTCAGATCCTTTTTGAATATAAGCTTATATCCTAGCTTGAGCAGTAAACATGGTTTGTAGTATCGGCTGAAATTGATGTTGAAACTGCCAGAATTACAGTAAGCTACCAATTCAAAACCCACCGAAACTCGTTGTTACTGCTAAAATGGATACTTGTAGGAAATGTTCAAAACAGATATTTGCAACGTTAATTAGTTCAAAGCATTCCCTTCTTCTATGAAGATATCCATATATCTTAATTAATACTTGATAAGTGAATCTTTGAGTGAGAGATTTCAAGTTTCTTAAAGCTTATGTAATTTTTCTTCAAAATCAACCTTGCTTTGAAGAATCTTGAATTTGTCTTCTTTCTTCTCTTTTTTTTCATCAAAGAAAACAAAATGAGATGCATAAGGGTCCGTTTTGATAGGCTTTCTGAAGTTTTGTTCTGAAAATAGTTTTTAGAGAAGATGTTATAAAGTTTTTTTTTCTTCTGGATATACAGTTTCTGAGTTTGCGTTTGGTTACTTTCATCTGAAAAATGGTTTTCGGAAACAAAAGTTAAAAATTTGTTTAGTAAATTTTTCCCTTTTTTTTGTAATTCATTTTATAAAATAATTCTGAGTCTGCTGTGTTCATCATTTTCGTGTCTAGCTGAACACATTTTGTGTCCAGTCTTTTGGGTCTGACCCCAGGGTGTCTACACCCAAATTTTCATATCCGACACATAGTTATAGAAAATTTTTCTATATCCACACAACCAACGTCGAGTTTTTTTTTCCTTCTATGTCCACACAACCAGATGTCGAAGGTTCTGAAATCTCGTGTCCACCACCGTTGTCCGTTCCGGATCCGCTTCGTTGTCATCCTCCTCCGTCGTCGGCGAGAAGTTATGCGTCTGGGCCGACGATGCAGAGAGATTCGAATCTTGTGGCGAGGACCGGAAGCAGGGGGATTCGAGGCCGTAGCTGGCCGAAGCGAGGGGTTCGAGGCTGCTGGGCACGAGGGAGGAGGGAATGGTGAGGGTTGCTGCCGCCTCGGTCTACACGTCGCTGCCCGTCGACATCGGCCTCCGCCACCTCGATCTTCTCCTTCGCCTCTGCCACCTCGATCTTCTCCTTGGCCTCCGCAACCTTAACCTCCTCCAACGTCGGCAAGATCTCCGAAAGGCGGATCTTTGTGACCCACTTCCCCAGTGGCCCTGCCGCATGCTGCGGTAAAGCTTTGTCAGCTTCGAGAGAAGAGAGAAGTGAGGTTGTGAAAGAGAGGAAGAGAGATCACGAGAGAGGTGGTGAGAGAGAGAGATCATGAGAGGAGAGAGGAACACCTCCCCAAAAAACCCAAAAAAAGAGGAAAGAGAAACAGATGTAGAGGGGGCCCGCAACGTTTGTTCTGAAACGGTTTTGAGAAAAGAGATTTTTTTCTCTTTTCTCAAAGTAGCGTTTAAACAGCTGCTACCAATTTTTTTTCTTTTCTTCTGAAACAACTTTCCGACTTTTCCTTGCCCAAACACAATCCCCCCCGCTCTTGTTATTTACACTTGGAAAACTGAGTTAAAAATGCTATCCAAATGGAGCCTAATTCTCTTGAGCTTGTATTTCTTGTTTCTTTTTTGTTTCATTACGTAAAACAGATTCTTAGATCCGTACTTCCATTATGTGTTTGTGGTGGAAAGAACTTTTTTAGGTGTTGGGTGCTTTTCTTATGTTAGGAAGATAACTCATGGCCTAGGTGCGTAGACACTGTCACAGACTCACAGGTTTGAGTAGGACTTGAATACAACATTTTTCCATAATTAAGGATACGGTTAAGGTATGGATATTGTTATATGTACACATTACACGGATATGGTTAGGACACGACACAGTAAGGATACGGCGATACGGTCACGGCACCTATTTTAGTATGTTACTGTATTTTGGAGTGTCCTTTGTGTGTTCGATACATGTCCAGTACGAGTCAAACACGACATGGCCTAGATTTTTGGAGTGTGTGTGTGTCGTAGATACACATGAAAGCAAAGTTATATTCCTATCTTATACATTTGATCTTAATGATATACATGTATGCATGTTTTGAGTTGTAACTAGGTCCAAAGAGTTCTAGAAAGGATTTAACTCAAAAATGTGTTTCTCATATCTCAAAGTTGCTGTGAAATATCCTGACCGTGCAAAATCACTTTCAACCATGTTATTGGGCCTCTTTGTAGCCTAGACATGGAGAGCCATTTCCGACATCAGTGTCAAGGGAGTGTCGTGACAGATATGAACATGGAGTATCTATGCAACATAGCTCATGGCGAATCTGGTGACATTCTTGAAAAAGTTAGAGGTATATTAATATAATTTTAAAAGATTGTGGCATATGCTAAAAGTTTCAAATTTGCATTTACCTAAAGACCACTTAATTTATGTGAACGTAGATTGACTGCCAATGCTCTCAGATGCTGTAGAGGTATGTTAGCATGACATAAGAGTATGGAGCATTATTAGCTCTGCTGGTAGAAATTTGGATAAGAGAGCTTTAGTAGCGGCATGCTCATAGGCATGTAGGCTGATGCTCCTAAGTGCTAAATATATGCCAGTGGGGGTAAGGCTTTATACATCTTGATGTTTCCTCTAACGTGAGCTCGGACACTTTTCTCATTGTAGCAAAACATAGAACTAATAGGAGCATATGACATGTACAGTTTCTCTCAGTTATAAGACTTGTAATCACAATGTTTTCTTGCTAATTATGTCCATCTAAGTGAAATATGATTCCAACCAAAAAATAAACTTATACATGATAAGATACTAGCATGATTTATAATTTGGCTAAACATGACAAAGGAAGGTAAATATGATTCCCAAACCTGTCATATTTGTACAATGGCAGCAACCAATCAAGGCTCAAAACTAGTTATTCATTTGATTCAAATTTGTGAATTTGCAACATGCTGCATGATCAGCTGAAATAGCTGATTACTTTTGCATTTCCTCAGGTGTTGTCGTTGGAAAGATTTGAGCACCTTGAATTCCTTATTCAGTTTTGTTACAAAGGGGGTGAAGGAGTTCCCTTAAGCCAATCTGCTTCATTTTTTGCAAATTCAGATCCAGATATGCCTGCTGTTCCTGTCCCAGCTGCCCAAGTTCATGATTGGATTATTGGAAAAATAGCTGCTTCATTGGAGAATAATGCAGAAAAGGTGACAACAAGAGAAAATGGCTCACTTAATACCTCAGATCTGGACGTGACTATGACTGATGCCTGTATTAGCCAGACAAGGGTCCAAAGCTGCAGCTCACCAACTGCAAGTTCCATACATAACAATTTGTCCTGTTCTAGTAGAGGTGAGACTTTTGTTGAGGGTTTCTCGAAAGTTTCTGTGGTCAAGAAGGCAGCTGATATCAAAGGACACTCTGTAAAGGTATTGCCTAAAGCATTGAAGTAGATTGCATTTTCTTTTCTGCCTCTTGACGCTGGTTCTTATGTCCATGCAAGTTCGGGTATTAATTATAAGATCTTATTATATATTTTCTATGTTAGAGTTATGTTTTTGTGCCAAACAACCACTAGCCATATGTACTTCACAAGATTTTGGTACTTCTGATGATTTAAAATCTCTCTCTTCCTATTTCAATAATATGAACTGTGATAGAACAAGAATAAGTTGTAGGACATGGGATGATGACCATTCGTTCACGAAGAACATCTTGGACTGATTGTTAAAATAGTTCCTCAAGGCATTCTGTAAAATTTCATTTTATATAATCTATACTTAGAAATCTAGAGGAACCTTATTTTTCTTCTAATGGAGTAAAAGTTAGGCCCTTGTATCCTCAAAGAAGTAAACTATATAAATCTTTAGGTAATCATAATTCATGATTGACCATAACTGGACCAAAGTCTTCATGAAAATAGGCCCTAAGAACCCACTTTAAATATCTTTTTTGGTGGAGTTTATGATTAGTGATTTATTATATCCAAGATTTGAAAATGCACAATTAGTAGTGGATCCTCTCTTTTGGGTATTGGTATCGACAACTGGAGCACATTTGCCAATTTCGGATAGGAGATGAGGTTTTGACACTTTAGGAAAGTTTTGTAAACATGTAAGAATTAGAAGGTTAACAACAAAGCCTTTATCCCAAAATTTTGGTTTTGGTAATAGTTGCATAATTTCTGTTTTTGTGAAATTCTAGCATGATACTGCATATCTTATAGGCATTTACCATTTGTAGGGTTGAAAGTGTTCCTTGAAGCATGAATTGAAACTAAAACCAGATTTAACTTAGACATATTGAGCACTTTTTGCAGAACTTTTGATAGTTCATGCCAGTTTTGGCCTATTTCGGGAAATTGCAGCTAACAAGGCCTTTATCCCAAACGTTGGGATCATTTAAGGTTTGAGTCATGGAGGTGGTAACAATTGAGGATAAGATGAGTGAAGATCATCTTAGGTGGTTGCAACTTAGACAAATAGATGCTCCAGTTACGAGGAGCAAGAGATACAGTCAAAGGAGTTAGATATTTGGGTCATGGACATTTGCAACAATTACAGTGGTTTTTAAACATGGTATACAAATAATTTTTACAGCATGAGAGATTCCTTGTTGCTTGTTGTTGAATAGCTTGTCTATTTGACTTAATTGGGTTGGCCTATGAGGCTTGCGGTTTGATTACTCAAATTCAGTAATTTCTTCAAACACATCATATCATGTAACTTCGTCTTTTAGAGAGTACTCAAAGAACTAAAGAGAACTTGTTCTATTCTCATGGAAGATATACTAGCCCCTTGTACCCGTCAAACAAGTAAAAGCTAGAGCCATAATCATTAAGAAAGATTAGTGTTTTATATATTTCAGGAGATATTCTGATCTGGGTGGCTAGTATTCCATATGATTCCACTTGGTCTTGGATGTATATATTGTCAGAGTAAGCATTTCTTTCTCAAGTCAATCGAGCAAAACGAGAGGTATTTTCACAAGAATGGGAAAAACCATATCAGATTCTAGCCCTTAAACAATCTGTTCCCGTGTTAAAAGAGACATGGGAATAAGAGTACCACTAGTAGGTCATTTTTCTAAATTTCTTTACCTTTTATTGTCCGGAATAGTAGTTTTCTGACTCGAACCTCAATAGTGTGAGAAAGACCATAGCAATAATATTCAAAGATTTCAGAGACGAGGCATTACCCTTGTTTTCATCAGTTTATCCTGGGGAATAGTTTTGAGTACTGGCTTGAGAACCAGACTGAACAGGGATTTTCTAACAAGTGGACTCGCTACCAGTAGGAGACTAAATGGGTTTTCCTACCATTCCACATGATAGGCCTTGATGGTGGTAAGGTTGAGCTGGTCATGATCAGGGTAGAATTCTTGTTTGGAACAAAATTAAGTGTGAAAATTCTCGTTCAGAAAGTAAAGAGCCTAAACAAATGGTACATATACATCCTCCTATTGCTAGTGAGGTACATTAAACTGCCTGCAACATAAGGGATCAAATGAAAATGTAGCCTTTATACTCTCCTTATTGTTTCTGTTTATAAAATTTCTATTAATTACATTTCTTGAACCATACATTTTTAAGCAATTCAATTCACCTTAATCGGCCCACAATGGAAAAAAAAATTACGATATGGCAATTTTATCACAAAGGGATAAGACCACAAAGGGCATGAGGTATTACACTTATGCGTTCTGGGGTATTGTTTCTGTATCGAAGTGGTATTGGAGCCAAGGTTAAGCTAGTTTTTCGATACATAGGTAAGACCATAGGATAAAATATGAACTTGATCTTTTGAAAAACTTTACTCATATGTAGATGTCAAATTTGCTGAATAAAACGCTATGATAGGATCTAAATGAGTTTATTGCCAAATACGTGCCGATATATGAGACACATTTCTGATCAGAGCCCTAAGGATACTGCATGACAAATTCGCCAAAATAACTAGTTGTTTACCTGAATCCATCATACCTGTAATGTTAGTACCCTTTGAGCCTTGATCATTACCACGAGGTCCCTCACTTAGTGAACCTTCTATGACCGTCCCCACTTCCCAAAGAGTTGGTCACATAACTTACATATGTGTTGTTAGTCCCGGGGCGTGATTTTAAGATGAAAAACTGATTTCAGTGCAACACTTCGAGGAAGGTGCACAAAAAAGATCCCGGAGGATTATGAGAAACGAAATCAAATGTAACTCTTCGAAGAAGGCACAAATGATTTTGTAGCAGCAACAATGAATGCCCACAAACAGTTTCTGATTAGATCAGAAAACGATCTCGTTCAGAACGAGATACAAGTGGGCAAAATGAACGGAATAAGAAATGAACAGAAAATAAGAAAAGTCCTGCTGGGGTTGTAATGTCCCGCTCTGCACGGCGTATTATGCTGAGTCGTTGGCTCGAAGAGTCGCGTTGATCCGATTAGATATCGATGCGAATCGATACAAGAGTTACCTTGTCCCGAGAATGCATCGATCCGACGACTCGAAGAGTCGCGTTGACCCGATTAGATATCGATGCGAATCGATACAAGAGTTATCTTGTCCCGAGAATGCATCGAGTTGGATCGATGAAAAGAGTTACGTTGACCCGAGGAACGCATCGAGTAAGATCGATGCAAGTGTTAAGTTGGCCCGAGAAAAAGCATTGAGTCGGCTCGAAGATTCCAGAAATCAAATCGACGCAAGGCATCAGTCCGATTCGGACAAGTATTGATTTTAGTTGGTTTCGTGTGCAAGCTATATGTTTACGCTGAAATATAAGAGGTCGACATTTTGTCTTATTTGAAATGGTGTCCGCAAAACCAAATTGCCGTCTTGCCACGGACTGAAGTATAGGCACGGTAGGTCAAATCGCTTGGATAATTCAACGTAGCACAAAGTGTTCGAATGGCCAAGTCAGAAGAGTTGGCCGCGCAACAAGTTATGAAATCGAGCCTCATCGGCTCGACAAAACGACAAGGCGTATCGGCTTAAGGTGGGAGGACTTTGACTCTTCTTTCCTAGTCCGTCATGCTTAATTAAAAATGTACCATTGTATGCTAAAGTTAACCTATCGAGTCCACGGGCGTGGCTCGATCGAGAGATGAACATAGTGCGTGTCGAACATTAGATAGAACAATTGAAATGAAACGTACATCAAATGTACGAGTCGCTATTGAACATTGAATATCGCAAAGGCGAGCACCTCGATGCGCAAGCCATAAAAATATAGGATAACTGTATCGACAAGTGCCTCAATGCACGAGTCATTCCGTGCCTCCGCGCATGAGTTAGAATGCTAGAACATTGAAAGACTATATCGGCGCGAGTGCCTCAGTGCACGAGCTATAGAACATTGAATACCCTATCGAGGCGTGCCTCAGTTGCATGAGTCGGAGGGAAGGAACATACATTGAACACTAAGGCATAGAATATAGAATTACGGTATCGAGGCGTGCATCGCATGTACGACTGGAAGAATAGAGAACAATCGTGTCAAGGCGTGCGTACGTGCACGAGAATCATAAAAGATGCCTTCGTTGCGAAGAGAACAGTTGTGGCATACATGTGACGGAATTGTCGGATGTGACATGATGCCTCGAAAATGTTCGGGACCTTCGGGTCGTTCGTTTGACGAACATTGAGTTGGGGCATGGTGTCATTGAATATTGAAACGAAGAATGAAGTGAGAATACATTGAAAGATTAGAGAAATACGAGACGACGTGAAGTCTGAGTTTCGGACTCAAGACTATGTTTGGTTGTATGAGTTTGATGTATACGTGGCATGGTCGAATGGACTTGAGATATTGTCCGTGCACAGGGTGTGGTAATTTCCCTCGAACGAGTTATATTTGCCGGGGCAACGGGACCGTTCGGCCTAGGAGGGATGAATAATCATTGTTGGTGCACATCTTTTGGGTATGACTTGCGATTTGCTACTGATGTGATAAGCAACAATTGATGATAAGTTCGACGTCATTCGGATACTGGGCCAGCAAATCCGTACGGGGAGGACGTCGGGTTATCCTGTTTGAGAAAGAAAAGAAAAGAAAAGAAAAGAAAAGAAAAGAAAGCGAAACAAGTTAGTCCATTCCGGCGCGGATACGCCAATGACCTTCATATAGTTAAGGAACGGTGAGCCGAAAGTGCACGAACACAGAGCTCCTGCACAGAGCACTTATAACATGACAGGGAAGGAATGGGGCATATTCACCTTGCGTCGGTGCGAGGGCGAGTGCGTCAATGTTTGGTAAGAAGTCACGAAACAACACGAGAGTGCTATTGGTTACCTGCTTGCTTATACGAATCAAATAACATGCTTGCCATGATAACATGCTTTATTACTTTCGAATATGCCATGAAACAGATCCTAAGGAGAACATAGAAAGATAAATAAATTGTATGCTGTATGAATCAATACATTGCTAAATGTCGGTTTAGTTAAGTGGGTCTTTGATCAGTACAACGAGGAAGAAAGTACTAATCCCCCACTAGTTTGCTAGCAGGTTCAGGGAATGGTCTGCTCGCGGCGGAGCTTCGCTTGATCGCGCTGAGGCATGGAATGCCGTAGTGTTTGAAGCGTGTGATCGCATTGACGCTTGGACTTGCAACATGATTGATGCGACCGATATATAGAAGACATGATGTATGGAACGGTGAAATCCTTTGTGGGCAAGAGAGAACCTGAGTGTTGTAAGCTAATATAGCAAATTCAATTGGGCTATTGAAAGCCTTTGTGACCTCAGTTCATTTATCAATAAAGAGGATTGTTTCGTATACTCTGTTTGCTTCCGTTGCTAATATCAAATCAAAGATAACCATTTGATAACTTGTCATCTTGTCTTGTAAGAGTGCAACTTCAGACTCGTACGGCATCACGCCACAGCGAGGACGATGATTCGGATAAATCGATGCGAGAACGAGCGATTTTCCGGATCGGGGCGTGACAAATTGGTATAAGAGCTCTAGGCTTAATTTCCTTAGGACGCTTGCTTCGTTTCAATTCTAAAAGTTGTCCACCACCATGAAATGACTCTTGACTCTACTCGATGCTGCACTGGATGTTCCATACAATAAGTCTAATACAAATCGTGTAATTTTGCCGCATGTGTTTTGGAAATTACATGATGTTTGCTAAGGAAGTCGCAAAATATTTGTTGCATCGAGTGCAACAAGCCGTGAAATAATTGTTGCTGCAAAACGCAACAAAGTCGCGAGATGAGAATTGAGATATTTGTTGCTGCAAGTGCAACAAGTTGAGAAATGTGAATCAAAATGTTTGTTGTTTCAATGCAACAGTTGAGATGAGAAATATCGATTGCATCGATATAATGGAAGTCGTGGAATGTACGGTATCAAATGCAACGAGTTGTGAATGATGCGTTGCAAGGAAAATAAAAGTTGAAAATTGAATGTGTTGAACATATTCAAGTATTGGCTTTGAATATCAAAAATAAAACGTTGCACGAGATGCAACGGTTGAAAATTATAATATGTTGCACGAGATGCAACGGAAGGAACTGAAATCATAAATCGATAGAACAAAACGTTCGGTTGTGCACCGAACTTGTGTTGGCAAATGAATACATTGGCCGAGTTGTGTTGGATTTTGATTTATCAAAAGTTACGGTTGTGATCGGCATGATCACTGCAGAAATCGTAAGTTGGAATAAACAGCCGAGTATGATACGAGGGAAATAGCTTGATTTTCGAGTGGCATATGCCATACCACGTATGCGATGAATGACTCGATTCTGAGTGGTATATGCTATACCACTTGTGCGATGAATTGCATCGACGCGTTCTGAGAGTTGCGGAAGGTTTGTTTGCAACGGACGGGAGAGAACTGAGACTCGATTGAAAATTTGTATGACGGTATTAGGGGTGAGCGTCGGTATAATCGGTCGGTATTTAGTCGATTTTTTCGGTATTTTTTAAAATCGGTATTTGAAAAATCAATACCAATATCGTACCATTTAGAATCGGTATTTTCGGTTTCGGTTAAATCGGTATTCGGTCGGTTTTTGTTCGGTATCGGTATTTTACCAATTAATATTTGATCAATTAACACACTTAATATTGTAGAACCTCGTAACCTATAATATATATATTTTTACTTTTTTGGAAGCATTAATTTTAAAGCCAAGCCTGTACCAACCAAACAATAATCAAAATGATTAGAACAATATGTAACACGTCGCAAACACCTAAAAATGAGCTTAAAATATCAAACGCGTTCACTAAGTTTAATCTTTAGTATAAGTTTAAGTAACCAAAATTCACTTCAAAATTCTATGAGAACACAAAAACATAAGCTCAAAAGATCAAAAATTCAATTCTTAGCATTCTTAACATAAATTCAAGTCCACTAAAATCCATTCCAAGTTCTAGGAAACCAACCAAAACAAAGATAAAAATGAAAATGAGTAGTGTAAAATTAATCATGAACAACATTAAAAAATGTGTGTGTGTGTGAATCGGTTCGGTTCGGTATTTTCGGTATGGTATTACACTCAAACCGTTACCATTACCATTATACCGTAATATAGTCGGTTCGGCAATTCGGTATCGGTACATAATTTCGGTTCGGTTTTTCGGAATATTTTTAATCGGTATTCGGTCGGTTTTTTCGGTATCGGTCGGTATTTGCTCACCCCTAGACGGTATGTTGATGCAAGTGTTCTTCGATAATTGGTTGGAACGATAGGACGGGGACTCGTATCAATGAATGATACGTCGGACGAAAATTTGTAAGTCGGTCGAACGACCGAGACTAACGAAACGATTATGCCTTGAAGCAATAATCGGATCGACGGGATAGAAAACTTGAACTTATAATCAAATCGCACGACTTGCGATCTCGATAGAAATGTTGGGTGAGACGAATTACAATCGAATCGCACGACTTGCGATCTCGATAGAAATGTTGGACGATGCGAATTGTAATTGGATCGCACGACGTGCGATTTCGGTGAAGAGTTCGTTGATGCGGGTAAATAGTGCCTAAGAGATAGTTGGTTACGTTGCGACGAAACTCATTTGAGTACGACTGAAACACGCAAAATTTAGAGGGCGTGATCGTATAACTCGAGGGTTCGATATTGGATAATCGGTAACTCGGTTACGCGATCAAAGTATAGCGGGATGCGGCGAATCGAAAACGAGTTGATGCATATGAAAAAGTTTGTAGTGAACTTGGAAGTATGCAATACGAACTAAAGTCGACGTTGATGCAGATTCAAAGTTGACTCTCGTGTTATCGAAATTGATATGACCTATCGAAATCGATACGCGAGAAAACGTAAGCACGATTTGAGAATACAAAACGGGACAGGCCAACGATATCAGAATTTTCGAAAATATCAATACAAAAGTGTCGAACTGGTTGATCGTAAACTTTGTGATTGATCAGGGCGAGACTATAAAGTCATCGACGATTGTTTCGATGCGTATAACATCTCGGGTGTCGACCGTGGGTAGAAAGATTCAAACTCAATACGAGTAGATGTTTCGTGAAATACAGAATTATCAACGGTAGTGCATGACTTTACTCGGAGGATAGTTGTGCATAAGTTGCGCCGATAGAAATAGTTTTATCCGAAATTGGGTAGTCGCATAGAAATCGTCGGAACGTGATTTGGCTCCGAAATAATATAGTATGGTTCGTAGTAACTGTTCTTCGTTAATGATCCACAATTATCGAACGTAGCTTCGGGGCAGCTGACCCTAGAAGACTTGACTGCCAAATCGAAATGAATATTGCAGACCCGTAAGATGACCCATGCGATGTCGCATATCAAATTGCATCGATAACAAATATAATGTGGTGCATGTTGATGATAAGTCTAGGCGATTTTGAGAATCGTGCTATGCACGAGCGCATGCGGTAAGAGAATGACTTACGAGTTATGTCGTTAGATTTGGATTCACCTTGCAATTGAGTTGCGTAAATCGAACTTATATTCAATGTTGCGAGACGGACAAGTTGAAAATTTGGCTAGTGAATTCCTACTCGTTAGGAATCGAACGTAAGACACATCGTAGAGACTTTGAGTCAAAGCGATTGTTGCCTTGAGCATCGTCGCCTCGAGTAAACTTTTGTGTCGGATATAGATTGTGGCCTTTGTGCAATGTCAATTTAAAGTTACGTCGGGAGAACCTAAGCACGGTGTCTGTGTAAGTCACCTAGCGGGCGTAGCCCTGAATGCTGATGTATTTGCAAGTCAACAAAGGTAATCGTATCGAGATGAGTTGCATAGCCAGACTTTGGAAATAGTTGGACAGCGACTTCGAACACAAGGCATTGCGGAGGATCGTTGCGATCGGATGCGCGACGGCTCGACACGGTGCATAGAATTGATAGTCCATACGAAACATACGAAAATGAGAAATGTGATTTTTGAATCGCGTCGCATGCGACGATTTTTGTTGAATGAATCACGTATGTATCGAATATACGTATGCGATAAAATTTCGAGAACAGTCGCTAAAGATAAGTCCGATAGGGAGTATGAGATGGCAAGCATAGGATTGAAATTACGTGTCAGCTTTGTTCCAATTCTCTACCAATGGGCTTGGCTGAAATACACATTTTTGGGACGCCTTGAATAGGTGTACGATCCAAATCAAGTTGTATACTGAATTCAAATTGAGCTGCAGGAAAGACTGAAAGTTAATGAAAACTTGCACGAGTGTTTGAAACGGAACAACGATAGTTGGCGAGATCGTGAAACGATCTAGAGAAATACTTGGAATTGAGTGTTGGTTTCGGTTCGAGGACGAACCTTGTTTTGAGTGGTATATTATGTAATGTCCCGCTCCGCACGGCGCATTATGCTGAGTCGTTGACTCGAAGAGTCGCGTTGACCCGATTAGATATCGATACAAGAGTTATCTTGTCCCGAGAATGCATCGAGTCGGATCGATGCAAAGAGTTAGATTGACCCGAGGAACGCATCGAGTAAGATCGATGCAAGTGTTAAGTTGGTCCGAGAGAAAGCATTGAGTCGGCTCGAAGATTCTAAGAAATCGAATCGACGCAGGACATTAGTCCGATTAGGACAAGTATTGATTTTAGTTGGTTTCGTATACAGGCTATACGTTTACGCTGAAATATAAGCGGTCGACATTTTGCCTTATTTGAAGTGGTGTTCGCAAAACCAAATCGCCGCCTTGCCACGGACTGAAGTATAGACACGGTAGGCCAAATCGCTTGGATAATTCAACGTAGCGCAAAGTGTTCGAATGGCCAAGTCAGAAGAGTTGGTCGTGCAACAAGTTATGAAATCGAGCCGCGTCGGCTCGGCAAAACGACAAGACGTATCGGCTTAAGGTGGGGGAACTTTGACTCTTCTTTCCTAGTCCGTCATGCTTATTAAAAATGTACCATTGTATGCTAAAGTTAACCTGTCGAGTCCACGGGCGTGGCTCGATCGAGAGATGAACATAGTGCGTGTCGAACACTAGATAGAACAATTGAAATGAAACGTACATCAAATATACGAGTCGCTATTGAACATTGAATATCGCAAAGGCGAGCGCCTCGATGAGCAAGTCATAAAAACATAGGATAACTGTATCGACAAGTGCCTCAATGCACGAGTCATTCCTTTCCCCCGCGCACGAGTTAGAATGCTAGAACGTTGAAAGACTATATCGGCGCGAGTGCCTCAGTGCACGAGTTATAGAACATTGAATACCCTATCGAGACGTGCCTCAGTTGCACGAGTCGGAGGGAAGGAACATACATTGAACACTAAGGCATAGAATATGGAATTACGGTATTGAGGCGTGCACCGCATGCACGAATCAAAGAATAGAGAACAATCGTGTCAAGGTGTGCGTACGTGCACGAGAATCATAAAAGATGGCTTCGTTGCGAAGAGAACAGTTGTGACATGAATGTGACGGAACTGTCGGATGTGACATGATGTCTCGAAAATGTTCGGGACCTTCGGGTCGTTCGTTTGACGAACATTGAGTTGGGGCATGGTGCTATTGAACATTGAAACGAAGAATGAAGTGAGAATACATTGAAAGAATAGAGAAATGCGAGACGACGTAAAGTCTGAGTTTCGGACTCAAGACTATGTTTGGTTGTATGAGTTTGATGCGCACGTGGCATGGTCGAATGGACTTGAGATATTGTCCGTGCACAAGGTGTGGTAATTTCCCTCGAACGAGTTATAGTTACCCGGGCACCGGGACCGTTTGGCCTAGGAGGGATGAATAATCATTGTTGGTGCACATCTTTTAGATATGACTTGTGATCTGCTACTGATGTGATAAGCCACAATCGATGATAAGTTCGGCGTCCGATGATAAGCCACAATCGATGATAAGTTCGGCGTCCTTCGGATACTGGGCCAGCAAACCCTTACGGGGAGAACGTCGGGTTATCCAGTTTGAGAAAGAAAAGAAAAGAAAGCGAAACAAGTTAGTCCATTCCGGCACGGATACACCAATGACCTTCATATAGTTAAGGAACGGTGAGCCGAAAGTGCACGAACACAGAGCTCCTGCACAGAGCACTTATAACATGACAGGGAAGGAATGGGGCATATTCACCTTGCGTCGGTGTGAGGGCGAGTGTGTCAATGTTTGGTAAGAAGTCACGAAACAACACGAGAGTGCTATTGGTTACATGCTTGCTTATACGAATCAAATAACATGCTTGCCATGATAACATGCTTTATTACTTTTGAATATGCCATGAAACAGATCCTAAGGAGAACATAGAAAGATAAATAAATTGTATGCTGTATGAATCAATACATTACTAAATGTCGGTTTAGTTAAGTGGGTCTTTGATCAGTACAACGAGGACGAAAGTACTAATCCCCCACTAGTTTGCTAGCAGTTTTAGGGAATAGTCTGCTCGCGGCGGAACTTCGCTTGATCGCGCTGAGGCATGGAATGCCGTAGCGTCTGAAACGTGCGATCGCATTGACGCTTGGACTTGCAACATGATTGATGCGACCGAGATATAGAAGGCATGATGTATGGAACGGTGAAATCCTTTGTGGGCAAGAGAGAACCTGAGTGTTGTAAGCTAATATAACAAATTCACTTGGGCTATTTGGGGGTGCAACTCGGGTGGGCCAAACCCGAGCCCAATCGGATAAACCTATTAATGGGTTGGGTTAGGATTGAAGATACTCGGGTTCGGGTTCAGATTTGGGTTAAATTATTTGAACCCGATCAAAAATCGGGTTGGGCTCGGGTTCATGTGTCCGGTTACTCGAAGAACCCAAAACCCGACTTATATATATATATATATATATATATATATATATATATATATTAAATAAAAAAATTTAATCCTAAATTTCTCCACTCAAACTTTTCAACTCCTTATCCTAAATCTTATTTCAGTTTGTATTTTGTAATGATCAAGACTTGATTGCTATTTGATTATGTGTCTAATATTACTTTTGTTTAAAATTATTTCAAATATTATATTAGAACCCGATAAACCCGACCCAACCCGAGTTCAATCTGATCTAAACCCGATCCTCCGGGCTCGGTCTTGGGCTTCATATGTTGAACCCGAGGTTGGGCAGGGCTCGAGCTCGGACTAGGCTTATGATTCATCGGGTTGGACTCGGGTTGACCTCAAGCCCGACCCAACCCGCCCGAGTTGCACCCCTAGGGCTATTGAAAGCCTTTGTAACCTCAGTTCATTTATCAATAAAGAGAATTGTTTTGTATACTCTGTTTGCTTTCGTTGTTAATATTAAATCAAAGATAACCATTTGAGAACTTGTCATCTTGCCTTGTACGAGTGCAACTCCAGACTCGTACGATATCACGTCCCAACGAGGACGATGATTCGGATAAATCGATACAAGGACGAACGAATTTCCGGGTTGGGACGTGACAAGGGTGATGGATCACCGGAGTTCAAAGCTAGATTCGCCCCACACGAACAACTTCTAGGAACCAGCAAGTTCGGAGAAGAACTTCGGAACACTCTGTCGAATGCTCTTCTGACTCTTCGGATGGACAGAAATGACGCACTGTTTCTCTCTTATGCTCTCTGGCAAATTCGTAAGAAACTTGTAACAATGAATCATACTGAATGAGAGTGAGGAGAGAAACATTTATACTGTCTGTCCAGTAAGCGTCCGGTATACGAAACGTTCGGGACGTATTAAAAACCACCGTTTCCGCACGTTGCATAATTGTTCAGATCGTGAACAGACACGACTGCGCTAATTGGCGCACAGCGCGTCATCTGTGCTAACTGCGCTAATTGCGCCCGCGCGCACTTGGGTACCCGTGCACAACACGCATAGCGCGTGCCAACCGCGCACAACGCGCCTGCACGCAATGTGCGCCAACAGGCCGCTCGAACTGGCGCGCGAACGGCAGCGCGAACGGTCGCACGATCGGTTCGCGCGAACGGTTGCACGATCGGTTCACGTAGGGCTGCAAACGAGCCAAGCCGAGCCAAGCTTTGGTAAGCTTGAGCTTGGCTTGACTAGAATTAATCAAGCTCGAGCTCGAGCTTGATAATTTTTTTTTTTTTTTTAGAGCTTGAGCTTGGCTCAAGCTTGTTTATATTAAGCTTGAGCTTGGCTTGGTTTGAGCTCGAGCTTGGCTTGATAAGAAAGCTTGATTCAAGCTTGATAAACAAGCTCGATAAGCTCAAAATCAAGCTTGTTAAGCTTGATTTAAAGCTCGTTCAACTTTATTTCAAACTCATTAAAATTGATTTCAAGCTTAACGAGCTCGATTTCAATTTAGTTAGGTTTGAATTCAAGTACTTGTAATATTAACAATTTAATTATAAATTTTTAATTAAAAAAGTTCCTTAATATCAATTATTAAGGACATATAAATATATAATGCACAAATATATATAAAATTAGAATTCAATAAAGAACAAATGAGCTTCTAAACAAGCTCCCAAATGAGCTTCTAAACAAGCCAGCTCGCAAGCTCATAAACGAGCCAGCTCGCGAGCTCAAACGAGCCGAGTACTTCTAAGCTTGAGCTTGGCTTGTTTATTAAACGAGCTCGAAAATGAAGCTTGAGCTCAGCTTGTTTAGTAAACGAACCGAGCTCAAACGAGCTTTTATAGAGCTGAGCTTCGAGCAGCTCGCGGACGGCTTGGCGCATTTGCAGCCCTAGGTTCGCGCGATCGGGTGCGCGATTGGCAGCGCAGAGGCTCGCGCAACGAGCGCAACTAAAGCGCACAATGCGCCTAGCGACGATGCTGATGTGCTAAGTGCAAAGTGCGCCAACAAAACGCCACATTACGCCTCATGAGCCCGAGTCCGAGTCGCTAAGCCCCTACGGGGCTTAGCTCCAAAGGAATAAATTCCATGAGCATGACAAAAAGCATTAATGCTTCATTTGTTGGGTTAGCCTTCTTTCTACTAGAAAAACACCCCCATATTGTAGAACCCTAGAGATGGGGGGGGGGGGGTTTTGAATAGGGTAATAAAATAATTACCAAGGAAACTAAGCAATTTATGAGATAATAAAAAGAGATAGAATCAAACACTCGATGTATCCTAGTATCCTCCCAAAGGGAACTCCAGTCCTGGAACTCTCTCCGACTTTAATCCACTATTTGAGTAAATAGTTACACACGAGTTTGGATCCGAAGAACTCGCCAACTTCAACACGAGTTTGGATCTGAAGAGCTCGTCAACTTCTTACACACGAGTTTTCTTTCGAAGGCTCGTCAACTTCTTACACACGAGTTTTGTCACGTCCCAGAACCAGAATACTGGAGAGCGGAGGCAGACATAGCCAGCTACGTATATGAAATGGAATCCATCTCGCTATACGGTCACGGCTGTCTAGATACATGAGGGTTTATCTACAAGCCAACAGTCTCTTAAGGTCATGAACAAGCCTAGTGTCTCAATCACAAGCAAGTAAGTAAAAGTCACAAGATGTATGATCATTAAATATACAATAGTAAGGCGTCCCAAACATTACATATTCAGTTGATCATGAAGCTAGTCGTTACAAAATGTCAGGACTAGCAAGAGTTTAGTCATACATGATCAACCCTAGGATCTGTTAATCATGTTACAGCCCGTAGGCAGACAGTAAGTAAGTGCAATCGAGCTAAACAGGTGCTCGTCGGCTAAACGCCTCAAAAGAATATTTTTACAAGGAAGTGGGAGAGCAAAATAAAATCCACTCGTTGCCAGGGTTCCGTCTAGTGGCAACCATCTGGCTGGAAGGTCGGTAGATCCTCTGGAGCCGCTCCGAAATCTGGCCACACAAAACCAGCTGGGTCAGACCCCAGAAAGAGCAAGTGCCACAAAGGAGGCTTCACTTAAGAACTAAAACCAGCAATCAGCACAAGATATAAATAAAAGTAAGAACTGGAAATAAAGAAAATACACCAGGATGATATACGACGAGATAACCATGGAACTATTCAGATAACCAGGTGTAAACCAAACAAGGACCGGGGTTGTAATCCTTCGTCTGAACGGAACTTGGAATTCTCACCATTTATCGGTAAAATAAATACAAGCATTCTGGTCATTCAATAATCTGGAGAATCTGGAACAGGATCAGGGCAAGACTAGACTGGTTAGACTCCATCCAATCACTTCACGACCAAGCAAGAGTTACGGCTCGATACTTTAACTAACTAGGGTTGTCACAAGCCTAATTACTAACAAGATGCAGTAAGATTATTCCACAGCCACAAGTCCTGCAGACCATCCAGGTTACCCGGGTTAAAAGATTAGAGTTGAATTCAGGTGGGTACATCGTCCAGGAAACGAATGTACCCTTAGGTAGCTTGAAGGGTGCAACACATGACAGTGTGCTGGAAATGTGCCCTACTCGACGGCAGGCTACAGATCCCAAGGCGTGCCCAGGTAACAGGATTGCCTGTAGCTGGGAAATCTCGTCATGACTAATGTATTAATCTAGTTATTAGCCTTAGTCCATTTTAGTAGGTACTCCTGACCGTGGTACTCAGGAGTCCCCTCCTAGACATGATGCAAGACAGGACTGGATTATTTGTACAAACACAATCGCCCACGGTGTCCAGATTAATTATACAGGTCATGTCATGTCATGTCAGGTAGCCGTCGCAACAGCTATTCGAGATAATCATGTCAGGTTATCATGCCAAGTGTACTTGTCAGGAGTGCGCCACGACGGGCCACTATCAGGTCATGTCAGGTTATTATGTCAGGAGTGCACCACTACGGGTCACTATCATGTCATGCTCAATTATCAATTACAAACATATCAAGTAAATTCGTGATTATCAAGCTCAGGACGAAAGGCGTAAGGATATAAAATGGACGTTAAATATCTAATAAAATATCAATATACAGGCCATAGAAGATCCAGGGTAGTCAGGCTGCGCTCAAGTCAGACTACGCTCAGGCCAGGCTACGCTCAGGTCAGGATACGCTCATGCCAGGCTACGCTCAGGTCAGGATACGCTCAGGTCAAGCTACGCTCAGGTCAGGATACGCTCAGGTCAGGATACGCTCAGGTCAAGCTACGCTCAGGTCAAGCTACGCTCAGGTCAGCGTATGCAAGACATACGCTTCCAAAAGGCAGCGTATGTACTCAATACGACTCCTCGTCAAGCAAGCGAGCGTATGCGAGTCATACGCCTCCAAAAGGCAGCGTATGGGGTCCATACGACTCCTTGTCAAGCAAGCGAGCGTATGCGAGTCATACGCTCCCAAAAGGCAGCGTATGTACTCCATACGACTCCTTGTCAAGCAAGCGAGCGTATGCAAGACATACACTCCCAAAAGGCAGCGTATGGGGTCGACTGCGCTGCGCTAAAGAGCGCGCGCAGCTCAGTGGCACAAGCTAAAAAGCTCGTGCACTGCTCACTGTCTTCTCTAAATCAGCAAGAACTCCATGGTTGAACCCAAAGCTTCAAAAGTCCATAACTTGGTCAAAATAAGTCCAAATCCGACTTTTCAAAGGTCAAAATTGGGTAGAATAAAATTTTCTACAACATGGAACTATCAAAACTCGAAAACAAGGAAGTTTGATAGATCAAAACCACCAAAATCCGAAAATAACTAATTTCTAGATCTACAAAAATTAAAGCTTCAAAACGGAAAATGACAAGTTCTAAAGTGTCTTAGAAACATGGGGAGAAGCTAATGGAACAATAAAAACGAGCTCTCTTGTGGAAGCAAGTTGCACTTGCCTAGACCTCTCTCTCCCTCTCTTTGGTAGGTAAGGAAGTAATGGGGAAGAAGAAGATGAGTAATGAAGAGAGAGAAAGAAGAAATGGCAATAAATATCAAAGGTGGTGGTAGGTAGGGGGTTCATCCATGGTTCATGATGAACCAAAATAATCCCAACCGAACCAAGCCAACCCGGGCCAAGAATAAACCAAGCCAAGCCATGAAGAAAACTAAACAAGGAATCAAACAATACAAGATAAAATATGTATACATATTCCAAATACGTAATACGAACCACAGGCATTACAATTTTACCCACCTTAAAAGAATTTCGTCCTCGGAATTTAATCAAGAGGCTAGAGGAGCAATGACAAGCTACATTAATCACATGCAAGCTATAACTAGGCAGACAATCACTCATTCAAGCAAGGAATCGAAGGCATGAGGCATAAGAAAGACATTATACCTCACGAGTCAAACAAATCGGGATATCGCGATCGGATATCATCCTCACGCTCCCACGTTGACTCCCCCAAAGAGTGATGACCCCAAGCAACTCGGACTAACTTGATAGTCTTGTTCTTGAGGATCTTCTCTCTCTGGTCCAATATAGACACGGGCCTCTCCTCATACGAAAGGTTGGTACCAACAACCAATTCCGAATGATCCAGGATGTGGCTCGGGTCCGGGATATACCTCGTAATTGGGATACATGGAACACGTCATGCACCTCGCTTAGCGACGGTGGAAGAGCGAGACGATAGGATACATCTCCTACTCGCTCCAGAATGTCAAACGGTCCTATATACCTAGGACTAAGCTTGCCCTGTACGCCGAAACGAATGACGCTACGGTTAGGCGAAATCCTCAGGAATACATGATCGCCGACCGAAAACTCGAGAGGGCGCCGATGAGAATCGGCCCAATGGCGCTGGCGATCTTGGGCAACTCGAAGATGATCTCTGACTCGCCTGACCACTTCAACTGTCTGGGCAATCATTTCTGGACCGAGCATCTGTCTCTCTCCAACATCATCCCAGGCTAGCGGGGATCTGCACTTCCTACCATACAGTGCCTCGAACGGTGCCATCTGGATACTGGCCTGGAAACTGTTGTTGTACGAGAATTCCACCAGGTGCAAGTGATCTTCCCATGAACCACCGAAGTCAAGTGCGCAAGACCGCAACATGTCTTCAAGAGTCTGGATCGTGCGCTCCGACTGGCCATCTGTCTGCGGGTGATATGCTGAACTGAACTGGAGATGAGTTCCCAAACTCTCTTGCAAGCTACGCCAAAAGTGCGACGTAAATCTTGAATCTCGGTCCGAGGTGATACTGACGGGCACACCATGCAATCTGACAATCTGCCTGAGGTACATCTCTGCTAACTGAGCTGTCGACTGGCCAACTCTGAATGGAAGAAAGTGAGCCACTTTCGTGAGCCTGTTAACTAT
Source organism: Iris pallida (assembly GCA_029216955.1). NCBI lineage: Eukaryota > Viridiplantae > Streptophyta > Magnoliopsida > Asparagales > Iridaceae > Iris > Iris pallida. The sequence goes on along the minus strand of JANAVB010018600.1, from coordinate 11,674,405 downwards.
AACCCAGATAGCATCTCTACCAGCTGGGGATCTAGATAGTCCAGTCACAAAATCCATGGTCACATGCTTCCACTTCCATTCTGGAATCGGCAAGGGCTGAAGAAGTCCTGCTGGCCTCTGATGTTCAGCCTTAACTTGTTGGCAAACCAAACACCGAGAGACAAATCGAGCTATCTTCCGCTTCATGCCATTCCACCAGAAGTGCTGACGGATATCACGGTACATCTTCGTACTGCCGGGATGGATGGAATACTGCGAACTGTGCGCTTCTGACATGATTTCCTGCCGGATATCTCCGCTGGGTACACAAAGACGCTTACCATGTCGAAGTGTACCATCCTCATGAATGCATAACTCTGGTCTTCGTCCTGCCTCACACTCTGTTCTGAGTCGCTGAAGCTTGGAATCTGCTGACTGCGCCATCCGGATCCTCTCGACTATAGTGGACTGAACTTGCATACTGGCCATCAAGGCCACACTGGAAGGGAGAACAACTTCTATACCCATCTTCTGAAGATCTGCTAACAGCTCTGGTTGCGCTGTTAGAAAATAAACTCCCGCTCTCCTGCTCAATGCATCCGCAACAACATTGGCCTTCCCAGGATGATACTGCAGGTTGACATCATAATCCACAAGAAGCTCCAGCCACCTTCTCTGACGCATGTTAAGATCCTTCTGGGTGAAAACATACTTCAGGCTCTTGTGGTCGGTGAAAATCTCCACCCTGTCTCCATACAAGTAGTGCCCCCACAACTTAAGTGCAAACACCACTGCTGCCAGCTCCAAGTCATGGGTTGGGTAATTTCTCTCATGATCACGAAGTTGTCGTGACGCATAAGCTATTACCTTCCCATGTTGCATCAGAAAACATCCTAAACCTCTGCCTGAAGCATCACAGTACACTGAGAATCCTCCGGTCCCATCTGGAAGCGTGAGAATAGGAGCTGTTATCAGGCCTCGCTTCAACTGCTCAAAAGAACTCTGACACTCTGCTGTCCAAGCAAACTGCGCATCCTTGCGGGTCAACTGCGTCAATGGCGCTGATATCCGAGCAAAGTCTGAAACAAACCGCCGGTAGTAGCCGGCAAATCCAAGAAAACTACGAACCTCTGCAACGGTGCTGGGCACTGGCCATGACTCAATAGCCACAATCTTCTGGGGATTCACTTCTACTCCTCCTCGAGTGATGATATGATCCAAGTACGAAATGCGATCGAGCCAGAACTCGTATTTACTGAACTTGGCATATAACTGGTGCTCTCTGAGGATCTGAAGAACTATACGGAGATGCTGCTCATGCTCCGCCTCACTCTTGCTGTAGACCAGAATGTCATCCAAGAACACAATCACAAACCGATCCAAGTAAGGCATGAAGATGCGATTCATGAGGTCCATGAATACTGCCGGCGCATTGGTTGCTCCAAAAGGCATAACAAGGAATTTCCAATGCCCATATCTTGATCTAAAAGCTGTCTTCGGGATGTCCTGCTCTCTGACTCTGATCTGATGATAACCTGAGCGCAAATCAATCTTCGAGAATACTGAAGCCTCCTTGAGTTGATCAAACAAGTCATCTATCCTCGGAAGAGGGTATCTGTTCTTGATTGTCACTGAGTTCAAGGTACGATAATCGACACATAACCTGGATGTATCATCCTTCTTTTTCACAAGAAGCATCGGGGCTCCCCAAGGCGATCCACTAGCACGAATGAATCCCTTGGTTCTGAGTTCTTCAATCATCTTGTACAATATCTCCAACTCTGATGGCGCCATCCTGTAGACTCTCTCTGACACTGGGGCTGTCCCGGGAATCAAGTCTATAGTGAACTCGATCTCCCGCTCCGGAGGCATACCTGGAAGTTCTTCTGGGAAAACATCTGGAAACTCCTCGACTATCCTGGGCAACTGAACTGCTGCTACTGCCATCCGCAATACTGGAGGAGATGACTCAACTTCGCCTCGGGAGAAAGAAAACTCCGGCTCGCCTGGAATGCTAAAAACAATCCTGCCAATATGGCAGTCTATCCTAGCATACTGGTTCCTCAACCAATCCATCCCTAGGACCACATCATAATCGGCCATCGGAAACTCTATCAATCTAGCGGGGAATTCTCTACCGCTAACTACGATCCGACACGAGGAAAACACTCTATCTACTCCCACAAGTCCGTTACCAGTAAGTATATTAAGCCTTACTGATAATGACTCGGGCTCCAATCCTACCCGTGTCGCGAATCGTGCAGACATAAATGAATACGATGCACCAGAATCAAATAAAGCTGAAGCTGGAAAGGAGTTGACGAGAATAGTACCTGCCACTACCTCTCCTGGTGCCCATCCTTCCTCCTTGGTCATCACCATAGCCTGACCGTGCCCTCGGGGTGCTGGTCCCCTCTGCTGAAATCCTCGCTGCCTGCTCTGACTCTGGGCTTGGACTTGTGCATACTGCTGGGGGTTCTGCTGCTGGAACACTTGGGTCTGAGGCGGCAAGGGCCTCGGCAATGGATACTGCTGCTGCTGGACCGGAGCTGGTCCTCTCACCGAAGAGCTAGAAAGGTTGGACGATGATGAACCACCCCTATTCGGGCAGGATCCAACCCTATGGTCTAGTGCTCCACAAGCCAGACACAATCCCTGTGCCCTGCGACATTCTGCCACCACATGGCCTGGCTTCCCACAATGAGAACAATCCACTGCGGAAGATTGCTTCTGCTTCTGCTGCTGAGGGTGCGTCGGAGTTGAATGCTGAACCGACGTTACTGAGGCCGCTCGCCTCGGAGCTCCAATAGTCAAAGCCCTGGCTGCCGGTGCCGGTGCTGAAGACTGATTCATCTGGCCGTGAGATCTCTTCCGACCTCCGGCCCTATCCACGATCCTTTGGGAGGTATACTCATGCCTCCGGGCTGCTCTCAAGACTGCATTAAAAGTCTGATGCTCAAACTGCTCGACCGCCAACAAGATCTCCAGGTGAAGTCCCTGCTGGAACCGCTGGGCTCTATCATACTCGGTTGCCACCAAAGTGGGAGCAAACCGACTGAGTCTGGAAAACTCGGCCGCATATCCGTCGACCGTCCTGCCTCCTTGCTTCAGATTGGTAAACCTCGTCTGCAGATCATACCGAGCCACGACATCGAAATACTTGGTCTGGAATCTCTCTCTGAATACTGCCCAAGCAATGGGTGCTGCTAATCCAACGGCCTGCGCTGCCCACCAGCTGCGGGCAAGATCTAACAACTGCAGGCGCACAACGGCCACCTTCTCGTTCTCTGGGGTCCTGGCTGCTTCTAGAATCACCTCTGTGTCCTGAAGCCATGCATCTGCTGCGATAGCATCTTCACTACCGTCGAAGAATGGAGGGTTCAAGCGCTTGAAGCTGTTGGCCGCGCTGTTACCCTGATGACCACCCCGGGTCAAAGCATCCGTCACTGCCTGGTGCAAGGCATCTCCACGCCGGTCTTGGGAAGCTATCAAGGTCCTGACGAGTCCTACCAAAGTGCCGTCATCATGTTCTACAGGTTGAACTGGCTGGACTGGTGGCTCTCCGCCAGAAGGCACAACTCTGGAGGCTACTCCGGAATGCTGGGCTTGATCTCCAGGTTGCTGCTGGTCCGCGGGAGGTGCTCCGCCTTGCTGGTCGGTAGGACCACGAACAATGCCGCTGAAGAAGACGACATAGGGAACAATAAGGAAGGACCAGGACAGATCAACGATACAAGTATATGATCAGGACAAGAATCCAGGGATTCAGAAGATACGAGCAGAGATCAAGGACGAATACTGATTGAGACATCTATTCGGTAAACCCTCACATATCTTGATTTACAAGACCTGCATGGGCCACCACTTAAACCATGTCACGCCCCAGAACCAGAATACTGGAGAGCGGGGGCAGACATAGCCAGCTACGTATATGAAATGGAATCCATCTCGCTATACGGTCACGGCTGTCTAGATACATGAGGGTTATCTACAAGCCAACAGTCTCTTAAGGTCATAAACAAGCCTAGTGTCTCAATCACAAGCAAGTAAGTAAAAGTCACAAGATGTATGATCATTAAATATATAATAGTAAGGCGTCCCAAACATTACATATTCAGTTGATCATGAAGCTAGTCGTTACAAAATGTCAGGACTAGCAAGAGTTTAGTCATACATGATCAACCCTAGGATCTGTTAATCATGTTACAGCCCGTAGGCAGACAGTAAGTAAGTGCAATCGAGCTAAACAGGTGCTCGTCGGCTAAACGCCTCAAAAGAATATTTTTACAAGGGAGTGGGAGAGCAAAATAAAACCCACTCGTTGCCAGGGTTCCGTCTAGTGGCCACCATCTGGCTGGAAGGTCGGTAGATCCTCTGGAGCCGCTCCGAAATCTGGCCACACAAAACCAGCTGGGTCAGACCCCAGAAAGAGCAAGTGTCACAAAGGAGGCTTCACTTAAGAACTAAAACCAGCAATCAGCACAAGATATAAATAAAAGTAAGAACTGGAAATAAAGAAAATACACCAGGATGATATACGACGAGATAACCATGGAACTATTCAGATAACCAGGTGTAAACCAAACAAGGACCGGGGTTGTAACCCTTCGTCTGAACGGAACTTGGAATTCTCACCATTTATCGGTAAAATAAATACAAGCATTCTGGTCATTCAATAATCTGGAACAGGATCAGGGCAAGACTAGACTGGTTAGACTCCATCCAATCACTTCACGGCCAAGCAAGAATTACGGCTCGATACTTTAACTAACTAGGGTTGTCACAAGCCTAATTACTAACAAGATGCAGTAAGATTATTCCACAGCCACAAGCCCTGCAGACCATCCAGGTTACCCGGGTTAAAAGATTAGAGTTGAATTCAGGTGGGTACATCGTCCAGGAAACGAATGTACCCTTAGGTAGCTTGAAGGGTGCAAACATGACAGTGTGCTGGAAATGTGCCCTACTCGACGGCAGGCTACAGATCCCAAGACGTGCCCAGGTAACGGGATTGCCTGTAGCTGGGAAATCTCGTCATGACTAATGTATTAATCTAGTTATTAGCCTTAGTCCATTTTAGTAGGTACTCCTGACCGTGGTACTCAGGAGTCCCCTCCTAGACATGATGCAAGACAGGACTGGATTATTTGTACAAACACAATCGTCCACGGTGTCCAGATTAATTATACAGGTCATGTCATGTCATGTCAGGTAGCCGTCGCAACAGCTATTCGAGATAATCATGTCAGGTTATCATGCCAAGTGTACTTGTCAGAAGTGCGCCACGACGGGCCACTATCAGGTCATGTCAGGTTATTATGTCAGGAGTGCACCACTACGGGTCACTATCATGTCATGCTCAATTATCAATTACAAACATATCAAGTAAATTCGTGATTATCAAGCTCAGGACGAAAGGCGTAAGGATATAAAATGGACGTTAAATATCTAATAAAATATCAATATACAGGGCCATAGAAGATCCAAGGTAGTCAGGCTGCGCTCAAGTCAGACTACGCTCAGGCCAGGCTACGCTCAGGTCAGGATACGCTCAGGCCAGGCTACGCTCAGGTCAGGATACGCTCAGGTCAAGCTACGCTCAGGTCAGGATACGCTCAGGTCAAGCTACGCTCAGGTCAGGATACGCTTAGGTCAAGCTACGCTCAGGTCAGCGTATGCAAGACATACGCTTCCAAAAGGCAGCGTATGTACTCAATACGACTCCTCGTCAAGCAAGCGAGCGTATGCGAGTCATACGCCTCCAAAAGGCAGCGTATGGGGTCCATACGACTCATTGTCAAGCAAGCGAGCGTATGCGAGTCATACGCCTCCAAAAGGCAGCGTATGGGGTCCATACGACTCCTTGTCAAGCAAGCGAGCGTATGCGAGTCATACGCTCCCAAAAGGCAGCGTATGTACTCCATACTACTCCTTGTCAAGCAAGCGAGCGTATGCAAGACATACGCTCCCAAAAGGCAGCGTATGGGGTCGACTGCGCTGCGCTAAAGAGCGCGCGCAGCTCAGTGGCACAAGCTAAAAAGCTCGTGCACTGCTCACTGTCTTTTCCAAATCAGCAAGAACTCCATGGTTGAACCCAAAGCTTCAAAAGTCCATAACTTGGTCAAAATAAGTCCAAATCCGACTTTTCAAAGGTCAAAATTGGGTAGAATAAAATTCTCTACAACATGGAACTATCAAAACTCGAAAACAAGGAAGTTTGATAGATCAAAACCACCAAAATCCAAAAATAACTAATTTCTAGATCTACAAAAATTAAAGCTTCAAAACGGAAAATGACAAGTTCTAAAGTGTCTTAGAAACATGGGGAGAAGCTAATGGAACAATAAAAACGAGCTCTCTTGTGGAAGCAAGTTGCACTTGCCTAGACCTCTCTCTCCCTCTCTTTGGTAGGTAAGGAAGTAATGGGGAAGAAGAAGATGAGTAATGAAGAGAGAGAAAGAAGAAATGGCAATAAATATCAAAGGTGGTGGTAGGTAGGGGGTTCATCCATGGTTCATGATGAACCAAAATAATTCCAACCGAACCAAGCCAACCCGGGCCAAGAATAAACCAAGCCAAGCCATGAAGAAAACTAAACAAGGAACCAAACAATACAAGATAAAATATGTACACGTATTCCAAATACGTAATACGAACCACATGCATTACAAGTTTTCTTCCGAAGGCTCGTCAACTTCAACTTTAAGAAAGAAGAAATAAAGAGCTTTTGATCTTCTTTTACACTTGAAGATCTACAACACTTGAATACTCTACCACTTTTTATTTGATGACAAATGGAGGCTTGGTAGAGTAATGGTAAAGCTCTCTTGGTAGTTGAAAACTTTAAGGCTCGAGTGGATAAGCATTTATGAAGAAAGAAGCAGCCTATTTATACAAATTCAAAGCCAATAGAAACTTTCAGCCGACACCGGATAATCCGACGGATTGCAGCAGAAATCCTTCGGATGATCCGGTCAACAGTAACGGCTAGAAATAAAGCCGTTGGATGCATTTAATGCAGCTGACAGTTGCCGTTGGATTCGAATTTGAAAGAGGCCAGCAAGGCAAGCGGATTATCCGGCGGATTTCAGCGGAAGTCCGACGGATGATCCGAACTTTTGCTCACTAAACATTTTGTGACCAGTTGGATAATCCTTCGGATTTCTGCAGAAGTCCGACGGAGGATCCGAACTTTGGCTCACAAAACATTCTATGATCGATCGGATGATCCGTCGGATTTCCGCGAAAGTCCGGCGGATGATCAGAACTTTGGCTCACAGACTTGCTGTTTGTGGACGGAAGATCCGTCGGATTTCAACAGAAGTCCGGCAGATTTTCCGTTTCTTCAAAAATATTTATTCCAATAAATACCAAGTTGGTTTGTCATCTTTACTAAAGTGCGTACAAAATCTCCTAGACACTTACTGACTCTAAGACAAACGGAGGTGGAATGATTTGACTCTTTTCTGCTTTATCATCGTCTTCTTGAGTGCTTTGAGTGCATGTCTTGTAGGGAGTTTTTGAGAGACCGAAAAGCTTCATAGGATTTGTATGGAAGCGTCTTTCGTCTATCTACGTCTTCATAGGATTTGTGTGGAAGCATCTTTCGTCTATGTACGTCTTTCTCTTTTGTTACTGTAGAAGGATTAGAACTAACACAATACAACTGTTAAATAGTCAATATATCAAAATTGATGTGCCAACAATCTCTCCCATTATGATAATTAACAAAAAATTTGCGGGTTAAGGAGATAGCTCCCCCGTAAAAAGATCTCTCTCCCTTAACACATTTTCTCCCCCTTTGGCATTTAGCCAAAATGGAGTAAGACAAAAAAAAAGCATGAGATATAGAACATGCATATTCATAAAGACAAAGGGAGATAACATTAGAAGATAGTTATATAGCAGAAATTACAATAACCAGGCCGTAGAGGCCGCACAAAAGCAGGCATTTAAAAACAACACACATTTTTAAGTCCCCGAAGGACTGCACAAAACATAAGAGACAAATGGTAAACACCGGAAAACTTTAACTGTCAGGAGCACCAGATGGACCTGCCTCCTGATCGTCATCGTCTGCGGGTGCTTGGGTGAAGGCACCATAAGGGTCAATGTCATCAGGTACATGAATTCGTAGACGTTGGGATCAGTGAAGCGAGGTCCAGGAAAATCAGGATGAGGAGTGTTGGGATTGACATAGGGATTGTGCTCCTCAAGCATACGCTGAAAGTAGTAGGCCTGGTCCATGAAGCCGTGGTGGATGAGGGTACCGAGGCCCCGGGTGTTTGCTTGAAGACGCTCCTGGGTGGAGAGATGGAGATGGTCGAACTTGCGATCGATGTAGCGGCGGACATCCGAAAAGAGAATCGAGGCAGGAGGAGAGGTAGGGGCAGCAGCAACGAGAGGGGCAGCACGGCCACGAGCCTTTGATTTGGCAAGAGGAGTAGGACGAGGCTCACCAACGGGGCAGTGAGTCAGATTAACGCCGTTGGCCTCGAGAATCATGGTGATGTACATGCCAAAGAGAAGAGAGCGATGTGGAGATTCGCGGATCAGGATCATGGTGAAGATGATAGATTTCGCCAGAGAGAAGGGTTGCTTGGCGACTAGGTAGTACATGACAATCATTTTTTTCATTGGTCATGCTGTCCATGTTTCCGGATTTTGGAGTGAGAGTATGGCAGAGGATGCAGTGAAAGTCGTGGAAGAAAGGGCTGAGATCTTTGTTCTCCGGGCGTTGAACAAGGGACCGCTGCAGATGTTGAAGAGGAATTCCTCGTAACTGAGGTCAGGAGAGATGTTGATGTGGTCGATGGTACTTGGAAGAGATCGGTAGGCGGTCTGCTCATGGAGTCCAAGAATGCTAGCCAGGGAGGTCACAGTAACAATGATCTTGACCCCACCAACTTTGGTTTCAAACTCCGGGCCGTTCTTGACGGGAACAAGATTGCAGTAGAACATCCTTACGGCATTTGGGTAGTAGTCCACTTGCCGTTCGAGAAGTTCGTCAATCCCCGAGAATCGGAAGAATTCTCGATGATCTTTGAAGTTGACCCAAGAGATGGGCTTCCCGGGACACACAGGCGCTTTGTGGTAGAAGTTGAACCACTCGCGGGAGTGATGGGCGGACTTGAAGATGGTGGGATTGAAGCCTTGAGTAGGAGGAGGACAGAATAGGGCCGCGGATGGTAGTGGAGCGAAGGAGGAGCCGCCTTCATTGCGGGGGCACTTGCTATGAGAAGCCATGGGAGGAAGGAGGAGATGAAGGAGATAGGAGAGTAAAAGAGTGTAGTGAAGGAAGGGGAGAGAAAGAGAGGGAGTTTATAGGGAGGAAGGGGTGGTTAGGGGGGGGGGGTAAGTGAGGAGTCATGGCCGTTCATAAAAAGGGGGGAACAGATAGAGAGGAAGAGAGGGGTGTGATGCTTCGTTTTCTGAAACTATGCACCGGAACCAGAAAATCCGACGGAAAATGGCGGAAAATCGGCGAAAAATCCGGAATAAGATAAGTTCGAAGTAAATGCGGGTAGGTGAGGGGTCACGTCGCATTAAAGATGACCAAACTGTCAGCGTGGGAAAGTGTAGTAAAATTAAATGCAGAAAATTCGGCGGATTTTCGCGGAAAACCGACGGAAAATCCAGTGTGGGATTTCAAAAAGCTGATGGAATCGATCGGATTATCCGACGGATTTCTGTGGAAATCTTTCGGATAATCCGGAAAACTGAGAAACAGATATCAGAATGATTTGTCCAGGAGGCCAATTTCGCGGCAAATGAAGGTGAAACGATCTTCAGCAAGAGGTTTGGTGAAAATGTCAGCAAGTTGATGGTCAGTGTCGACAAATTCCAGATGAATGTCTGCCTTGAGTTGATGGTCCCGTAAAAAGTGATGTATAATCTCAATATGTTTGGTGCGAGAGTGACAAATCGGATTTTTAGTGAGATTAATGGAGCTAGTATTATCACATTTGATAGAGATACTATTAGAGGAAATAGCATAATCTACTAGTGTTTGTGTCATCCAAAGAATTTGTGCACAACAACACCCAGCCGCTATGTATTCTGCTTCAGTAGTAGAAAGAGCGATAGTTTTGTTTCTTGCTAAACCATGATACTAATGATTTTTCTAAGAAATGGCATGTGCCGCCAGTACTTTTTCGGTCAATCTTACATCCGGCAAAGTCCACATCCGAGTAGCCGATAAGCTCAAAGGATGTGGACTTTGGATACCAAAGGCCCATGTTAATGGTACCCTTGAGATACCGAAAAATGCGTTTAACGGCACATAAGTGAGATTCTTTAGGATTCGCTTGATATCGTGCACATAAACAAATACTAAACATAATGTCGGGACGACTGACGGTTAAGTAAAGCAAACTATATCATACCTCGATACTTACGTATGTCGAGCGAAACGCCACTTTCATCTTGATCAAGCTTAGTCGTGGTGGCCATAAGAGTACTAATTATTTTGGATGAATCTCGCTCAAAGCGTTTGAGAAGGTCCTTTGTATATTTCGCTTGATTGATGAATGTTCCTTGAGGTCCTTGCTTGATTTGTTGACCAAGAAAGGATGAAAGTTCTCTCATCATACTCATTTCAAATTACTCCTGCATAACTTTGGCAAATTCTACACACAGTGTCTTGTTAGTGGAACCAAAGATAATATTATCAACATAAATTTGGACTAATAGAAGTCTCATTAAGAGACTTGATAAAAAATGTGTGTCAACCTTGCCCTTAGAAAAATTGTGGGAAATAAGAAAAGAGCTAAGACGCTCATACCAAGCACGAGGAGCTTGTTTGAGGCCGCTATATAGGGCTTTGTGAAGTTTGAAAACATGATCATGAAATTTGAAATCCTCAAAACCGGGAGGCTGCTTGACATAAACTTTCTCTTTAATAACACCGTTTAAAAAGGTACTTTTGACATCCATTTGAAAAAGCTTAAAATCATTGAAACAAGCAAAAGCGCAAAGCATCCTAATGGATTCAAGACGAGCAACCGGAGCATAAGTTTCTTCGTAATCAATGTCTTCCTCTTGGTTATAGCCTTGAGCAACCAATCGTGCTTTGTTACGAGTGATGAAACCATCTTCATTAAGTTTATTTCGAAACACCCACTTTGTCCTAATAATTGGATAATTGTGGGGTTTAGGAACAAGTTCCCAAACGTTGTTTCGCTCAAATTGATTTAGCTCTTCTTGCATAGCAATCATCCAAAATTCATCATTGAAAGCATCATTAACATTTTTAAGCTCTATTTGGGAAATAAAAGCCACATTTGCACAAAGATCACATGTAGCGGCTCTAGTGCTAACCCTTGACGAAGGTTCACCAATAATAAGCTCCTTTGGATGACGAGGGACAAATCTCCATTCTTTTGGAAGGTCCTCTGGAGGAGACTCGATTGGTGGAGAACTTTCGGGTGGAGTAGGCTCAACTTCATTGTTAGATGAGGAAGTGCTAGTATCTCCAAGAGAGGAGTTTTCCAAACAAAAGGAGATGTCATCAACATCATTGGAGGAGGAGGATGTAGAAGTGTTAAGTTCATCAAAAGAGAGATTTATTGACTCTTCGACAACAAGACTTCTTTTGTTAAAGACACATAAACCTTTGCTATGCATAGAATAACCAAGAAAGATACCTTCATGGGCTTTTTCTTCGAATATGCCTAGGTTATCCTTGGTGTTCAAAATAAAGCATTTGCATCCAAAAACTTTAAAATATTCAATAGAGAAAATTTTGTCAAACCAAAGCTCATATGGAGTTTTCTTAGAAATAGGTTGAATCAAGACTATTTATAACATAACATGCCGTATTAACGGTTTCCGCCCAAAAGTATTAGGGAAGCTTATATTGGTTTAACATGACCCTTGCCATATCGTCAAGGGTTATGTTCTTTCTTTCTACAACTCCGTTTTGTTGTGGAATTTCAGGACAAGCAAAATCATGACCAAAACCATTCTTTTCACAAAAACTTTTAAAATCGGCATTATCAAATTCTCCTCCATGATCACCTAATCTTGTTAATCATAATGCCTTTCTCATTTTGAACACGTTTACAAAAACCAACAAATTCACGAAAGGTATCACTTTTGTTTGCAAAAAAAATGACCCAAATAAATCTCGAGAAATCGTCAACCAAAACAAATGCATAAAGTTTACCACCAAGACTAGCTACTCTACTAGGACCGAATAAATCCATATGAATGAGTTGAAGTGGTCTAGTAGTACTTACTGAGTTGATGGATTTGAAGGAAGGTTTGGTCAACTTACTTTTCTCGCATTCTTCACATACCATATCCTTTTTGAACGAGATGCTTGGTAGTCCTCTTACGAGCTTCTTGGTGGCGAGTCGGGAGATGGTATCCATGTTAGCATGCCCAAGTCTCATATGCCAAAGTCAACTTTCGTTATTCTTTGCTACTAAGCATCTGTCATTGTTAGTGCTCTCAACAAGATAAAGAACATAGATATTATTTTCTCTAATGCCTTCATACACAGTAGATACACTAGTGCTATCGGTGATGAAGCATTTGTGTTTAACAAACTTAATATCATAACCATTATCCGTAAGATGACTAATGCTAAGAAGGTTGTGCTTGAGATTTGTAACAAGGCAAACATTTTTAATACATGGATAAGGAGGGGAGCCAATGTTACCATTTCCTATGATATACCCCTTTAGATTGTTGCCGAAGAAAACATGTCCTTCTTTCTTCATCAATAGCGTTGCGAAGAGAGAAGCGTCACCGTCATGTGCCGTGAGCAACCGCCATCGAAGATCCATTTTACTTTTAGCATGCGAAGGAGGGTTCACCTACAACACAAGTTGAAGATGAAGACTTTGGTACCCAAGAACATTTGGGTCCTTGATTGTTAGTCTTAGGAACCCATTTAAACAGTCTCATATCAACATGCTTTCTCATTTGACAATAATAAGAAGTGTGTCAAAGGAGGCCACAATAGTGACATATCATAGGTGTAGTAGATCTAGAGGACAGTGAGTGACTAGGTGTATGAGGTGTTTATTTCACATGAGTGCTATGATGATAGTAGAAGGCATGATGTGAAGTGTTCTTTTTCTTAAGAGGACCTTTTCGTGTATGCACTTGATTAGAAAAAGATTTATGTGTTGCATTCTTGTGAGTGTGAGGCATATGACTAGTGTTAGTGTGCCTTTGTGGCTTAGTGTGAGCCAGATTTCTCTCAACGTGTTCCTTGCCATTTGCAAGAAGGTCATTATACTTAATAGAGGCAGCATATTCTCTTTGGTTAGCAGCAAGAGTCTTGTGCATGGCAAATTCGTATGCTTCTTTGAGAGATTGGATTTCGGCGTCCTTTTTCTTGATGACATCTTGAGACTTGTGTAGAGTTTGTCGTAAAGACTCATCTCATTGGTGTCAGAAATAGGAGATTTCCTTTTTATATCAAGAATAGAGTTAGAGAGTCTTTCTATTTCTTGTTTGTGAGCTTCAATCTCTTTTAGAGATTTCTTATACTTGCCTCGTATGACCTTGTGTTCAGCGTGTAATTCAAGAACATCATTTTCTAAGTCATTGTAAGAAAGAGCATTCATAGAGAGGTCATGTGTTACCTCATTTGCCATGAGGCAAATATTTGCATTATGCTTGCACATTTTGTCGTCGTCGGAGTCGCTAGCATCGCTTTCACACCATATGCTTGTGTTGGCATATTTCTTGGAAGATGAGCTTCCTTTGTTGGACTTCTCGTATCTGCCAGATTCTTTTCTTGCCATAGGACAATCCCTCTTGATGTGTTCAGTTCTCTTGCAGTTGTAACAAGCGGGTTCTACATCGTTGTCCCGTCTTGTACGATTTGCTTTGTTGAATTTGAGAAACTTTCGGAAATGCTTGGTGGTGAGAGCAATTTCTTCTTCATCGGATTCATCATCGGAACCGTCTTTTGAGATGATCTTTGTAGCCTTGAGAGCGAGAGATTTCTCCTTCTCCTTTGTCTTTTCCTTCTCTTTTTCTTGGATGGAGGATTCCTCTTGGTACTTCATGTCAAGTTCGTGCGTCATGAGCTTTCCCATGAGAGTTTCTAGGGACATAATTGTTAGATCGTTCACTTCAATAATGGCGGTGGCATTGGGATTCCCTCCCTTCGTTAAACCTCTGAGAATTTTTCTAATGTTTTCATGAGTGGGATATTCCTTGCCAAGAGGAGAGAGGGTTAATGATATCACCGAATTGAGTAAACATGAAAGTAATAGACTCATCTTGTTTCATCTTGAAGAATTCATATTCTTGTGTAAATCTACTAATCTTTGATTCTTTCACTTGAAGAATTCATATTCTTGTGTAAGCTTTTCCCATGAGAGTTTCTAGGGACATAATTGTTAGATCGTTCACTTCAATAATGGCGGTGGCCTTGGGATTCCATCCCTTCGTTAAACCTCTGAGAATTTTTCTAATCTTTTCATGAGTGGGATATTCCTTGCCAAGAGGAGAGAGGGTTAATGATATCACCGAATCGAGTAAACATGAAAGTAATAGACTCATCTTGTTTCATCTTGAAGAATTCATATTCCTGTGTAAGTCTACTAATCTTTGATTCCTTCACTTGAGAGGTTCCCTCGTGAGTGACTTCCAAAAGTTTCCAAATTTCATTGGAAGCTTTGCAAGTAGAGATCCGATTAAATTCACTGCTATCGAGAGCGCAATAGAGAGCATTCATAGCTTTTGCGTCTCGGCTAGCAACCTTTTTGTCGTTCTCGGTGAGTTTTTCTCTAAGTCTCTGACATGACTTCCTCAATAACTACGGAAGATTTAGGAATGCCTTTTACTACACAATCCCACAGATCGTAATCTAGAGATTTTAGGTAAATGCTCATCCTAATTTTCCCGTAGTTATAGTTAGTACCATCAAATAGAGGAGGTCTATTTGTGGAGTGTCCGTCATTGTGGAATGAGTTAGGGCTAGGGTTAGTGACCATGGATCTCTCTTAGGAAGTAAATCCAAAACAAGAGACAAGGCTCTGATACCAATTGTAGAACCCTAGAGGGGGGGGGGGGGTTGGGGTGAATAGGGTAATAAAATAATTACCAAGGAAACTAAGCAATTTATGAGATAATAAAACGAGAGAGAGAGTCAAACACTCGATGTATCCTGGTATCTTCCCAAGGGGCACTCCAGTTCCGGAACTTTCTCCGGCTTTAATCCACTATTTGAGTAAATAGTTATACAGAGTTTGGATCCGAAGAACTCGCCAACTTCAACATGAGTTTGGATCCGAAGAGCTCAGCAACTTCTTACACGAGTTTTCTTCCGAAGGCTCATCAACTTCAACTTTAAGAAAGAAGGAATAAAGAGCTTTTGATCTTCTTTTACACTTGAAGATCTACAACACTTGAATACTCTAGCACTTTTGATTTGATGACAAATGGAGGCTTGGTAGAGTAATGGTAAAGCTCTCTTGGTAGTTGAAAACTTTAAGGCTCGAGTGGATAAGCATTTATGAAGAAAGAAAAGCCTATTTATACAAATTCAAAGCCAATAGAAACTTTCAGCCGACGACCGGATAATCCGACGGATTTCAGCGGAAATCCTTTGGATGATCCGGTCAACAGTAACGACTAGAAATAAAGCCGTTGGATGCATTTAATGCAGCTGACAGTTGCCGTTGGATTCGAATTTGAAAGAGGCCAGCAAGGCAAACGGATTATCCGGCGGATTTCAGTGGAAGTCCGACGGATGATCCGAACTTTTGCTCACTAAACATTCTGTGACCAGTCGGATAATCCTTCAGATTTCTGCGGAAGTCCGGCGGAGAATCCGGACTTTGGCTCACAAAACATTCTGTGATCGATCGGATGATCCGTCGGATTTCCGCGGAAGTCTGGCGGATGATCCGAACTTTAGCACACAGACTTGCTGTTTGTGGACAGAAGATCCGTCGGATTTCAGCGGAAGTCCGGTGGATTTTTTGTTTCTTCAAAAATATTTATTCCAATAAATACCAAGTTGGTTTGTCATCTTTACTAAAGTGCGTACAAAATCTCCTAGACACTTACAGACTCTAACACAGACGGAGGTGGAATGATCTGACTCTTTTCCGCTTTATCATCGTCTTCTTGAGTGCTTTGAGTGCATGTCTTGTAGGAAGTTTTTGAGAGACCGAAAAGCTTCATAGGATTTGTATGGAAGCGTCTTTCGGCTATCTACGTCTTCATAGGATTTGTGTGGAAGCGTCTTTCGTCTATGTACGTCTTTCTCTTTTGTTCCTGTAGAAGGATTAGAACTAACACAATACAACTGTTAAATAGTCGATATATCAAAATTGATGTGCCAACACACATGACACCCATGTGCTCCTCCACACCTCATGTGCATCTCTAAACACAAGCAAAGCTTATATATAGAGATACACTCCATTTGGCCTACCCAATGTAGGACTCTTTCTAGTTTTTAAAAGCCAAACACCAATAATTTCCCACATATCTCTATATATGGGTTTGAATGTTTCCCACAGTGACTGTCCATCATGCATTAGGATAGATGTCGCTGACCACTTGAATCTTTTCGCATGGGTTAAATAACAGTATGATACAAGAAATGAACTATGCCTTGAATTCTGCACCATAGCTGCAATTCTTCCCACTCACGTAATGTAGTCACATGTGCTTCTGGCTGCACATTAAAGGTCCTGTGCCAGCATGGTTTTGGTGTATGTATTTTGGGCGTCTACAAGTTTACCCTCAAGAGACGGCCTGCTATCTCTTTTCATACACTCTATTAAAGAGACATGGCATGAAGCCTTGCGCTTCCTTGCGGTGTTACGCCGCTATGACATGGCTTAAAGCCGAGACATTACCCCTACCCGGGAACCTCATCGTAATGTCATACTACTGTAGCATGAGGTCACAAGCCTCTCTTTAGTGCCAAACTATCCAGCATGAAGCCTTGCGCTTCCTTGCGGTGTTACGCCGCAACGACATGGCTTGCGAGGTCGAGGCTTTACGTACCTCTTCGTGGTGTCGTGTCACTGTTACATGAGGACATCGTCCCCTTTGTAGTGCTGTATGCAACTCTTTAATTTCATCATACAACATTAGGCTACCTGCCTATTTGCGGTGCTACGCCACTGTGACTTGGCTCGCAAAGTCGAGGCATTACCCCGATCTGGGAACCTCATGGTGGAGTCATCCCACTGTAGCATGGAGTTATAACACTCCTTGTAGTGCTGTGCTACAGTGCTTCCTGTAAAGCACAACAAACATTCACTCTGCCTGAGAACTCATTAAGGCGTTTAAGCCATCCTCACCACAGGATCTGTTCTCCGCAGAAAACATAAAGTAGACAACAGTGGTTGTAGGTCCGTTTCATTTCCATGTCACTGAGGACATGCACCTACTGTTTCTGATATTTTTTCAGTCAGTGGTCCTCCCTTGAACCAAAAGCTAGATGCCTAGTAGATTTCTCTGAACTAATAGCATAAAACTTTACGGTAGGATTACAATAACACAATATCAGAATGCCTTCAAGCCCATTTTACAAGCTGTGTCTTTGACCAGCTGGCGCTTGAGGCCCTTTGTGAACGAATCCGCCATGTTCTTCTGACTCCGAACATCAATCACTGCAATGACCTCTCTTGAGATTGTGTACTGTCCTGTGCTTTAACCGCACAGTTCTCTTCTTCCCGTTGAAGAGGTCATTTGATGCCACCGCAACAGTGGTCTGGTTGTCGCAGTATATAGGTATTGTCGGTATTTGCGCTCCAACCACTGGAAGATCATACATGAGCTCCCGAAGCCATTCTGCTTCTTCTGCTGCGGAATCTAGTACAAAGAATTCAGATTCCATGGAGGAACGAGAGAGTATAGTCTGCTTCTTCGACTTCCACGATATAGCAGTTCCACCCATTGTGAAAATGAATCCACATGTGGATCTCTCGCTCTCACTTCTGAGCACCAGCTCGCATTACTGAAGCCTTCTACTACCGGCGGATCTCCGCTGTAGTTTAGTGCATGTCTGAGTCTTCTTGAGATATCTTATTATCCGTTTCACATCTTTCCAGTGCTAAACGCCTGGGTTGCTCGTGAATCGACTCAGCATTCCCACGATGAAAGCTATGTCAGCCTAGTGACAATAGTAACGTACATCAAACTCCCGATAACGCTTGCATACTCTAGCTGCTTGACGCTTTTCCTCGAATTAGGCTTCAGCTTCAGGTCACACCTGTAAGGCGTATCGATCACTGCAAGATCCTGATACCCGTAGCGTGTGATCATCTTCTCAATATGAGACTGTGACAGCGCCAGTCCAGTGCCCATTCGGATGATCTTGATCCCCAAGATTACGTCAGCTTCCCCCAAGTCCTTTATACTGAACTTAGTCGAGATGAATTTCTTTGTCTCCGTGACACAGCCTATATCCGTACCTAGGATCAACATGTCGTCCATGTACAGACAAACGATTACACCTTTCATCAGCGAACTTCATGTCAACATACTTGTCTGTCTCGCTGATCCTGTAGCCATTTGACCTTATGACCTTGTCAAACTTCTCATGCCACATTTTGGGAGCCTGTTTCAGACTATACAAGGATTTCACCAACTTGCAGAGTTTGTCTTCAAGACCCTTGACGACAAATCCTTCTGGCTGTTGCATGTAAATATCTTCGGTCAGCTCGCCATTTAGGAAAGCTGTCTTTACATCCATCTGATGTATTAACAACTTATGTATTGTTGCGAGAGCAATTAACATTCTGATGGTGGTCATCCGGGCTACTGGAACATACGTGTTGAAGTAGTCAATCCCCTGCTTCTGAGAGAACCCCTTGGCTACTAGCCTAGCCTTGAACTTGTCAATAGTTCCATCTGCTTTCATCTTCTTCTTGAAGATCTATGTGCATCCGATGGGTTTCGCTCCTTCAGGAAGATCAACCAACACCCAAGTGTTATTGGAGGTGATTGAATCAATTTCATTGTCTATCGTCTCTTTCCAGAAAACAACGTCGTTGGTCTTCATCGACTCATCATAGGTAAGCGGATCTGCTTCCACATGATAGGTGACAAAGTCATCTCCGAAGTCCTTCGGTCTTCTCACTCGCTTAGTTGACGGCTCACCGAGTTCTGGTTCATCAGTTGTTTCGGCAACAACTTCTTCTTGACTATGTTCTCATTGGAAACTTTAATTTCTTGTGCACCCTCATTATTCTCCGGAATGTCCCCGCAAGAACTTGTTCTTGTGCCTTGCAAATTTATCTTCAAAATATTCTGCGTCGCGAGATTCAGTGATATGATTTGATTCAATATCAAGAAATCTCCGAGCATCACTCTTTTCGGCATGTCCCAAGAAGATCGTCTTCGTAGTCCTTGTCCCGAGCTTCTGAATCATCAGATCTGGGAGCTTCAGATATGCCTGACACCCCCACACTCGAATGATATTCAAGTTAGGTCTAACCTTGAACCAGAGTTCATGAGAAGTGACGTCAGAAGTTTCATACGACACTCTATTCAAAATAAAAGTGGCCGTCAATACAGCTTCTCCCCAATAGCAGTTTGGAAGACCTGCAATCAACAGCATTGAGTTTATCATTTCTGTCAATGTTCTGTTCTTCCTTTCTGCTACTCCATTAGATTGAGGAGAATACGAAACAGTAGTCTCGTTGATGATTCCATGTTCTTTGCAGAACGATGCGAATTCATGAGACCGATACTCTCCGCCTCGATCACTTCTTATTCTCTTGAGTTTTTTTTTTGTCCAGTTTGCCATTCAGTCTCGGCCCTGAACTCTTTGAATTTCTCGAACGCTTCGTCTTTAAACTTCAGCAAGTAGACGAACGCATATTTTGAGAAGTCATCGATGAAGGTTATGAAATACTTCATCCCGGCTTTCGTAGAGATTTGTTTGAAGTCACAGATATCGGAGTGAACCAACTCCAGAAGATCTGTGCTTCGATTAACCCGATGAAATAGTTTCCTTATGATCTTCGTCTGAGCACATATTTCACATTTCTCTACCTTACCCCCACATTTGGAGATAAGTCCTAGACTAAACATTCTGTTTATTCTTGTTAAGTGTTATATTAGAGTTATTAGTTAATGGGCTTTAGTCCCACATTGCTTAGAATAATAGGAGAGGGGGCTAGCCTCTCCTATATATATATATATATATATATATATATATATATAGTCTCTCATCAATAATAAATTATCCTATTATTTCTAACTCTACATGGTATCAGAGCTAAAATCCTAGCCGTCACCCACCACTCTCTCTCTCCACAAAATCCTAACCCCATTCTCTCCCCCCCTTCTAGCCGCCAACCCCCCTTCTCCTACTACTGCGGCCGCTGCTCCTATTGCTGCTACTGCTGCCCCTATTGCTACTGCTACTGCTACTGCTGCTAATCCCCCCGCCCCCTGCCGACTCCCTCTACCCTCAAGCAGACCCCCCTGCCGACCCTTCCATGGCTCAAAACCCTAACCCTAATCCTTTACCCCTTCCATCAGCCGTCGCCCAACTCCTCCAAACCCTAACTTAGTCTCCAAAAAGAAAAAAAATTGTTGGGAATCTCAGAGGATAAACATATGTTTGCTAGAACCTCTGACTCAATGATTTTTTTGAAAATTTAACAAAGAGCAAACATATGGTTTGTTTTGCATGAATCTTTATTTCTTTCCTTGATCTTCACACCAGAATCCAACAGAGGTTAACATGGGTTATCTCTCTGTCCTGACTTGTGATTCACACTCTCTGCTTCCTATGCGCGTGTGTCGGTTCTGGCTCTGTTTTTAGCGCATTGGCAGAGTTGCTGTGATTATCAAGTTAGAAAGAAACAAATCGACAGTCGAATCAGGACTCTTGATAGATGGCAGACTCTACGGCGAATAGCAGTGCCGCATATACTAGTGTCAGCAACACACTAGGCGGACTAACAGGCACTAACACGACGATTTCCTCCATTCGACTTGTCGATCGACGGTTGAAAGGGCCAGGGCTACTCGACATGGAGAAAGAAAGTCGAGAAACACTTCGTGGAATGCGGTTGTCCAAACATCTGACTGACAACCCTCCAGCAGAAGATGATCCCATATTTGAGCAATGGAAGACAGATGATAGTCGACTATATACACAGTTGATGAATTCAATGGAACCATCGGTGGAAGACATGGTTCAAAATATGGACTCAGTGAAGGAGTTATGGGAGGTACTGGCAGCGGCGTTTGATGGAAAACGCAATTTGTCTCATATCTATGACTCGGTCGTTGGTGTCTACCGAGCAAATCAGGGAGATAAATCTCATAAGGACCATTTTCGGGCCTTTAAGGCTATGCCTGATGAGATCGACCACATTTTACCACTTACGTCGGATATTAATGAAGCAAGGGCTCAACGTGAGCAACTTCATGTCATGGCTTATCTTGCCTCTCTCCGCCCTGATACGGACTCCGCTCGCTCTCAAATTATTGCTGGATCTGAAGTTCCGATCCTGTTCGAAGCACACTACTGTGTTCTTTGGGCAGCGAAAGTCGTTGAGACCACTCCGGGTGATACTCCTGCTGATCGCTTTGCTCTTGGTGCAGCTCGTACGGGATTCTGTGGTGGTCGTGGTGGCCGGCGTGGTGGTTGAAATGCTAGTCGCGATGGGGGGGCGTGGCAATGACGGTCGTGATGGAGGAAGACCGCACACATGTTTTAATTGTGGTCAGCTTGGCCATTTCTATTGGCAATGTACTAAATCACCTGTTGCTAATATCACCACTGATGCTCTTGATGATGGTGTCCGATCTATTCAGATGACTTTGGATTCGTATACAAAGTTTTTTGATTTTCAGGCTCAACATCGTGGTGAAGCTTCCACGTCTGGCTCCACAGCCGGATATTCAGCAGCGTGCATAGTTAAGCCCAAGCAGTGGGTAATTGACTTTGGTGCGTCCTCCCAAATGACTGGTGACGCATGTATGATACATGATTATGTCCCCGTCCGTCGTGTTTCTGGCATTACTGTTGCCAATGGAGGTTCCCTGACAGTCCTAGGACGTAGAAGTGCCAGTCTTTCTTTCGAACTGTCACTCAATTATGTGCTGCTTACACATGGGAACCCGTTCAGTTTAATTTCTATTATTCAACTTACTCGTGAACTGCATTGCTCGGTAACATTCTTTCCTGATGGTTGTATTTTTTAGGACCTGAAAACTGGGAAGACTATCGGTAAAGGACATGTGGCTGGAGGCTTGTACCTGTTTGACGTATCTTCTTTGTTGGTCTGTGCCGGCGTGAAACTTGATCCTTTCGAGTTACATTGTCAGTTAGGCCATCCATCAGCCCAAGTTCTCCAGAAAATGTACCCTTCTTTAGATATTCCTGTTTTCTTTCATTGTGAGCCTTGTAGCTAAGCTAAGCATCACCTGGTTCCCTATCCGGTGAGTCAAAATAAAATTGCTTCCGCTCCTTTCGAGTTGGTGCATTCTGATGTATGGGGACCTTGTCCGGTAGACTCAATAATGGGGTTTCAAGTACTTTGTTACTTTTGTTGATGATTACTCACGTGTCACTTCTGTTTATCTGATGAAAAATTGTTCTGAATTGTTTAACATTTGGTACAATTTTCATGCTGAAATAAAAACACAATTTGGTGTTCCAATCAAAAATTTTCGAAGTGACAATGGCCGTGAGTATTTATCTCGTGATCTTGACATACATTTGGCCCGCAATGGCATCATCCACCAAACTTCTTGTGCGTACACACAACAAAATGGTGTGACCGAGCGCAAGAATCGTCATATCTTGGAAACAACACGTGCTCTTATGTTTCAAGTACGTACGTCCAAGTAGTTTTGGTCGGATTCTTACTACTTGTTACCTTATTAACCGCATGCCATCATTCGTTTTCAATGGTGGCACTTCTTTCTTTAGGCTCTTTCCCGGGCGAGAGCCATTTCTACTGCCTCTCAGAATCTTTGGCTGCTTATGCTATGTTCGGGATACCCGACCAACTCTTTCTAAATTAGATCCTAAGGCAATATAATGCATTTTCCTTTGGGTATCCTAAAGATCAGAAAGGGTATCGGTGTTATTCTTCTGTCCTGAGATATTTTTTCATTCGGGATGTTACCTTTGTCGAAACAGAATTTCCTCCACTCCCAATGGGTCCAGTTCCCCTCGTCTATCCAGAAGAGAATTTTTTGTTATTTCCTGATCAAACAAACAGTCCCCTGTATGGGTGCCCTCCCTTACCGAGCCAGTTTCCCAAGTCGATGGTCCGTAAACACCGATTTAGTCAGTGCCAACATCGCCCACAGAATCATCATCCTCCGGTTCCGCCAGCAACTCCGGCTCCAATGAGTTGCCTTCACATGTTCCACTAGCAGCTCCACCAGCAGCTCCGGTAGTTCTACCTCTAGAACGTCCTCGTCGTGCCTGTCGTGATCATCCCTTGTATATTGACAGCTACAAAGGACTTACCAGTAACACTCAGTCTCTGGTGGCTACTATTGATGGGATTCAAATTCCCAAGACCGCTGAGGAGGGTCTCAAACATCCTGGTTGGCGTGCTGCTATGAATGAGGAGATGAAAGCTCTCTAGGAGAATCATACTTGGGACTTAGTCGACTTACCTATTGGTAAACAGACAGTAGGTTGCAAATGGGTGTTCACGATTAAGGTGAAACCGGATGGCACTCTTGATCGCCTAAAAGCTTGTCTAGTTGCCAAAGGATATTCTCAGACATATGGTGAGGATTACTTCGAGACATTCTCTTCTGTTGCCAAAATGACATCTGTTCGTGTCTTAATGGCCTTGGCTGTTCTCTATCATTGGCCGCTGCTTCAGCTGGATATCAAAAATGCTTTTCTCCACGGGGTGATTGTTTTTAAACCATACACATGTTGTTACTCAGTTTGGCATGTGTCAATCAAAGAAGGACCATTCAATCTTCTATCGACACACATCTGCTGGAAGAATACTCGGTGTCTATGTTGATGATATTGTAATCACGGGAGATGACATCCAGGGTATTGCAGGCCTCAAGAAGTTTCTGGAAAAACAATTTCAAACCAAGGATATGGGATCCATGAACTATTTCTTGGGCATTGAGGTCACACGGGGTAAGTGGGATATTGTAATGTCCCAAAGAAAGTATGTACTGGACAAACTTAATGATGCAGGCATGATGCAAGCCAAGGGAGCAACCTCACATATGGATCCAAGGGCGAAGTTACTTCCAGACGAAGGGGTCCTGAAGACCAATCCAGATCAGTATCGTCGAGTAGTTGGAAAACTAAACTACTTTGCGGTCATGACTCGTCCGGACATTTCTTTTGCAGTGAGTGTTGCAAGTAGATTTATGGCTTCTCCAAGAGTTTCACACTGGCAGACAGTTCTCAGAATCCTGTGTTATCTAGTCATGAATCCAGGAAAAGGAATTCGGATGGAGAATAATGAATACGCTCGTATTGAGTGTTTTATTGATACTGACTGGGGAGCAAGTCTGACAGATAAACGATCTACATCTGGTTACTCAGTATTTATTGGCGGAAATCTAGTATCATGGAAGAGCAAGAAACAAAGTATGATAGCACACTCAAGCTCAGAAGCAGAATATCGAGCTATTGCTCATGGCACATCAGAGGTATTATATATGAAGCATCTCTTACAAGAACTGGGAGAAGACACAGGATCTCAAGTGGCAGATCTATGGTGTGATAACCAATCTGCTATTCATATTGGCACCAACCCAGTATTTCATGAACGGACGAAGCACAATGAAATTGATATCCATTTTGTTCGTGATGAGTATACAAAGGGAGTGATAAAGTTTCAACATGTGAGGACCGGCGACCAAATAGCTGATATCTTCACAAAGCCTCTTTTGGGTCATCGGGTTCAATTTCTATATAACAAACTGGGCATGATTGACATCTATGCTCCAGCTTGAGGGAGGTTGTTAAGTGTTATATTATAGTTATTAGTTAATGGACTTTAGTCCCACATTGCTTAGAATAATAGGAGAGTGGACTAGCCTCTCCTATATATATGTAGTCTCTCATCAATAATAAATCATCCTATTATTTTCATCTCTACAATTCTTTTACAAAGAACATGTCTAGTCTATTATGCAACAACTCAAGAGTATAAGCAGAACGAGCGATTGCATTAATTTCATTAGACTGGGTTACAAGCTGAAGTTTAAACATCCCTTCGTCCCGAAGTATGTTTCTTTTATGGACATCACCATCTGGCCAACATTGATGTCCATCCTAAGGCCTGCGTTACAAAGTAGGCCTCCAAGGATAAGGTTATCTGCGATAGCAGGTACATGCTTCACGTCTTGAAGCGTCAGAGACTTCCCTGAAGTCAGCTTCAACACCACCGTTCCGATCCCTTGCACTTTAGCTTGTGACTGGATCGCCACCATAACAACTTCAGAAGTTGGTGTGTATGTGGTGAACCATTCCTTGCTTGAGCAGACATGGCAGGTGGCACCAGTGTCTCCACCAGTCAGAGTTACCCCCCACTGCAGTGACCTGAGCAATCATAACAATTACGTCATTAACCATGGAAACCTTACTAGGCTCACCTTGCTCTGATTGTTTGGGCTTGGATTTGTATTCACTCTTGTAGTAGCCCTTCTTGCTACATTTGAAGCAAGTCACATGAGACTTTGGCTTTTGTTGCTTGAAAGAAGTCCCCTTCACTTTCAGATTAATGAGGTCCTTTTTCTTGTTGTGGGAAGCCGTCTGCTTTTCCTTGGATTCCTTCGTATGGACCAAGTTGGCATTAGACATCAATTTGGACAGAGCGTCCACCTTCAGTTGAGCTTTCATCTGGTTTTCGACATAAATTTTTTGTAGGAGATCTTCCAGACTGATCTCCAGCTTCTTCCTATGCATATTCGCATATAATTTGCTCCAACCAGCGGGGAGTTTGGAGACGATCCCTCCAACAATGAACTTGTCATTGAGAGGCATTCCCTCATCTTCCAATTTCTGACGCAGCTTTAGGAATTCCGTCACCTGAGACAGTATCGCCTTCTCATCTTCAAAGAGCCATTTATGATATTTCTCGACGATGAATATCTTGCTCATGTTATTGTCATCTTCGTACAGTTTCTCCAGAGACTCCCAAATCTCTCTGGCAATGATTTTCTTAGAGTATGATTTTGCCAGGGAGTCCTCCATAGCATTAAGTATCAGAAGCCTACAGAGGCTATTCTCCCTCTTCCATTTGGACTGTTTGGCGGTAGCGGCAACAATCGCGTTCGCAGTCCCAGTTTCTGGAACCTTTGGTTCTTTCTCAGTTAGCACGTGGTCGACGTCCACGAGTTGGAGATTGAGGCTAACCTTCCTCTTTCAGACTTGATAATGCTCTCCATCGAATTTCTCTAACTTGTTGAAGTTAGAATCGATGAGTGCAACATGAGAGTTTTCCATCTTGTTATTCTAGCTTTGAGATTGTTATTTTCGGGGCGTGATTTTAAGATGAAAAACTGATTTTAGCGCAACACTTCGAGGAAGGTGCACAAAAAAGATCCCAAAGGATTCTGAGAAACGAAATCAAATGTAACTCTTCGAAGAAGGCACAAATGATTTTGTAGCAGCAACAATGAATGTCCACAAACAGTTTCTGATTAGATCAGAAAACGATTTCGTTCAGAACGAGATACAAGTGGACAAGATGAACGGAATAAGAAATGAACAAAAATATTAGAAAAGTCCTACTGGGGTGACGGATCACCGGAGCTCAAAGCTAGATTCGCCACACGAACAACTTCCAGGAACCAGCAAGTTCGGAGGAGGACTTCGGAACACTCTGTCGAATGCTCTTCTGACTCCTCGGATGGACAGAAATGACGCACTATTTCTCTCTTCTGCTCTCTGGCAAATTCGTAAGGAACTTGTAAGAATGAATCATACTGAATGAGAGTGAGGAGAGAAACATTTATACTGTCTGTCTAGTAACCGTCCAGTATACGAAACGTTCGGGACGTGTTAAAAACCGTTTTCGCACGTTGCATAATTGTTCAGATTGTGAACATACACGACTGCGCTAATTGGCACACAGCGCGTCATCTGCGCTAACTGTGCCCGAACGCACCCGTGCACAACGCACACCAACCGCGCACAACGCGCACAGCGTGCGCTGCACGCACTGTGCGCCAACATGCCGTGCGAACTGGCAACGCGAACGGCAACACGAACGGTTTCACGATCGGGTGCGCGATCGGCAGCGTAGAGGCTCGCGCAACGAGCGCAACTAAAGCGCACAATGTGCCTAGCGACGATGCTGACGTGCTAAGTGCCAAGTGTGCCAACAAAACACCACATTACGTCTCATGAGCCCGAGCCGAGCCCGAGTCCGAGTCGCTAAGCCCCTACGGGGCTTAGCTCCAATGGAATAAATTCCATGAGCATGACAAAAAGCTTTAATGCTTCATTTGTTGGGTTAGCCTTCGTTCCACTAGAAAAACACCCCCACATGACACCCATGTGCTCCTCCACACCACATGTGCATCTCTAAACATAAGCAAAGCTTATATATAGAGAGAGACTCCATTTGGCCTAGCCAATGTGGGACTATCTTTCTAGTTTTTAAAGGCCAAACACCAACATGTGTCGCAATATGGAAATATTTGAAGCATGTTAAGTGTTATATTAGAGTTATTAGTTATTGGGCTTTAGTCTCACATTGCTTAGAGTAATAGGAGAGGAGGTTAGCCTCTCCTATATATATGTAGTCTCTCTTCAATAAAGAAATCATCTATTTTATTCCATTCTACATGGTATCAGAGCCATAGAAGGAAGAAAAAAAAATTCCACAACAAAAAAATTCCCCCCCCTTGGCCGACCCCCCCTCTGCCCCCCTTTGGCCGACCCCCCTTGTTGTCCAGCCCCCCCCCCCCCCCCCCCCAGTCCCCCCTTTCGCCGCCCCCCTGCTCTTCGCCGACCTCCCCTTGTGCCCCCCCCTTCGCCGACCCCCCCGCTGCCCTCCCTTCGCCGACCCCCCCGCTGCCCTCCCTTCGCCGACCCCCCTCCCCCCTTCGCCGATCCAGCCCCCCCTGTCCGGATCTGCTTTGTAGACCCCCGGTTCCCTCCCCCTTCCCGGATCTGCTATGCAGACACCCGGCTCCCCCACACTCCGGATCTGCGGCGCAGACATCAGGTTCTCCCACACCCCGGATCTGCTGTGCAGACACCCGGACCCCCCTACGCCCCGGATCTGCTGTGCAGACACCCGGATCACCCACGATGGCTCAAAACCCTAACATTTTCCATCAGCCACCACACACCCTCCGAACCCTACTTTTTTTAAAAAAAAAGAGAAAAAAAAAGTCAGTGGTCAAATGCTTTATTCCTAGATTAAGTCGTTTGGAATTAACAAATGCTTTTTCCTACCCTGATCTTCACATCCAAATCTACACAGAGAATGATCGTATTTTCTCCTGTGTCCTGACGTGTTCACTTTATATGTGCACGTCGGTGTTGACCACGTTTATAGCACATTCGTAAAGTTGGTGTGATTTTTGGGGTTAGAAAGAACTCGCGACGGTTGCTTCCATTTCAGGATGACAGATTCGAAGACAGATGATGGTAACGGTGTCAGCAACACGACGAGCACTGGCACGACGATCTCTTTGACTCGACTTGTCGATCGTCGATTGGACGGTCCAGATGGTTACTCAACATGGCGGAAGAAAGTTGAGAAAACACTTCGTGGGATGCGGCTATCTAAACATTTGACTGACAGCACTCCGGCGACGACTGATCCCACATTTGAACAGTGGGAGATGGATGATAGTCGACTGTTTACACAGTTGATGAACTCCATGGAACCGTCCGTCGAGGACATGGTTCAAAACACGGACACGGTCAAGGAGCTATGGGAGGTCCTAGCAACGGCGTTTGATGGAAAATGCGACTTGTCTCGCATATACGACTCGGTTGTTGGCGTTTACCGAGCAACTCAAGGAGACAAGTCTCATAAGGACCACTTCCGATCCTTCAAGGCTATGGTGGATGAAATTGATCGTGTTCTTCCTCTGACGTCGGATATCAATGAAGCTCGGGCTCAACGCGAGCAGCTTCATGTTATGGCATATCTTGCATCTCTCCGTCCTGATGCGGACTCGGCTCGATCCCAGATCATTGCTGGATCTGATGTCCCATCTTTGATGGAGGCCCACTTCCGTATTCTTCGGGCCGCAAAGGTGGTTGAGACCACTCCGGGAGATACTCCTGCTGATCAATCTGCCCTTGGTAGCGCTGCCCGTCCTGGCGTTCGTGGTGGGCGTGGTGGACGACGAGGTGGTCGGACTTATGGTCGCGATGGCGGACGCGGCAATGGTGGTCGTGATGGGGGACGACTACGAACATGCTTCCACTGTGGCCAACAAGGACATTTCCAGTGGCAGTGCCCTAAAGCTCCTGTTGCCAATATTACTTTGGATGCTACCGATAATAGCGTTCGTTCGGTTCAGAAGAGCGACGATTCTTACGCAGAATTTCTTGAGTTCCAGGCTCAACGTCGTGGTGAAGCATCAACGTCTGGTTCCACAGTCGGATATTCCGTAGCATGCATAGTAAAATCCAAGCAGTGGGTAATTGACTTTGGTGCATCCTCACACATGACTGGTGACGCAGGTATGATACATGATTATGTACCTGTCCGTCGTGCTTCTGGCATTACTGTTGCCAATAGCGGTTCTCTGGTAGTCCGCGGCCATGGAAGTGCCACTCTTTCTCCCGGACTGTCACTTACCTCTGTTCTACTTACTCCTGGGAATCCGTTCAATTTACTTTCTATCAGTCAACTTACTCGTGAACTTCATTGCTCGGTAACCTTTTTTCCTGATAATTGTGTTTTTAGGACCTGACAACTGGGAAGACTATTGGTAAGGGGCATGTGGCTGGAGGCTTGTACCTGTTTGACGCAACTCCTTCTGTTGTTTGTGCAAGCATGAAACTTGATCCGGTCGAGTTACATTGTCGGTTAGGTCATCCATCGTCTCCAGTTCTCCAGAAAATGTATCCATCTTTAGCTATTTCCTCTTCTTTTCATTGTGAGCCATGTAGTTTAGCTAAGCATCATCGGATTTCTTATCCGGTGAGTCCAAATAATCTTGCAACCGCTCCTTTTGAGTTGGTGCATTCTGATATATGGGGACCTTGTCCGACTGAATCTGTAATAGGTTTTAAGTACTTTGTCACGTTTGTCGATGATTACTCACGTGTCACTTTTATTTATTTAATGAAAAGTCGCGCGCTGAATTATTTAACATCTGGTGTAACTTTCATGCCGAGATAACTACACAATTTGGTCTTCCAATCAAAACCTTTTGGAGTGACAATGGTCGTGAGTATTTATCTCGTGATCTTGATAAACATCTGGTCAGCAACGACATCATCCACCAAACCTCTTGTGCGTACACACCACAACAAAATGGTGTAGCCGAACGCAAGAATCGTCATTTATTGGAAACAACACGTGCTCTTATGTTTCAAGCACGTACTCCCATGAGATTTTGGTCGGATGCGGTCCTTACAGCTTGTTATCTTATTAATCGCATGCCGTCGTCAGTTCTCCAATGGTAGCACTCCCTTCTCTAGGCTCTTTCCTGGAAGAGAGCCGTTTCCTCTGCCTCCCCGCATCTTTGGTTGCTTATGCTATGTTCGGGATATCCGACCAATCCTTTCTAAATTGGATCCTAAGGCTATACAATGTATTTTTCTTGGGTATCCTAAAGATCAGAAAGGGTATCGGTGTTTCTCTCCTGTCTTAAAGCGATATTTTTTCACTCGGGATGTTACCTTTGTCGAAACAAAATTTCCTCCGTTCCCCCAATCAACAGGTCCGGCTCCCCTGATCTATCCCGAAGAAGATTTTTTGTTGTTTCCTCCTCGAACACAACAACCCCCCGTACGGGTGCCCTCCCTTACCGAGCCAGTCTCCCGGGATGATGGTCCACATACACCGATAAAGCCATTAACGACATCAACCACATAATCTTCCTCCTCTGGTTCCACCAGCAGCTCCGGCTCCAGTGAGCTGCCTCCATCTGTCCCTCCAGCAGCTCCACGAATTCCGCCAGCAGCTTCGGCGATTCCGCCTCCAGAACGTCCTCGTCGTGCATGTCGAGATCATACCTTGTATGTTAACAACTACAAAGGACTTACCAGTCACACTCAGTCTCTGGTAGCTACTATTGATGTGATTCAGATCCCCAAGACCGCTGAGGAGGGTCTCCGACATCCTGGTTGGCATGCTGCTATGCACGAGGAGATGAAGGTTCTCCAGGAGAATCATACCTGGGACTTAGTCGATCTACCTCATGGTAAACAGGCAGTCGGCTACAAATGGGTGTTCACGATTAAGGTGAAACCGGATGGCACTCTTGACCGATTGAAAGCTCGTCTGGTGGCCAAAGGCTACTTTCAAACCTATGGTGAGGATTACTTCGAGACTTTTTCTCCTGTGGCCAAAATGATGTCCGTTCGTGTCCTCATGGCCTTGGCCATTCGCTATGACTGGCCTTTACTTCAACTCGATATAAATAATGCTTTCCTACACGGGTATCTTGATGAAGAAGTATATGTGATGCAACCTCCCGGATTCGTTGCAAGGGAGGGTAAGGTGTGTCGTCTAAGGAAGGCCCTCTATGGCCTGAAACAATCACCTCGTGCATGGTTTGGTAGATTTACACAGGTGGTTACTCAATTTGGAATGTGTCAGTCGAAGAAGGACCATTCAATCTTCTATCGACACACATCTGCTGGAAGAATACTTCTTGATGTCTACGTTGATGATATTGTAATCACGGGAGATGACAGCCAGGGTATTGCAAGTCTCAAGAAGTTTCTTGGAGAACAATTTCAAACCAAGGATATGGGATCCTTGAACTATTTCTTGGGCATTGAAGTCACACGGGGTAAGCGGGACATTGTAATGTCTCAAAGAAAATATGTACTGGATATACTAAATGATGCAGGCATGATGCAAGCATGATACAAGCAAAGGGAGCAAACTCACCTATGGATCCAGGGGCAAAATTACTTCCAGACGAAGGAGTCCTGATGACAAATCCAGATCAGTATCGTCGAGTGGTTGGAAAACTCAACTACTTGGCAGTCATGACGCGTCCGGATATTTCTTTTGCAGTAAGCGTCGCAAGTACATTCATGGCTTCTCCAAGAGTTCCACACTGGCAGGCAGTTCTTAGAATTTTGTGTTATCTAGTAAAGAATCCAGGGAAAGGAATTCGAATGGAGAATAATGGACACACTCGCATTGAGTGTTTTACTGATGCTGACCGGAGGACAAGTTTGACAGATAGACGGTCTACATCTGGCTACTCAGTATTTGTTGGCGGAAATCTAGTATCATGGAAAAGCAAGAAACAAAGTGTGATAGCACGCTCAAGCTCGGAAGCAGAATATCGAGCTATTGCTCATGGCACGTCAGAGATATTATATATGAAGCATCTCCTACAAGAACTGGAAGAAGACGCAGGATCTCAAGTGACAGACCTATGGTGTGATAACCAATCTGCTATTCACATTGCCACCAATCCAGTATTTAATGAACGAACGAAGCATATTGAAATTGACATTCATTTTATTCGTGATGAATATACAAAAGGAGTGATAAAGTTTCAACATGTGCGGACCGGCGACCAGATAGCTGATATCTTCACAAAGCCTCTTCTGGGTCCCCGGGTTCAATTTTTATGTAACAAGCTGGACATGATTGACATCTATGCTCCAGCTTGAGGGAGGGTGTTAAGTGTTATATTAGAGTTATTAGTTATTGGGCTTTCGTCCCACATTGCTTAGAGTAATAGGAGAGGAGGCTAGCCTCTCCTATATATATGTAGTCTCTCTTCAATAAAGAAATCATCTATTTTATTCCATTCTACAAAGCATAATTGTGGATGATTATTATTATCTATTGTTCACAAATACTCATAACAGGTTGGAGTTGAAGCTTGAAAACAGGGTAGTTGCCGCATAGTAAATCATAACAAGAGCTATTCCTGCATGTTGAGACGTAGGGGTGTTGTCCTTTTCTTTTACTGTGGTGACCTATGTCACAAAACTAGAAGGCTTCTTGCTTCTTCCACCTCCACAACCACCAACTTGTGGAGTTATATCGAGCTTCTAGGATTTTCCGTGCCGACATCTATGCCATTGCCATTATCGCGTCTACTACCATGGCTGTCTTGGATTTCGTCAATATGTAGATCATTTGCTTTCAAGCTTCCAGCGTTGCGTGATTCACTTGGAGGTGAAGTTTGAAGGGGAAATGATATCGCACCAATGGTTTGATTTCGAGTTAGAATCAAGTTGAGCCTAGTTATTTGGGTTTTAAATGTTTAATTTTTTTTAGATAGAATTAAGAAGGTTGAGGTGTAATATTTTGTTTTTACTTAGCTTTATCGTGTTTAACATACCTATATAAAGGCACGCAACAACCTATTTCAATAGAGATTGATTGGAAATCATATCAAGAGCTATCCCTGCATTATGAGACATAGGGATGCTTTACCAACATCATTTTTTTGTACTGCGGTGACCTATGTCACAACATTAGAAGGCATCTTGCTGCTTCCACCTCCACAACCACCAACGATATCGTGGAGTTATATTGAGCTTCTAGGATTTCCCGTGCCGACATCTATGCCATTCTCGCGTCTACCACCATGACCGTCTTGGATTTCGTCAACATGTAGATTATTTTCTTTCAAGCTTCAAGCGGTACATGATTCACTTGGAGGTGAAGTTTGAAGTTTGGGAAATGATTTGGGACCATCGGTTTGATTTCGAGTTAGAATCAAGTTTAGCCTAGTTATTTGGGTTTTAAATGTTTACTTTTTTAGATAAGATTAAGAAGGTTGAGGTGTAATCTTTTGTTTTATTTAGCTTTATTGTGTTTAGAGTTTTTACATTCCTATATAAAGGCATGCAACAAGCTATTTCTGTAGAGATTGATTGGAAATAAATAAATTAAAGTTTCTTGAGAGATCGAATACCCTAATTTATATTTCCTTTATCTTTATCTCCAAACTATCTACCTCCATAATGTCTTGCCTTACTGATTTATGTTTTATTATCAAATAACCATTGTTGTTCTAGTGCTGTTGTTTTGGTGCCAAAAGGAGCAACGGGCATGCAACCTTACATTCACGTGCCTTGTCGATAACCATAAATTTTGACGACCGCCGATGCTCCCAGAACTCACAAACGAGTTTGCATTCCTGCCATGTCTCAAAATTCGGTCGATCGATTGGATAGCCAACCGGCCATCCGATTGGCCTGGTTCAGAACTTCAACCAATTACACATATACGACATGACGCGGTAAGGATAATACGTCACAGACACACCTATTTTGTTGTCCTAGTGTATTTTGGTGTGTCTGAGTTGTGTCCAATACGTGTCCGACACAACCTACATTTTTGGAGTGTGTGCGCTTTGTAGGTTCCTTCAATTTGGTAAATTTTTCCAGAAACCATACTATATTCATTTGCTCAATTATGCAACTATTTCTAGGGTTTTGTGTAGAGTCCCTTTCTTTGCTAATCCAATTTCGGAATCACCGGTAGCGAAAAAGGAACTCCCATTGTGTAGCTTAGATTCACATAATATTTACTGCAGAATGTGACCAATGGAAATGAATCAACTATCTTCTTTGTAGTGGAGCTCAACACTTACCTTATCTTGAGGAACTACTCTTGAGGAATTCTTGACCTAGCCAGCTCTACTTGAGGAAGAACTCCCTAGCTTTGGTTGCTACTGTTTGTGCCGAGCACGAATAGACTTTGGAGAGGAAAGATGGAAGGCGTCGTCGGAACGTGGAACGGTGGACATAGAAAGAACTCCAAAAGTTCCCTGTCAACCATTTTCCCTTCTACGCACTTTGGGCGGGCTTGCATTATAATAATTTTCTTTTGCAAATTAATCTTTAACACCCTTAACTTCATGTTATTCAATTAGCGAGTCATCCATATAGGGTCCTTCGGTCTTGTCCTGCGACACTATGGTTCCTCATTGTTGCCTTCTCTATGATACTGATTCTTGCTTGGAGTCCAGACTAGGTTGGTATGCAACAAACATGTATGATTTTCTTGGGCTACATAAATTTTATTTGAACTTGCATGAGTAATGGTTCTCCTACTTTGTACAGCAAAGAATCCTCAGCAGGTTTTTGATCCTATACCTATAAATTAATAGCAGATAATATATCTTTCAAAAATCTACTATTACCTTGTTTATTTTTTTTGGAAATCCTCAAAAAAGTTAAAAATTTATGTCCTCCATTTGAAATGTCTTCTCGGCAGTTTCTATTTCTTTATTTCTTTTTTAACTTGGCTTTTATAAGATGAAGTAAAAGAAGAAAGCATTTCATGCCTGCTGTCTTGCACTAATATGTTATGCAACTTCTGAGTTTGAAGTTGTAACCGCTCTACTTGCTTTGTTTAAACATGTATGTGCTTTCTACATAAGCATAGTGAAGATATATTTCCATGAGATGTATGTTTTGATTTTCTTCATCACCTGAAGTTGCATAACTGCAGGTTTTAAACTGTCATGATTCAGTCATTTATATACTGGCACCTTTGAGTTATGCTATTGTTTATGGATGTTCGGATGCCACTGTTGTTCTTGGTGCTATTGGTAAGGTATGTCTAATGCTATCATAATTTCACTCTATGATGCAACTCATATTAAAATGTTAAAAGTTCTATTGGCTCTTGTTTTATTTTATTTAAGCATTAAGTAGTTTCTAGTATTAATATTTAAACTGAGTAGTTCATTTCTGCTCATGACTGGTCTAAAGCACTTACTTTCTCTCTATTGCCTTCTGTACATCGGTACTTGTGCTGTGAAATGTACGATGCAACTTTTTTTGGTTACTTTTGTCTTTTGTTAATTTTGCCTGTTATAATAGATTGGATAATTTGCTAAAGGTGCACCTTTTTTTTTTACTTAGATCCGGAATTTATGTAGCAAGTGCAATTGTTTTTTATTCATCTGGTCTGTAAAAGTTCTTATTTCTTCTTGAATTTGTTTTCCATCCTGCTCGTTTTCTACTATGGTGCTATTTTGGTAGGTCTTCTTCACAGTATCCTACTATGTTTTTGCAGATTGTCTATTGTGTTACCACTACATTTGGAAATACTTCTCTTTTTGTTTTTTGGTTTAAGGTGTCAGAGAGTATGCTATGGATATTGTATCGTATCCTCTTACCTCTTGTCTACAATATTTTCTAGTCTAATGAAACTAAGATAGTGCACCTTGGTTACATGAGTTTAAGTGGCTAAAAAAAGTACCCACCAAGTGGCCTTTCAGGTTTTATGGCAAGGCCATCTCTTGCTTATAACTTAGCTTGGCTAGGAATTTTGGCACTAGGCCAGAGGGTTGATGTCATGGTGCTCAATTCTTTTTAGCTTTCTCATGCTTTACTGGCAACCAATTGATGACAGAAGCTCATATAAAGATGATGATTGAGTAAACTTATTTTTTGGCCTTATATTAACTTTTTGATTTAGTTTTATATATTTGAATGTATTTATCTTGAGGTGCCAAGTAAAATTTAGACTTTAATGTTCAGACACATGTAGTCTTTGGTTGTCCTAGACTTTTGAATTGGTTGCATTATAGGTATATATGGTTTGCAGTATCGCTCGATACCAATCAGATACGGCTGATATCAATAAGATTTGGCATGTCCTGATCAGATACCAACCGCTATCGTTACCGACTAATACTGACATTGGGGGTCCCTTTCCAGTTGATTCGATAAAGAAAATTGAATGAAAAAGATCAGTCAGTAAGGATGTAAAAGCATGTAAATGAAAACTTATTTATTGTAGGTAAACCAATCATCAAAGTTGACTATTATTTCATTCAATTTCAAAACTACTAAGAAACAACAGAGACAATACTTAAAATTTTGTCTAAATATACAAAATATTTTTTCTAAACATTTAATAATTTATTAATAATTATTTGTTTTCCAGTACCAAAAATCGGATACTTCGATCCGAAATTACCGATAATGTCGATACCGCCGATACCGATACTCATCGGAAGGGCCCAATACTGATTTCGATTCCGATACAGAGGTTCAAAGTATTGGTATCAGAATCGATATCAGACCATTCCTATGAGTATCGGGATCTGCAGTTTCGGATCGCAGTATCGAATTTTTTTATCGGAAAGAAAACAATTATTAATATATTATTAACATTTTAGAAAATATATTTTATACATTTCGGCAATATTTTAAGTATTTTCAAGTGTTGTTTCTTAGTAGTTTTGAAATTGAATGGTATAGAAGTAGTCAACCTTGTCGATTGGTTTACATGGTTTATATGCGATAGATAGGTTTTCTTCTTTTACATACTTTTACAACCTTATACTTTTTACCCTTGCCGATTGGTCCTTCTCGTTTAATTTTCTTTGCCGAATTGACCGAAAAGAAACTACAATGTTGGTATCGGTCACTATCGGGTATCGGTTGGTATCGGACCGGGACATGCCAAACCGTATCGGTATCGGCTGTATGGGCAAACTATGCTGCAAACCATGGTATATAGATCTAAAGGTTTCAATAGTCTTGATAGTGCCAACTAGGGCTGTAAATGATTGGGTCCATGTTGGGTTTATGTATTGTCCTGATTCTGTAGTGAATGATTGGGTCTAATCTATATCCTTTGTAAATGATTATGATTTATGCCTCTGAAAAATCAAAAGCTGATATTGTTTAGCCATACAATAGAATCAAAATTCTTGTTGTCGGGGGGAAGTGAATCAACAAATGCATGGAAGGAAGAGCCTCTTTTTTGTCATCCAGCTTAAGTCAGTACAGAGAAGCCATCGTTCAATGCGAAGAAGCTCTATTGCTTGAAAGTTTTCATTGCGGTGATAAGGCCACCTTCATTTAAATAAAGCAAGAAACATTCCTCTCTTCTCAGTGCGTTCGTTTCATTTTGATTATTTACCATTTCACTTGGGAGCCTTTTTGGATCGCAGAAAGTCCATGGAAAATTGTCACTTTCGGAAACTAGGGAACATCCATCTAGCTTATGTGTTTTGTTTGGGGGCAGTGGAGGAAGTTGCTAGTAATGAATGCATATAAGAGTATTGCGCCCCCCCCCCCCCCCCCCCCCTCTCAAACCATTGCTCAGTTTGGAGGAAGTGGTCAGAAACCTTTTTTTTCTTCTTCTTCTTCTTCTTCTTCTTCTTCTTCTTCTTCTTCTTTATATTCTCCTCATTTTCTAATTAATTTAGTTTAACTTAAGAAAATATTAATTAGTAATTAAGATAATATTAATAAGAAATAGTAATTAATGGTAATATAAGAAAATAATATCATAATCGAATAATTATCATATAAGTTAGTAAAAAACATAATTTAAAGAAATAGTTAGGATTTAATAATATTATTGTATATATATTATAAAAACTAGTATATATGCACATGTGCATTGCACGTATTTCATACTACTTGGGAAGTGCAACTAATAGTCTTTTAATTTTTTACTACTTGGGAAGAACAAACAATATTTTCCCTTAATTTTTTTTATATATACATAACTACCTAAC
Source organism: Iris pallida (assembly GCA_029216955.1). NCBI lineage: Eukaryota > Viridiplantae > Streptophyta > Magnoliopsida > Asparagales > Iridaceae > Iris > Iris pallida. Next base: position 11,635,852 of record JANAVB010018600.1, on the reverse strand, counting down.
TATCGATGTTAAACTTATTAAATAATTTTAATTAGTAAACATAAATAATGACATTTTGGAACAAAATCTTCCACGGTGGAGCTCAATTTTTCTTATTGTATGGTAGTATAGATTTATATTCTTAATACAAATGTTACTATTATATTAGTTAACTAATTCTTGAAATATTATTCTTGACATTACTATTATCATATTATTATAAGTAATTAAGATAGTTGATTAATATTCATAAAAATAATAATTAAGATATGAAAATTAATGACTAACTATCATATTAGTTAGATAGTTAATTAATGTATAGTAATTAGTAATGGCGCGACGATAAAGCTACTTGCATCCTAGAGGATATATATATATATATATATATATATATATATATATATATATATATATATATATATATATATATTTGGAAAAAAGGGTAAATTTTATTCCAAAGGAAAAGCCATAATCTTACAACATACAATCTGAGTGAGACTCCCACTCATCAATTCTCCATAGCATTTACATCAAACTCAATGTTATCGAGAATGCCAACCGGAGGGGTGACCAGCCCCTCAAAGATCCAACGGTTTCGCTCCCGCCATACATGCCAAACCGAAGCAGCCAGACGAACTCTGGCTGTTCGGAACCAATTCTGCCCTCGACCTCTGCTATCTCGGATCACCGGGATGATATCCCCAGTACCTTTCCCGGAGGCGCATACTCCCAACACACGACCCTGCTCCGACCAGATCTGCCATGCCATAGCGCACTCGAAGAAGATATGCTTTATAGATTCAGGCTCCAAACAGCAAAGCACACACTTGGGATCCGGAACCGGCACACCAAACGAACTCAGGCGATCTCTAGTCAAGAGGCGGCCCAGTAGAAGCTTGTAAACACACAACTGCATCTTCCTGGCCAGACCCTTGCACCAAATGAACTCATAATCGGGACTCAGAGGGAAGGTACGTCGGATAAGGTTGTAGCAGCTACGGAATTGGAACTCCCCAGTTCCCGAAGATGCATCTGTCGGCTCCCAAATCCACCGATCCGCAGGCAAAGCCGGATAAATGACTGTAGACATAATGATCTCACCCAGCTCCTCAGTGAACCGATAGGAATCCGACCTCCACTCCCCATTACGAATAATCGGCTACACGTCAGACCACGCATGTCCTCCTGATGAGTCGAAGCTCCCCTGATGTCCAACATCGAACGCCGATCTAGCCAAGGATCCCGCCAGAGGTCCGTACCCGACCCATCCTTCAGGACCCTCCGGATAGAAGACTTGAGCACCCCCCTGTGTCGCAGGATAGTCTTGAACGTGACTGAATGGTTATTGTCGGTAGAACACGTCCAAAAGTTGCCCTGCTTCACGTATCTGCTGTGCATCTAGTCCGCCCAGAGAGACTCTCCGCTGATGAATCTCCAGGCCAGCTTAAGCGCAGAAGCCTTCCTAATCTCCAGCAACGGCCTGAGCCCCACTCCTCCCTCCTTCCTGGGACGACAGAGCTGCTCCCAGGAGATCGCATGCATACCCCCCCTCTAAATGAAATCAGCATAGAGTCGCTCCACTCGTCGCATAGTGGCCACAGGGAGGAGGATGGACTGCAGCCAGAAATGGGCCACAGCCGAGATCACCGATCTGACCAGCTCAATGCGTCCGCCAAAAGACAAACCGGCGGCCTACCAACCTTCTACTCTCCTTTGGACATACTCCACCAAACTATGGCAGTCCTGATCCCGTGCATAGTTGACTGTGAGAGGCACTCCTAAGTAACGTACCGGAAGATCACTCCTCGCGATACCCAGCACATCAGCCCGCTCCTCCTTCCGGGTACACAGGGAGCTGAAGTAGACCCTACTCTTATCCCTGTTCATCTGGAGACCCGAAAAGGACTTCAACTCTTCCATAATAGCCGCAAGCGTCTGCAACCCCTCCGTCGAAGGCTGGATGAAGACTAGCAGGTCATCCGCATAAATAAGATGAGTAACTGGAGGGTCCATCCTCCGAAACAGAGGAACCAGCTGTCCACGGTGCACTGCCAGATCCATCAAGCAAGTAAAGTATTCCATAACAAGCGTGAACAGGTAAGGGGACAGAGGGTCCCCTTGCCTAAGCCCACGGTTGCTCTGGAAGTACCCATAAGGAACACCCTGGATGAGAACAGAGAAAGTAGGGGACGTAATGCACTCCCAGATCAACGTAACCCAGTGCTCCGCGAAACCCATGGCGGTCATCAGATGACAGAGGAAGTCACGATTGACCATGTCATACGCCTTCCTCAGATCCAGTTAAACACATGCTTTCTCCCCTCCGGGTCTGCTAAATCCTCTCACCATCTCATGAGCCAGGAGGCTGTGCTCTGCGATCGACCTCCCCTTGATGAACGCAGCCTGATTCGGAGATACCAGGTCCTGCATGATCCCCTCCATCCGCCGGCACATAAGGTGCGTAATTATCTTATAAAGATAATTACAACACGCAATAGGTCTGAAATTCGCCAATGTTGTCGCTCCCTCCTTCTTTGGCACCAAGGTCAGAAAAGTATGATTCAGTTCTTTCAGAAGCTTCCCTTTGGTGAAGAATTCCTGCACCACCTCCACGACCTGATGCTTCAGGATGTCCCAATGTCTTTTGAAGAAATCACTGCTGAAGCCATCCGGACCAGGAGCCTTGTTGGGATCCGCCACCTTGATAATAGATTCCACCTCCTCCAACGTCACAGGAACAAGGAGAATGCCATTTCCATATGGGGTCACCAGTCTCTTCGTAACAACATCTGGAAACACAGACAGGTAGTCAGTCTAGAAATATAACTCAGAATAGTACCTGACCGCCTCGTCCTGGATCTCAGCCGGGGTCCCCACCAGAATACCATATGCATCGAGAAGCTGGAAGATGTGATTCCTATTCTGTCTCGTCCGGATAACATCATAGAAGAACTTGGAGCAACGGTCGCCGTCCTTAAGCCAGGAACATTTGGCCCGCTGTGCCGAGCTAATCTCCTTCTGCAGCCTCAGGATGTTGACTTCTCCGATCAGCTCCTTCTCTCTAGCCGCCAAGTCCCCATTGAGCATGTCAGCTTGCATATCCAGCTGTAAGGTCCGCAGCTCCACTTCCTTATCTTCTAAGGTGGACTTGGGCAACCCCTTCACCCAACTCCTTAGAGCTCTCTTCGTGGCCTTAAGACGACGAACCAGGCGGAACTGAGCCGTCCCCTCCTGACCGCTAGTAAGCCCCTCTGCGACAGCCTCTAGGTATCCCTCCGATAGATACCAACTGTTGTTGTACCGGAACGGACGGGACTTTCCAAGAGCCCGAGCAGTGAAGCCAACCCTGATGGGGGAATGATCGCTCGTCCCAGCGGCCAGGCCCTCAGCCGAAGTGTTGGGGAAGTGACGGAACCACTCCCCATTGCCCAGGGCTCGATCAAGCTGACAAGCAACCCTGTTATGAGTTGCTTTGTTATGCCAAGTCCAGATGAAGCCTGAGCGAGACAATCCCCGAAGCCCCGCAAGCAGGAGGCATCTCTGGAAATCATAGAGGATAGAATCTGGAACCGGACGACCCCCCCAGCTTCTCCCCTTGATGCAGAAGGGCATTGAAGTCTCCGATCAAGAGAAGAGGAAAGCACGACGAGTCAGCAATAGAAGAAACCCGGGAGATGTCGCTCCATAGGGACTCCTGTCTCCTTCTGTCATTGTGGCCGTAGACAGCCTCCAGCAAGAACCGGAGGTCGCCCTTGTTCACGAAGGAGATGGCAATCAACTGCTCCGTCATCAAGATTAAATCACCATCCCAATTCTTCGAGTTCCAGCGAACCCAAATTCTGGCCATGTCACATAGAGCCAGGTTGTGCAGTTGGGCCCAATGAGAAGGGGTCCGCCGAGCAAGAGTCATCTCACCTTTTATTTTGGATTCTAATATAACAGAAATGTCACATTTCTCTCTGTGGAACACCCCACAAATCTCTCTCCACCTCCCTAGCGAACACGCCTCCCTCACATTCCAGGCGATAATGGCCATTAATTAATGAGAGGTGGGGTCCCCCTGAGAAACAACCGGTTCAGCACATGGGAAAAGTGCCGCATCCGTCGCTAAGGAATCCTCCTCCATCCCAGTCGGAACCGCCTGTTGGAAAGCGACCTGAGATAGAACCAACGCCCAGGCAGGGTTGTCAACACACACCGGCTCCTCTCTGTCAGTAGTATGTCCCTCTACCCTGGAGGGGCCATCCCTCAGCAGGCCGACAGCGCGTCTCTTCCTACAGTAAACCTGTCCTCTAGACGAACCGCCATCCCCTCGTGCCTCAATCTCCGACGCCACCATACCTCTAGTGACTATGCTACTTAGCCCCTGGCAAGTGGTCATCGCCCCACTCGTGGGGGCAAGCTGAGTGGATACAACGAGGCTCAAACCACCATCACTCACAGGATGAGTAACCTCTCCCTCCAAGACCTCTGCTCCACTATCATCTCTGATATCCATATCGCAGGGAGCTTCTGTAGCCTCACTAAGAGGGATAGTAGGCTCCATCGGATGTCCAACCTCCGAACACGCACTGGCCAGATGCCCGAAACAGGAACAACGTGAACAGGTAGGTGGGACCCATTCATATTCCACCTTCTGGGTAAGCACCTCCCCAGAAGGGATCTCATATTCCACCACCTTCGGAAGCTCCCCCCTGTCCGAATCTCCACAAAGATCCTCGCATACATCAACCGCGTCCGAAAGGCAGTAGCGTCATCTGCCTTGATCGGGGTGCCCACCAAGCTGGCTAGCCGCATCAACAAAGGTATGCTCTAAAACTTGACTGGGAACTTAGGGAAGCGAATCCATACAGGGATGGCATTCAGAACTTCCCTCTCACATCGAAGCTCCGGGGTCCACTCCTTGAGAATGATCAGTCTGCCATCGAACGTCCAGGGGCCTCCTTGGAGAATCCGAGCGACATCCTCCGCCAGTCCGAACTTCACATAGTAGAAGCCGTTCTCGCGGGCATAGAACTCCATACTCCCCTTAGGCTGCCAGACACGAGCTGCATATCCCCGGATCTGTCCGTAGAAAGGCTTGTTGCCTAAGACATACAGGACGATAGTATTCTCCCAGTATGCTGTCACCTTCTGGATCTCCTCCGCAGGGAAAGAGGCCTGAAAAATCCCTCCCTACCTTGATCGGCGGGACGTACTCCATCGATGTGGGGGTTTTCGGCCCCACAGGTTTGCAGATCTCAGCCCAGGATCGTCCAGCAGGCCGAGTGGTCGTTCCAACAGTCCTCGGGCCAACCTCCGTCCGAGGAGTCCCAGATCCCTGAACATCCAGATCCACCACCTTGCTCTTCCCCTTGGCCGCCGCGGTTGCCTTCGGCTGCCAACCCACCGATCTCCCAGAAGACGCCCCCGGACCCCGGGCAGATGGACGAGACCCTGACCCGTTCTGACGGCTATCAGGATGACGATCCCTAACCATACCCTGTCCGCCTCCCGTCTTTCCTCCGGTCTTCGTCACACGACGGCGCGTAACCGTCGTCCATCCATCACCCTCCATTTGGCTCCCCATAGATTCAGAGCCTGCTCCGAATTCAAAGTTCGGGTTAATAGGGCCACCCCGCAGCGAGTCCGATCCCCCCGACACCGAACGGATGCCGCCCGATCCTCCTCCCGATGTGCCCGCCCCCCCCCCCCCCCCCACCCACCGCCTGGGGGGGGGGTCGCCGACTTCCCTGGGGGTCCACCTGACCCCCGCCCCTGTGCTCCCGCACCTCCCCCCACCGCCTGGGTGTGGGGGGGGGGGGGGGGGGGGAGCAGCCGCGCGCGCCAACGTCCGGGGGTCCGCCCGACCCCCCTGATCCTTCTCCCCCACCCCCCCCTCCGCCTGGGGGGGGGGGGCACCGTCCGTTGCTCCCGGCGGCCGCACCCCGCCTGCAAGTAGATCCGGCGGCCGCCGGGGGGGGGGGTGCCGCGCGGAAACCCTAGGTCGTCCGAGTCGCCTGGAGCTCCCATCCGGTTTTTTTTTGAAACTATATATATATATATATATATATATATATATATATAAGGTGTAAGGTTTTGTACATCATCTTGACTCTCCCTAGACTTGTGTAAGAAGGAGCCTCGTGGCACTGGAAGACCCTTTTTTTAGTAAAATACTTCTCCACTTTCATGTATCTTCCGTATTAGCTATCCAAACACCAAAATCGAAGGAGGGGGGGTGGTGGTTGTGGGGGTAAGAAAGGGGATTAAAGTGGTGGAGTTTTGCCATTTGGTTTAGTGTTTTACCACCTGGATTCCAACCCCCCCCCCCCCCCCCCCCCCCTTTTTTTTTTTCTACCATCTAGTAATCTACTTTTCCATTTCTCTATAACTTCCATATTTTCTATTCAAACACCTAAATAGGATGGTTGGGGCAAGAAAGAAGATTAAAGTGGTTTGAAGTTTCACCACCTAGATTTCAACTGTCCATTTTTCCTTCCACCTCCTTCAATCCAAAGATGACCTAGACGATCTAGTTCAAATTCACCATTAGTCCTGTTGTCAGAAGCTATGGGACATGCAACCAGATGAGTGTTACCATATTTTTGTTAGTTGGATGCATCAAGTTTCAAGTTTTGAAACATGTAGAGAATGAGGATTGGACATGTTTTTTTAGTAAAATCAGGGGTTATTTGGGTAGGTGTGAGCGAGAAGTAGGAAAGTAGAGGGCCATGTTTGGTTTGAGGAAGGTGGAGAGGAAGGTGAGGCTGTAATCATGATAGAAGAGATCATGGCCTCCCTTGCCCCCCCCCCCCCCCCCCCCCCCCACCCCTTTCACCATTTCCACGCACTTTCTTTTGAGAGGATGCGGGGTGGAACTTGGCTTTTTTGTCTCCCCATTTTTTACTAATAATTACTTAACTAATTAATAATATTCATTAATAACTAATTACTGTTATATTGAAAACTTAATAACTAAGATTCTTGATATATTAGGAATCAATATAATTAATTAAATATTAATAGATATTATTGACTAATATTAATACTAATTAATATTAATAAATAAGTAATAAAGATAATTTATTTTAAGCAGTTCATAAAATTAATTAATGTTAAGTAATCTATTATTCTAAACTCATAGTTAAGATATCTAATTAGTGTTAACTGGCTTATAATGTTAGCTAATATTAACCTATTAAGATAGTTAATTATTAAAAATAGTACTAAATAACGCATAAGTACTTGTATTAGTTAGTATATCATAATTAATTAATAAGATTATTTTGTTCGTATCAATTATTAATAGTTAAATTAATATTAAATTATATAATTAGTATTACTAATTGATTATCAATTTAGTTAGATAATTAATTTTAGTCTTTAGTGATATTACAATGTACACTTTCCCACCTCCATTCTTCCACCTTCAATTCAAACACATTTTGGGAGAAGAGGGAGACAAGAAAGTGCATGAAAGTCCAAGCATATGCACAACATGGATTTGCACTTTCCCACTTCCCTTTCACCTCCCTCTATCTAAACAGCCCCTCAATGACAACTTGATATGCGCTATTAACTGATCAGAAATCGTAGTGCCTAGTTCTAGTTGGTGCTTGTGAATAAAAGATGCTCAGGCTAGACTGTATCCAACAAATAAGAGTAGTATGAATTATGAAACTATAGAGTCTCTCTCTCTCTCTCTCTCTCTCTATATATATATATATATATATATATATATAGATTGGCCTTTTACAGATTTAGTTGATACAATACTTAGCAGAGGTTTGTAAAATGATCTCACAAGGTCACGTGCTAGTAGACACTTGTCAACTATGCTCCTTGTATAAAATTAGTTTGATTGAGTGAGATTAGTCCTGGAGGTCCAGGAGGAGCCTGTGGGCATGAGAATGGAGAATAATAGTTCACTGAAACTGAAGATGCAAGCTGTTGTCCTATCATATTTATGTAGAGTTCCATCTGACTATTTATTATCCTGGATGTACACTTTTTTATCCTATCATATTTATGTAGAGTTCCACCTGAGAAAGAGAAGAGTAGTTGATGAAACTGAAGGTATATTGGTTTGGAGGTGGGGATGAGGAAAGTAGTTCCATCTGACTATTTATTATCCTATCATATTTATGGGGAGGTCTAATGATTCAGGGGTGTCACACAGTCACAGTTGAAACAATGTTTTCGAAAGAGGATTGTGTCTTTCTATATACATTGATTGTATAAACTCAATGACGACTTGGTATGCCCTATTAACTGACGAGATCCCGAAATTCTAATGCCTAATCTCATAGATGCTTGTTAATTGTAGAAGAGAGACTATTCTTTTTTAAGTTGTCTTTATTAGTCTCTAGTTTTTACTCTCATATTGGATAGCTACCAAGAAGGGGCTTCAGCCTCATGTATGAATACCCTCTTATTCATCAAGTAAAATTAATCCATTCAGTTGACTATTTCCATTTCTCCACTTGGTATCAGAGAATAGGCTCTTTACCATCAAAACACTAGCCCGATCATAACCTACCAAATCCGTAGCCACAGCCGCTTGACCTTGATTCTCCTCAACTCAACTAGCCTTCATCTAAACCCGAAACCCTAACCCTAGCAGCTAGTAACCCGAAACCAATCCAACTCTTCTAAGACGAATCTTCATCTCTCTATTACAGAAGAAAACCTTTGTGGTCTCCGTTCAAGGCCTATTCTTTCTTCCACTCCACAATCCTGTTGCAGAATATATCACTACGTGCAGGTGCCTTCAAAAGCTTGTGAACACTCTCCAATTCTTTCATCCATTCCATAATCCTGTTACAGAAAAGTTCATTACGTGTGGATGTCTCTGAAAGCTTGTGAACACTCCAATTTGAAGCATATATGGATACTCCAAAACTGGTACCCGCTTCGTATCTTATCCGAGTCGTATACATATCGGACACACACGATGTGGACACTACAAAATACACTAAGACACTAAAATCTGTGGTCTGTCTCCATTTCCATATTGTGTTGTATCATATTTGTATCCATGCAATGTAGGTCTCCAACAGTTGCACACATTGTCTCTAATGTCCTACTCAGAAGCATTACAATACTCATAATGCATCAAAGTATTCTTTTGTTTTCATTTTGAGCGGGAAGCTTTATTTAGAAATTATTTTGACCACATATATATTCCTTCCATCCAGCTAAAACATTCCATCTCTCCCATCTCTTTCTCCTCCAACACACACCTATGCCAAATACAAATGAAGTTGCTGCTGCAGACAAACAAACTCCAGAAGTACTTCTCTAAATTAAATGATGTTTGTAGGAAGCTAATAAGTTGTTTAACTTTGTTCCATTAAATCTTCTTGCAGGAATACAAAGTTTTTCTTACATTCTCGTCTCTTATAGAACCCTTCTGAACAATAATCTTACTTGCCAAAAGTATTTATTTGTGCTGAAAAGATTATAAATACCATGGACTTTTGTGTGGGATGCATTTGGATTATTTTTTGCTCTTATTTTTGCTTTCTAATTTTTAGTTTCTTGGTCCAGATGCTTATGCTAGGTAAAGTTTTGTACATTGGATCATTGCTAGAGTCTGATAGTAGTTTCTTGGAAAAAATACCAACATGGTTCAAACATTTCTTCCTATGTTGCACGAGTACGGATACAGTAAAGGACACAATACGGGTACGGGATATGGGCATTTTCAAATAGGTTAAGTTTAATCATCTATTTTACACGAATACGGATACAAGTACGGACACGATACGGATATGCACCATTTCACTGTGTCCGTGCAACATAGATATCCTCATTCTGGCTATTAGTAAAACAATACCGATTTATTTGCCGTAAGTTTGTTACTTTTGCTTAGATGACCAATTAGTCTATATCCTGAAGTGACTACTTTCTCTGATTGTATCTCTATACAATTTTTCTTTTTTTCTTTCTTTAAAAATCTATTTACGTACACATTTTATGTGCATGTATGGAGTTATGAATGAATTGTGTTTCCTTCTGCTCATCTGAGTTTGAGTTACAATATTTCATTTGCAGGCTGTAAGAGTGGAACATTGTGAAAGGGTACAGGTTATTACAGCTACAAAACGCATCTGTATTGCAAATTGTCGTGAATGTGTTTTTTTTCTTGGGAGTAAATCAACCACCTCTTATCCTTGGGGATAACCATAAGATACAAGTAAGTAACGTTTTGTGCTACTGTAGGATCTGTTTCATCCACGTGCTTCTCCATGTCTGTAAAGAGTGTAAAAGTGAAACATACTCGTCTTTCTCAACAGAGACTACTTTGTATGTAATTCACTGTTGTAACACAATATAATATTTCATTCAAACCTTCCTAGTCAGCGGATTTTTTTCTATTTCCTACATAAGTACCCCCTTTTCTTTAAGTGGTGATGAATCTACAGAAAGATATATAAATGGTTGACATACGAACTAATGATACAGGAGTTGGGCAATGAAATTGAGGTGTTTTCTAGTGCAAAGTTATCAACAGATACCGGATGGTAATAAGTCGAGATATGAAGTGTTGTATATTTGTATTGATATAAGGGTTTAATTGCAAAGGTTCAGTGCTGCAGGATAGAAGTCTATATTCAACAACAACAACAAAAACAAATTCTTTGACCCAAATTTATGGGGTCGACTATTGATTCCTATTCTTCCCTTCGGCTGTGTGTCCTCTGTAACGCCAACAAAATTTAGTATCTTTCTTTAACACTTCAAACCATGTTTGATTAGACCTACCTCTAGTTGTAGCGACTCCATTAACTACTATGTTATCGTTCCTCCTTACATTATATATCTATCGGTGCTATGCATGTGTCCAAACTATCTAAGTTGATTTTTTTTTTATCTTGTTATCAATTGGTGCCACCTTTAACTTCCTCCGTACATACTCATTTCTTATCCTAGTCTTTAGTATATTGCCGCTCATCCATCTTAACATTTTAATTTCAGCTACACTAACTTTCTGGACGTGTTGCTTCGTAATTGCCCAACACGTCAATTCATAAAATGGCTGGTATTATGGCACTTGTAGATTTTTTCTTTCAACTTCAGAGTTATCTTGCGATCACAAAGTATTCCATAAGCACTCCTCTATTATAAATATAATGTGTTATTTCTATGCATGACATTATTTTCAATCTCTCCATTATGATGAATGGTTGATCCTAAATACCTAAAGTGACAGGACCAATATTGTCAATGGCGCATAGAACCGCGCGCTATTGGCCGAGGCACAATGTGGCGTACCTAGGCACATTGCCATGATGCGAGGCGTTGTGCTTCATTGAGGCACACGTCTCAGTCACACACACGTCTCAGTCACGCCATGGCACGAGGCACATGGCGTATTAAGACGCCGTCTCATGAAACTGATGCGGGCCACCCATTATCACCTACACACGTCGCAGGAGACGTAGAGCCATTTAGGCCCATTTTTTAGGCCTTTCAGTTATTTTAGTCATGGAGGGGTATTGTGGTCTTTCACCACAATAACCTCCTAGGGTTTGCTTTTCTTTCTATTTATAGTCAGGGCTAGCCGTCATTACTTTTATGCTTGGATTGAGAAAACTCTCTCAAGTGTCATCAAGAAGGATTTTATTACTTTGTTCCGTTCAATCAAAGTTGGAAGTTTTTGTTCTTTTCCTATATTAAAGATCATTCTGTTTCTATTCCTCTTGTTCTTTGTTTTATTTGCTTTCTTTTGTGAATCGATTGAGTCGATTCACAACAATTGGTATCAGAGCCCTCTACGAGCCATGGCAGACGGGACGAGAACTTCAATCGACGAGAAGATCCGAGGTCTTCGGGAGGACTTCACCGCCGAGATCGATAGCTTGAAGAAATCCATGGAAGCCTCCGTTAAAGATCAAGCATCCACGAACCAGGAACTCCGAACGGAATTCCGCACGGAGATGCGGGACATGCGGAAGGAGACGACGGCTATAATGACGCTCTTACAAAACATCTCGAAGAAGATCAACGACGACGAAGCGGAGGCGGTAACAACCCAAATCCTAGGCGATCAACTAGGGTTTGCTCCTGCGGGGGGAGACGACCGAGGAGGAAGGACCGGCCGGCGGCCGCTACCCCGCAACCGCCGTCGCCGCCGCACCTCCGGGCTGGGTCCTGGCGGCCGGCGATCACCGGGACAGCAGCCGAGGGCCGCGGGAGCGCCACAGCAGGCCGCGCAAGCCCAGGCGGGGCCACGGCTACTGTGGGCGGCCGCTGGCCGGCCCTCGACCGCCACCCAGGGCCGGCCGGCGCCAGGGGAGCCGCCGGCGAGCGGCTGTGGCCGGACGTCGCCGACCATTTCGGTCCCGACGGACCGGTGCCACACCTGGGAGAGGCCCTAGGGCTTGGGGCCCCCTATAGGGGTCGGACGATGACCTCGAACTACGGTGATAGGTTCACGAGTTCGGGAAGGGGCTTAGCTGGAGTTCCGGCTCGGACGGGAGGGACGGAGCCGCCAGGAGGGCGAGGAACACCGGAGGCAGCAATTTCTTTGGAGAAACGGCGGATCCCGCCAACTTCCAGGAGGGGATCTACCCCCACGACGACCACCACGGGCGAGAGCAGTCGGTGACTATAGGGGTCCGGGGAGGAGTGGGGTGAGCAGACCTGGGCTGACGAGCGGTATGAGGATGGTGACAAAGCCCCGTACGAGGCCCAGGGAGAGACACACACCGTTGGGAAGGAGGACGAGGCAGGGATGATATGCAGCACGATGACCTTAGCGCGGATCGTCGGCTGAAGAAACTGAAGCTACCCACGTTCGAGGGTGCGGACCCGGACGTGTGAATTTTTCGGACAGAGCGCTACTTCGAGATCATGGAGCTGACCGAAGCGGAGGTCCTCAGATGCATCGGGATCTACTTCGAGGGCTAGGCCCTGGCGTGGTATCGGTGGAGATCGGCGAGGACCCCGTTCAGCAGCTGGGCGGAGCTGACGGGATACATTCTAGACCGCTTCCAGGAGACGGCTTCGGACGATTTCTACGAGCAGTGGTCGTCGCTATGATAGGAGGGGACGGTTCGAGACTTCGTCGCGAAGTTCGATCTACTATCCGGACGCGTTCGAGGGGTGTCGGACGAGTTACAGATAGGTATGTTTATGAAGGGTTTAAAGCCCTCTATACGAGCGGAGCTCAGCTGCAGAGTCCGCGGTGCTTAGAAGATCTCCTCCGCCTGGCCCACAAGGCAGAGGAGAAATTGGCGGAAGAGAAGCGCTTTAAAGGCGCTTGGGGAACGACGGGACAGCGCAGTCAGGCAGGGCCAGTACTTCCCGACCAGCTGCAGGAGCACCAGCACCAGTACCGCCTAGACCCACGGGCGGAACAGGAGGAGCCGTAGTACCGGGGAGACGCCTATCCGATGCTGACATGAAGGCGAGGAGGGCGGCTGGCCTATGTTTCCGATGCGACGAGAGATTCACCTCGGTCATCGATGCACGAGCAAGTTGCTGCAAATCGTGATTTTACCTGACGAGGAGGAGGACGCAGAGGAGATAGAGGCCGCTATCTCTCCGGAGGCTGGGGAGGAGCACGTACATATGGATGTTGCTGAGGTGACCTTCAACTCCGTGGTAGGATTTGCCCCGAACCATACCATGAAGTTGGCAGGGGAGCTGGGAGAGCAGACGGTGACAGTGCTGATCGACAGTGGGGCCACCCACAACTTCATCTCGCGCGACTGGTCGATCGGCTTGGTCTAGAGTTGAGCACGGCGGAGAAGTTCACGGTGTTGCTGGGCACCGGGAAGATAGAGGAGAGCAAGGGCCTCTGCAAGGGGGTATCGCTCTCGCTGCAGGGATATCAGCTGGCGGAGGACTTCCTACCATTGGAGCTGGGCAATGTAGACATCATATTGGGGGTCCAGTGGCTGAAGAAGCTCGGGGATATGAAGGTGAACTGGAAGCTTCTGCGGATGGAGTTTCGGGAGGAAGACAAGACGGTGGTGCTGAAAGGGGACCCGACTCTCTGTTTCTCTATGGTGGCTTTCAACGCCATTACACGGGCGTTGCGGACATGAGGAGAGGGGTATCTGGTCGAGTTCCAAGGGTTTTCTGGCGAGGAGGCAACTCGGGAGGAGACACCAAGGGAGGTGGAGGCGGTGCTGGAGCAGTATTCAGAGGTCTTCCAGAGCCCGCAAGGGCTACCTCCGATCAGAGGGCACGAGCACTCGATCGTACTACGGGGGGAGGGAGCACTGGTGAGCGTGCGTCCCTACAGGTACCCGCATCTGCAGAAGGACGAGATAGAGCGGCTGGTACGGGAGATGCTGCAGGCGGGGGTAATCCAGCCGAGTGTGAGTCCTTTTTCATCACCAGTGCTGTTGGTGAAGAAGAAAGACGAGAGCTGGAGATTCTGCGTCGACTACCGGGGTTGAATAAGGAGATGGTCGCGAACAAGTTCCCTATTCCGGTGATCGACGAGCTGCTCGACAACTGCATGGGGCGGTTGTCTTCTCGAAAATCGATCTTCGCGCAGGATACCACCAGATCCGGATGCGGCCAGAAGATGTTTCGAAGACGGCGTTCCGAACTTACGAGGGACATTATGAGTTTCTGGTTATGCCTTTTGGGGACCAACGCTCCTTCGACCTTCCAGGCATTGATGAACAAGGTATTCCAACCCTACCTTCGCAGGTTCATCTTGGTCTTCTTCGACGACATCCTCATCTACAGCCGGAGCATGGGGGAGCATACTGACCACTTGGAGATAGTGTTTCGGGAGCTGCTGACGCATCAGCTATAACCGAAAGAAGTGCAGCTTCGGTTTGGCACAGGTAGAATATCTGGGGCACGTGGTGTCTGAGGGGGTAGCGGCGGACAGGACGAAGAAGCGGCCATGTTAGATTGGCCCGTGCCCACTACACTACGGGCATTACGCGGCTTCCTGGGGTTGACGGGCTACTACAGGAAGTTCGTCAAGGGGTACGGCACTATCGCGTGGGCCCTTACGGAGCAGCTGAAGGAGGGGTTCCATTGGGGAGAGGAGGCCACCAAGGCCTTTGAGGCTTTGAAGGTGGCTATGACGACGGCTCCCGTGCTAGCATTACCCGACTTCAGCAGAGCGTTTGTGGTGGAGACGGACGCATCGGGATATGGCCTCGGGGCGGTACTCATGCAGGAGGGGCGGCCCATAGCCTACTTTAGTCAGGTGCTCTCTGCTAGAGCCCGACTAAAGTCGGTCTATGAGAGGGAGCTGATGGCTATCGTTCTGGCGGTACTGAAGTGGCGGCCTTACCTGTTGGGAAGGGAGTTTGTGATCCGGACCGATCAGAGGAGCCTCAAGTATCTCCTCGAGCAGCGGCTTGTGACCGAGGAGCATCAGCATTGGTTGTCCAAGCTGGTCGGGTATCGATTCACGATCGAGTACCGTCCGGGGCTGGAGAACAAGGCTGCTGACGCATTATCACGGCGAGGAGGTGGTCGACCTAGGCACCCTATCACGACCTATATGGCGGGATTGGGAGCCGATGTTGCAGGAGGCGGAGCAGGACAGAGGGCTGCAGCAGATACGACAGCAGATAGAGAGCGGCGTTGACACTCCAGCAGGCTACACTCTAGCGGATCGCCGTCTGCTCTACCAGGGGAGGATGGTGCTGCCGAAGACTTCGGCCTTTATTTCCGTATTATTCCAGGAGTTCCATAGCTCCGCACGGGAGGCCATTCGGGGGTTCAGCAGACTTATCAACGGATGGCCAGGGAGGTGTTTTGGCCCGGGATGCAACGATCCATCGCACGATTGGTAGCCGCTTGTGACGTCTGCCAACGTCACAAGTACATGGCTATGGCTCCAGCCGGATTATTGCAGCCACTGGCCTTACCGGAGCGAGTTTGGGAGGATATCACCATGGACTTCATCGACGGGCTACCACGTTCAGAGGGGTACACGGTGATCATGGTGGTGGTAGACAGGCTGAGTAAGTATGCTCACTTCATTCCCCTGAAGCATCCTTACACAGCTGTTACGGTAGCGACGGCGTTTCTACGAGAGGTGATCAGGCTACATGGGGTACCCGCATCCATTGTCTCTGACAGGGACAATGTATTCATGAAGCTCTTTTGGCGGGAGTTATTTCGGGTCCAGGGTGCGGTCCTGAAGAGGAGTACCGCATATCATCCCCAGACGGACGGCCAGACGGAGGTCGTCAACCGCAGCGTTGAGACCTACTTACGGTGCTTCGCATCTGATTCTCCTCGACAGTGGCACAGTTGGCTGGCCTGGGCAGAATACTGGTACAATACTTCGTACCATTCACGGGCGGGAACAACACCTTTCAGAGTGCTGTATGGCCGAGACCCTCCCCCCTTGGTCCGGTTTGGAGACACCCAGACACCTGTGGGACAGGTGGAGGAGTATATGTCGACCAGGGACGGGGTCTTGGAGGAGCTGCGGAAGCATCTGTTGCAAGCACAGCAGGTGATGCGGGCTCAGGCAGACAAGCATCAGCGGGACGTCAGCTTTCAGGTAGGGGACATGGTTTATCTCAAACTACGTCCCTATCGACAGCGCTCGATGGCGAGGAGGCAGAATGAGAAGTTGGCGGCTCGATACTTTGGTCCGTATCCAGTGGTAGCTAGGATTGGGCAGGTGGCTTATCGTTTGGGGCTACCAGACACATCATCGATTCATCCCGTCTTCCACGTATCTCAGTTGAGTAAGGCGATTGGGGATCAGGCGGTGTCCCCCACTCTTCCTCCTACGCTCACGGAGGACTTGGAGGTACAGTTAGAGCCCCTAGCGGTACGAGCTATTCGACAGGGACCAGGCCAGACGAGGGAGGTTCTGATTCACTGGGTCGGCCTACCAGACTGCGACGCGACCTGGGAGGATTATGCGAGCTTCCAGACGCAGTTCCCAGATTTCCACCTTGAGGACAAGGTGGCTCTTTTAGGGGGCGGTATTGATGCGGGCCCACCTTATCAACTACACACGTCGCAGGAGACGTGGAGCCATTTAGGCCCATTTTTTAGACCTTTCAGTTATTTTATGGAGGGGTATTGTGGTCTTTCACCACAATAACCCTCCTAGGGTTTGCTTTTCTTTTCTATTTATAGTCAGGGCTAGCCGTCATTACTTTTATGCTTGGATTGAGAAAACTCTCTCAAGTGTCATCAAGAAGGATTTATTACTTTGTTCCGTTCAATCAAAGTTGGGAGTTTTTGTTCTTTTCCTATATTAAAGATCATTCTGTTTCTATTCCTCTTGTTCTTTGTTTTATTTGCTTTCTTTTGTGAATCGATTGAGTCGATTCACAACAGAAAACCTAACATGAACTTTAGGTTTTACTTTGTTTTGTCTCTATAATAAACCTATAACATGTACCATACTCTAACCAACTAGCCCAGTGGCACGCTTTAACTTTATAATTTCAGAATATATCTTTACCCTCTTTACCTCTCCACCTTCTTTCACTTCTTCAGCAACCGTTGTTGACCCTCATCCCTCGATTGCCAACAACTTATTGTCAGCCAAATAATTCAAGATGTTTTTTAATTTGCAATGTTTAAGTTTTTCTTTTTTTTTGTGGTCTTCTTTCTTCTTATAACTTCAATTTAGTCTTTGCAAGTGATTTTTCTACATCGACGATATTTTTCAGCCAAATTATAGTTACCTTCCTCAAGTGGGATCTTCTATTGTGCAAACTTTTTTCTTGTGAATTATTCTATACTTTTTTCTCATTCACCACATCAAACAATTCATCATTAAGCTAGGATCATTCTTCCATTAGGCTATCGATCTTCCTTTACATACTGCATGTTGTTGTTGACTCAACAAGTCCCTCGATTAATATTTTTAAATTTACAATTTTCTGAACTATATATACAATAAGTAATTAGGACAATTTTATCACTTTCATTGTATTTTTTAGAGTTTTTTTAAAAATATGCGGCTCACTTCAATGAGGCACGATGATACCATGCCTCGAGTTTTATGTGTATCTTGCGCCTTGTGTTGTAACAATATTGCACACAACATGGAAATGTCGATCGTTGAAACCAAAAAACCAAAAAACTTTGAATGATACATGAATTCTCTAACACGATAATCAACAAGGGTTATACTCGAGACCAATAAGAAATCAATATTATTCAACTTAAACATATTGTCTTTTACATTTAGGAAAATATAACTTAAACTCTAACAAGAATCATAAACAAACTATGAAAGATAACTACAAAAATATAGTAAAAAAGATTTAGCAAAAAACCATTTACTCCTTCCAAAAAAAAGGCTCATCTGCAATGACCAGTATTCCGATTTGGCCAACTGGAATACCTCTTTCTAGCAGCAATTTTAGTTCATAGTGAGCACAAACCAAAATTTTGGCTAGTGATAGGAATCTCGGTCATGGTCCTCTTTCGGAAAGTTTACGTCTGCTTACGGTATTGGTATGAAAATTTATGTAGCAATTTGTACCATCTCGCAGTAGCCTTTTGTCGTCGCTCCTGAACCTCCTCATGAACTCGTTGGATTTGGTTTGCCAATTTTTTGATGTTGTAGTCCTCTACCCTTTGGCAATATGCGCAAATCCATAACATTAGGCTCATCCCTTATGAACCGTCTGCAAAACATCGCCAGCCAATAGAAGCTTCGTACCTCTGCTATATTCTTCAGTTTCTGGCATTCCCGGATATGTGGATGCCACCTGCGCCTATGATGTAAATCGAAAAAAGTAACTTTGATGTAAGAAAATAACACCGTCTTCAAGTTGGCGTAATGCTGGTTTTGTTTCAGCACATCCAAAACTTTTCTCTAAGTTTCCCATGTTTTTTTCTTGGTCCTTGCTATAGATATGTTATTCGAAGTATGCAAAGGTTTTAGCGATCGACTCATTAGGCACATAAAAGTGTTGGGTGCTTTGGACATCCAAATAGTATGACCAACCACTCGAATACTCTACTCATGCCTTGAACACCCGTCTTCCACTCGTCTCACACGACTATACACATATTTAGTGGTAACCACTTCTTAGATCTAACTTTGAAAAGACTTTGGCCCCATTCAATTTTGTCAATGGCGTATCGAGGCGTACGAGACGAAACGTGTCTACCTAGGTGTCTCACCATAAAGCGAGGTGCTACGCTTACACACCTTAGTCATGCCGTGTTGCAAGGCGTATGGCGCATTGAGGCGTCGCTTTATAAAATCTAACATGAACTTTAGGTTTTACTTTGTTTTGTCTCAATCATGAACCCATAACATGCGCCCTACTCTAGTCTACTACCCTACTTGTATGCTTTAATTTTCTACTTTCAGAATTCTATCTTTATCCTTTTTTATTTCTTAATCCTCTTTCAGTTCTCCAGCAATCGTCGTTGACTCTCATTCGTCAATTGCCAACAACGTATTAGCAGCCAAAGGATTCAAGTTATATTTCACTTTACAAGTTTTAATTTTTATTCTTTTTCATGGTATTTTTTATAACTTCAATTTTGTTTTGTCGACGATTTTCATACATCTACAAATTTTTTCTACTAGTCTAGTTACCTTTCTCAACTTGGCTCTTTTATTTTGCAAGTTGTTTTTGTAAATTATTTATACTCTCTCTCTCTCTCATACCACATTAAAGAATATATCGTTAGGCTAACATCGATTTTCCTTTATAGTCTGCCTACTATTGCAGAGTCCAATAACACATTGGATGAGATTTTTAAAATGTATGATTTTTCTAAACTATGTATACAATAAATGATTGATGGGGCCAAAGGCTTATCAATCAATTTTATTGTGTTTTTTAGAGTTCTAAAAGAAATAAATATGTGCTCCTCATACGGCACCTGTCACGCCATGCGTCATACTCCGTGTGTACCTTGTGCCTCGCTATGCACCTTGTGCCGTGACAACAATGGCCCATTTAGCTGGTAACTTTTTTCCAGTCGCGGTATTGAAAACTTGACCAACTGTGATTTTTTTAATCGCATGATTGTCTACACATATCCGCCGACTGTCGTCCTTCTCCAGTTAATAGTGCTGGAACAACATACAGTTTCATGTTCTCTACCTTCTCCGAATTCCATGGACTCATGCAGTAGTGTGGCAACTTTGCAAACTAGCCCTGGGAACAAGATGCTAGGCTAGATGTCACACGTGGGTGATAGCCCATTAGGAAGTCCTTCGGAAGAATATCGCGGTAATCGTCGAGGACCGGTCGTACCTCCGCTGGAATCGCTCCTTCCTTTGTTAACTCTTTGATCTCTATACTTCCCTTTTCTATCAAGTCATGCATCTCATGGATCTCCTTGAAGTTTACTCCCGCTTTCTTCGTATAGGCCACAAATGACAGACAAGCCTTCCATTCCTCTTGTAAAGATTTGGGTCACTAACTTTTCTACATGGGTGTGAGGGTGTACATCGTCTCTTCCTTTACCAGCCGAAACTTGTCACGTCTGTAGTGTTTCACACCAACATCAAGCTGCATAAAACTACGACGAACTACCGAACAACATATGGTAGACGTTGAACCCGTCTATAACGTCGTAGTAGACCGCATCCCTATGAGCTCCGATAGAGAAGGAAACTCTACACTGCTCGGTTACCCTAACGCTTTGTACCTTCTGAATACACCTGACGGAGTACGGGTTCGAGTGTTTCTCCAACGTCAATATTGTATTCGTCCAACTATCCGCTGATGATGTTTGCTTAGTTGTTACTGTCAACCACGACCCTAACCCTTCTACCGTTGATGGTCCAACGGGTTCGGAACAACTTGTTCCTTTGTGGGGAATCATTGTGTCTTGGTGTCAACATGTCGTTTTGTATCATACCATGGGTCCCTTCTTTTCGGACTCGGCAGGGTCACACTTGATGTCTTTGTTTATCTCATCATCGAACTCTTCTTTCTCGACATAAGCCAACTACTTTCTCCGTGGACAATCACTCGAGTAGTGACCCGGCTAATTACACTTGAAACCCCTTTAATGATAGATTTGGCATATGGGTTGTTGGGTTGTCGTCTCGATAGGTTTATTCTCCATTGTCTTCTCTGTTGTCCTCTCCTCTTTGGATGCTTCATCCGTTTGCTTAAGTCTTGGGTCAACCCATGGTTCTCGATTCCACCTCGATCTGTTGCTTGACTTCCATTTTTCTTTCAGCAATCACTTGGTATGCAAGGTGCGGTTCCTGGCCTTCACCAGGCTAGGAATGCATTGAGTCCCGATCTGCTCCTGAATCGTAGACTTGAGCCTATCCATGAAGCGAGGTACGTATTGCCCTTTGGTCTCGTTCGTTTGATTTTGCTAGGCTAGACGTAAAAACTCTCGTGGTATACTTGATGTTTTGTTGTCCTTGTGCACACTTCTGATACGGATGGAAAATGTGATGCTAGTATTCATCAAATAGGAACCGCGCCTTTAGCTTCTTTTGCATGTTCCTCGATGAGGTGATTCGTCTCTTTCTTTCCTGCCTACGCTCGTGTTGTAGGCTACCGTACCAAGCCGATGCCCCTGACTTCAATTAACATGCCACCAACTTCACCTTCTTGTATGTCAGGATCTCCATATAGTCGAAGAATCGGTTCACCTCCGGCAACCAATCCATGAACTTCGCGATGTCGAGATCGCATGAAATATCGGAATATCTACCTTCAACTTGAAATCATGTCTTCTCCCATATGGACCTTCCCATGACCGCCACATTGGCTTTTGGAATAGGAATGAACTCTTTTGTCCAGCTGCCACTAGGGAGCCATTAATTACAACTGTCACTGGGCACTGTAAATGATAATTACACTCCTCACACATGCAAATTGGGAAAGGGAATCAATTAATTACAGCCGGGTAATGCAAATGAGAGTTATAACTCCTGGTATATGCAATGGGAAATGGAATCAATTAATTACTGTTGGGTCTGTAGCCTTTTGTTTTGGTTTTTAGTCCCACATCGGCTAGAAAGGAATGTGTATCTCTACATATATGAGTCTATTCTCTTTATGGAGATGCACATGTAGTGCACATGGGTGTGTGCCATGTGGGATTAATTATTAATGGTATAAAGGCTTAATCAACAATTAAGAAGCTGTAAGCTTTTTGCTCTTGGAAATTTATTTCCATGGAGCTAAGCTCCGTAGGAGCTTAGCGACTCGGACTCGGACTCGGGCTCGGACTCGGGCTCAAGGGCTCATGAGGCGTAATGTGGCTTTTTGTTGGCGCACATTGCACTTAGCACGTCAGCATCGTCGCTAGGCGCATAGTGCGCTTAAGTTGCGCTCGTTGCACGACCACGTTGCGCGGCCCGTTACGCGAGCCCAGTTACGCTGGCCCAGTTACGCAGCCCAGTACGCAGTCCAGTACGCCCAGTACGCGCAGTGTGCGCAGCGTACGCAGCGTGCGTAGAGTGCGCAGTGTGCGCAGCGTACGCAGTGTACGTAAAAGGGGCTGTGTGCGTATGGCTGGCTGCATATTAGAACGGGAACGGTTGCAGCAGTTGCTGCACGTTCAGGAGTGGTTCTGCCACTACCCTGAAGTTCAGGTAACTGCTTGGCAACCGGTCCCGTGGGCTATATATGCAGCTTCTCTCCTCTCTCAGAGGGCAGTAGTAATCAGAATTCCAGGGAGAAAAACTCTTAAGTGTTCTTTAACACAACAGAGTAGTGAGCGTGTTCTTTAACACAAACACTAGTACTTTTAGTACGCGTGGGTTCTGTTACTTCAAACAGAGAGAGAAGAGTAGAGCCATTGCCAGAGGAGTTCGCCGTCTTCCGAGGAGTCAGAAGAGCAGGAGTGTTCCAAGGTTTTCCGTCAACCTTGCTGGTTCCTGGAAGCTGTTCGCAGAGGGCGAATAAAGCTTTGAGCAACGGTGATTATTCACCCCAGCATTTTCATCTCTCGCCTGTCATCCTTCTGTTGCCTTCAGTAGTTCTGTCAGTATCTTCTTTTTAGAAGGCACTACTGCCAGTTTGCTACGATTACGAAAATCTCTTTAGATTATTCGTGTATTACGATATCTTTTTAGATCTCGTAATTTGCAAAATCCTTCTGGATCTCTGTTGCAAAACCTTCTTTAAGGAATTGCATTTGAAACATTGTCTTTACAACTGTTTCAGTTTCTGTATTTTCTATCGAAAAGCGTGCCCAGGCGTTCCCGGCAATAACAATCTCAAAGCTTTATTGCTACGATGGAAAATATTAATGCTTCACTCCTAAACACTGACTTCTGTAAGTTAGAGAAGTTTGATGGAGAGCATTATCAAGTCTGGAAGAGGAAGGTTTATCTCACTCTTCAACTTAGAGACGTTGATCACGTACTGCTTGAAGAGGAACCTACTGTTCCAGATACTGGGTCTGCTGTCGCAATCACTGCGGCTACTAAACTTCAGGCCAAGTGGAGAAGGGAGAATAGCATTTGCAGGTTGCTTATCCTGAATGCTATGGAGGATTCTCTAGCAGAATCCTACAGTAAGAAACCAATTGCCAGAGACATATGGGAGTCTCTGGAAAAACTGTACGAAGAAGACAAGAACAGAAGCAAAATATTTGTGGTTGAAAAATATCACAAATGGCTCTTTGAGGACGAGAAGTCCATGCTGCCGCAGGTCAAAGAATTCCTGAAACTGCGACAGAAGCTGGAAGACGAGGCGATGCCCCTCCCCGACAAGTTTGTTGTTGGAGGGATTGTCTCAAAGCTCCCCGCTGGGTGGAGCAAGTTCTATGCAAACATGCATAGGAAGAAGTTGGAGATCACTCTTGAAGATCTCCTACAGGAAATCTATGTTGAGGACCAGATGCGGGCTCAACTGAAGGTGGACACACTGTCCAAGCAATTGGCTAACGCCAATCTGGTTCAGACCAAGGAACCAAAGGAAAAGCAGGCAGCTTTTCACAGCAAGAAGAAGAACCCTGACAATCTAAAAGTCAAGGGAACTTCTATCAAGAAAAGAAGCCAAAGTCAGAAATGCCTTGCTTCAAGTGTGGCAAGAAGGGCCACTTTAAGAATGAGTGTAAAGCAAAAACCAAACAATCAGAGCAAGGAGAGCCTAGTAAGGTATCTATGATCACTGATGTAATTGCTATAATTGGACAGGTTGATGCTGTAGGATCTGATTCAGACTGGTAGGTAGATACTGGAGCCACCTGCCATGTCTGCTCCAGTAAGGAGTGGTTGACCACCTACACACCCACTTCTGAAGCGGTTGTGATGGCGAACCAAGCACAAGCTGAAGTACTAGGGATCGGGACGGTTATTCTGAAGCTAACTTCTGGCAAGTCTCTGACGCTTCAAGGCGTGAAGCACGTACCTGCTATCGCCAAGAACCTGATCTCGGGAGGCCTACTCTGCAATGCAGGCCTCAGGATGGACATCAATGTTGGCCAGATGGTGATGTCTATCAAGGGAACATATTTCGGAAAAGCTTTTTATACCGAAGGAATGTTCAAAATTCAGCTTGTAAATCAGTCCAATATAATTAATGTGATTAATGAAATCACTCATTCTGCTTATACTCTTGAGTTGTGGCATAATAGGCTAGGACATGTTCATTGTAAACGAATAAACAGAATGTCTAGTCTAGGACTTATCTCCAAATGTGGGGGAAAGGTAGAGAAATGTGAAGTTTGTGCTCAAACGAAGATCACAAGGAAACCCTTTCCTCGGGTTAATCGAAGTACAGATCTTCTGGAGTTGGTTCACTCCGATATCTGTGACTTCAAACAGTTCTCTACAAAGGCCGGGATGAAGTATTTCATAACCTTCATCGATGACTTCTCAAAGTATGCGTTCGTCTACTTGCTGAAGGCTAAAGACGAAGCATTCGAGAAGTTCAAGGAGTTCAGAGCCGAAGCTGAGCGGCAGACTGGACAACAACTCAAAAGGATAAGAAGTGATCGAGGTGGGGAGTACAGGTCTCATGAATTCGCATCGTTCTGTAAGGAACATGGAATTGTCAATGAGACTACGGCTCCGTACTCTCCTCAATCAAACGGAGTAGCTGAGAGGAAGAACAGGACGTTGACAGAAATGATAAATTCAATGTTGTTGACTGCTGGCCTTCCTAAGTGCTACTGGGGAGAAGCTGCATTGACGGCCACTTTTATTCTAAATAGAGTGCCTCATGCAACTTCAGACGTTACTCCTCATGAACTCTGGTTCAAGGTCAGACCTAACTTGAATGTCATTCGAGTGTGGAGGTGTCTGGCGTATGTCAAGCTTCCAGATCTAAAGATTCAGAAGCTTGGGACAAGGACTACAAAGACGATCTTCTTGGGGTATGCCGAGAAGAGTGATGCTCGGAGATTTCTTGATATTGAGTCAAATCATATCATTGAATCTCGCGATGCAGAATATTTTGAAGACAAGTTTGCAAGGCACAAGAATATTGTTCTTTCGGATGTTCCGGAGAATAATGAGGGTGCACAAGAGACTGAAGTCTTCAATGAAGATGTGGTCCAAGAAGATGTTGTTGATACAATGGTTGAACCATAACAAGCTGAGCCGTCAGCTAAGCGTGTGAGGAGGCCGAAAGACTTCGGAAGTGACTTTGTCACCTATCATGTGGAAGCAGATCCGCTTACCTATGATGAGACGATGAAGACCAGAGACACAGTTTTCTGGAAGGAGGCGATTGACAATGAGATTGATTCCATCACCTCAAATAACACTTGGATGTTGGTTGATCTTCCTGAAGGAGCGAAACCCATCGGATGCAAATGGATCTTTAAGAAGAAGATGAAAGCAGACGGAACTATTGACAAGTTCAAGGCTAGGTTGGTAGCCAAGGGGTTTTCTCAGAAGCAGGGGATTGACTATTTTGACACGTATGCTCCAGTAGCCCGGATGACCACCATCAGAATGTTGATTGCTCTCGCAGCAATACATAAGATGGTGATACATCAGATGGATGTAAATACGGCTTTCCTAAATGGCGAGCTGACCGAAGAGATTTACATGCAACAGCCAGAGGGATTTGTCATCAGGGGTCTTGAAGACAAAGTCTGCAAGTTGGTGAAATCTTTGTACGGTCTTAAACATGCTCCCAAGATGTGGCATGAGAAATTTGACAAAATTATAAGGTCAAATGGCTACATGGTCAGCGATACGGACAAGTGTGTTTACACAAAGTTCGCTTATGGAAGAGGTGTTATCGTTTGTCTGTACGTGGACGACATGCTTATCCTAGGTACGGATATTAGCTGTGTCACGGAGACAAAGAAATTCATCTCAAACAAGTTCAGTATGAAGAACTCGGGGGAAGCTGATGTGATCTTAGGGATCAAGATCATCCGGACAGACACTGGACTAGCGCTGTCACAGTCTCATTATATTGAGAAAATGATCACTCGTTATGGGTATCGGGATCTTCCAGGGATCGATACGCCGTACAGGTGTGATCTGAAGCTGAAGCCTAATTCAGGGGAAAGCGTCAGGCAGCTGGAGTATGCAAGCGTAATCGGGAGTTTGATGTATGCTACTACTGCCACAAGACCTGACATAGCTTTCGCCGTGGGAATGCTGAGTCGTTTTACGAGCAACCCAGGTGCTGGACACTGGAAAGCTGTGAAACGGGTTATGAGATATCTCAAGAAGACTCAGACATATGCACTGTACTACAGCGGAGATCCGTCGGTAGTGGAAGGCTTCAGTGATGCCAGTTGGTGCTCAGAGGTGGAGAGCGAGAGGTCCACAGGTGGATACGTTTTCACAATGGGTGGAGCTGCTATATCGTGGAAGTCGAAGAAGCAGACTATGCTCTCGCGGTCATCCATGGAATCTGAGTTCTTTGCACTTGATACCGCAGCCGAGGAAGCAGAATGGTTTCGGGAGCTCATGTATGATCTTCCAGTGGTTGGGGCGCAAATACCGGCGATACCGATATACTGCGACAACCAGGCGACTGCGGCGGTGGCATTAAATGACCTCTTCAACGGGAAGAAGAGGACTGTGCGGTTGAAGCACAGGGCAGTACACGATCTTATCAAGAGATGTGTTATTGCAGTGATTGATGTTCGGAGTCAGGAGAACCTGGCGGATCCGTTCACCAAGGGCCTCAAGCGCCAGCTGGTCGATGACACAACTTTTAAAATGGGCTTGAAGGCATTCTGATATTGTATTATTGTATTCCTACCATAAAGTTTTATGCTATTAGTTCAAAGATTTATCTACTAGGCATCTAGCTTTTGGTTCAAGGGAGGACCAATAATCGGAAGAATATCAGGAACGGTGGGTACATGTTCTATTGGGCATGGAGAGGTTACGGACCTATAACCACTGTTGTCTACTATTGTTTTCTGCGGAAAACGGTTCCTGTGGAAAGGTTGGCTTAATTGCCTTAATGAGTTCTCAGGCAGAGTGAATGCCTGGTGTGCTTTACAGGAAGCACGGTAGAACAGCACTACAAGGAGTGAAACTCCATGCTACAGTGGGGTGACTCTACAATGAGGTTCCTATATGTGGGGTGCTGCCCAGGAATAGGATAAAGCCTCGGCTTTGCAGGCCAAGTCACAGCGGCGTAGCACCGCAAATAGACAGTTAGCCTAATGCTGTATATTAAATATAAAGAGGGGTGTAGTCAGCACAACAAAGAGGAGTTCCTCATGTTACAGTGGCACGACACCACCATGAGGTACCCAGTTAGGGATAAAGCCTCGGCCTTGCAAGCCATGTCGTTGCGGCGTAACACCGCAAAGGAGCCTAAGGCTTCATGCTGGGTAGTTTGGCACTACAAAGAGGCGGTTGCCTCATGCTACTGTAGTATGACACTACGATGAGGTTCCCGGTACGGGGTAAGGCCTCGGCTTTAAGCCATGTCATAGCGGCGTAGCACCGCAAGGGAAGCGCAAAGCGCTTCATGCCATGTCTCTTTATAATGAACTCACCTATAGTGTATGACAGAGATATCAGGCCGTCTCTTGAGGGTAAACTTGTAGACACCCAAAATTATACACTGAAACCAGGCTGGCACAGGGCCTTTAATGTGTAGCCAGAAGCACATGTAACTACATTATGTGAGTGGAAAGAATTTCAGCTATGATGCAGAATTCAAGGCTTAGTCCATTCATGTATTATAGTTTGATTTTTGACCCATGCGGGAAGATTCAAGTCGTAAGCGACATCTCTCCTAATGCATGATGGACAGTTACTGTGGAGAACACTCGTACTCATATATATAGAGATATGTGGGGGATTGTTGGGTTTGTAGCCTTTTGTTTTGGTTTTTAGTCCCACATCGGCTAGAAAGGAATGTGTATCTCTACATATATGAGTCTATTCTCTTTATGGAGATGCACATGTAGTGCACATGGGTGTGTGCTATGTGGGATTAATTATTAATGATATAAAGGCTTAATCAACAATTAAGAAGCTGTAAGCTTTTTGCTCTTGGAAATTTATTTCCATGGAGCTAAGCTCCGTAGGAGCTTAGCGACTCGGACTCGGACTCGGACTCGGGCTCGGACTCGGGCTCAAGGGTCATGAGGCGTAATGTGGCGTTTTGTTGGCGCACTTTGCACTTAGCACGTCAGCATTGTCGCTAGGCGCATAGTGCGCTTAACTTGCGTTCGTTGCGCGACCACGTTGCGCGGCCCGTTACGCGAGCCAAGTTACGCTGGCCCAGTTACGCAGCCCAGTACGCAGCCCAGTGTGCGCAGCGTACGCAGCGTGCGTAGAGTGCGCAGTGTGCGCAGCGTACGCAGTGTGCGTAGTGTGCGTAGGGTGCGTAAAAGGGGTTGTGTGCGTATGGCTGGCTGCATATTAGAGCGGGAACGGTTGCAGCAGTTGCTGCACGTTCAGGAGTGGTTCTGCCACTACCCTGAAGTTCAGACAACTGCTTGGCAACCGTCCCGTGGGCTATATATGCAGCTTCTCTCCTCTCTCAGAGGGCAGTAGTAATCAGAATTCCAGGGAGAAAAACTCTAAGTGTTCTTTAACACAACAGAGTAGTGAGCGTGTTCTTTAACACAAACACTAGTACTTTTTAGTACGCGTGGGTTCTGTTACTTCAAACAGAGAGAGAAGAGTAGAGCCATTGCCAGAGGAGTTCGCCGTCTTCCGAGGAGTCAGAAGAGCAGGAGTGTTCCAAGGTTTTCCGTCAACCTTGCTGGTTCCTGGAAGCTGTTCGCAGAGGGCGAATAAAGCTTTGAGCAACGGTGATTATTCACCCCAGCATTTTCATCTCTCGCCTGTCATCCTTCTGTTGCCTTCAGTAGTTCTGTCAGTATCTTCTTTTTAGAAGGCACTACTGCCAGTTTGCTACGATCACGAAAATCTCTTTAGATTATTCGTGTATTACGATATCTTTTTAGATCTCGTAATTTGCAGAATCCTTCTGGATCTCTGTTGCAAAACCTTCTTTAAGGAATTGCATTTGAAACATTGTCTTTACAACTGTTTCAGTTTCTGCATTTTTCATCGAAAAGCGTGCCCCGGCGTTCCCGGCAATAACAATTACAACCTTGAAATATGATTAAACTTAAACCTATAGTGAATTACTTTCCCCCTTTCCCTTTCTGCTTCATTGCATGTGTCCCAATATTTTGACTATGTAAGTCCCTTTATAGTATCAATAATTGATGAATAGTGCTCACCTTCCGCATCTCTTTGCAAATAAAAATAAAATAACATTAGGATTACATAAAACCATTCTTTAGAAATGGTTATAAGTTCTTCATATATATATATATAGGCAATACTCTAGAACCACCCTATGTTACATAGGTTGGATTGGAATTGAGTAGATGAGATTAAAAGGTGGTGGGGTCTACGTCTTATAATCTCGACCACCCAATTCAAATCCAAGTTCCAACCCATGTAACATAGGGTGGTTCCATAATGTAAAACCACTCGGTTGGTTCTAGAACGTGTGTGTGTGTGTGTATATATATATATATAATTCCTTATCCCTATTGTGTGTGTACCCATATCCATACTCATGCAATTTAGACCGAAACCAATGATCTAAGATACGAGGACCGACATCTCAATTCTCAAATACGAGAATCAACAAGAGATATACTCGAGATCAATAAGAAATCAATATTATTCAGCTTAACATATTGTCTTTTAAATAGCTATATTTATAGGAAAAATCTAACTTAAACCCTAAGAAAGAATCATAAACAAACTGAGAAAGATAAATACAAAAATATACTAATTTTTTTAACCAAAATCTATTTATTCCTTCCAAAAACAGGCTCAACCACCTTGAACCGGTATTCCGGTTTGACTAACCGGAAAACCACTTTTTCCTACAGTAATTTGAGTTCTGAGCACAACCCGGAATTTGGTTGACCTACACAATTTTGGTTAGCAACTATAATTTCGATCAGGGCCCTCTTTCAAATAGTTCACATCTCTGTCAAACTATCACTATTATGTATCTCTTGTCCATCTATATGTACTCTTCTTTCATTTCTCTTTAACTTTGGGTTAAAATTATTTTATTTCGTTCTACTAATCCTAAATTCCTTATATTCCAAATCATCTCTCCACACTTCTATTTTAGCCTAGTTGTTAAAGACGCAAGGCACACTGCGGCACAAAGGATATAAAAGATCGAATCGTGAGCCTCATAAAGACGCGGTGCACATTTATTCAAATTTGCTTAAACAATATTTATAAATCATATATGACTATATATAATAGATATTGAAAGTAGACATTACAGAGTGGTTATCAAGCATGACTATAAATCATGTGGGCTTTTTTCCTTTCGATATGCCGAACATTGAAGCTTCTAAGAGTGGGACTTGTTTTTCATTTTGATCTTAAGAGACTTCAGCTTCTATGAGATATTAACAATCATATCCAACGATTATGTTGCACTAACACAGATACAATATGATATGGACACGACAATACATACACGACACATACTTTGGTGTGTCATAGTGTCCAATACGTGTCTATAGAGTGTCTAATACATGTCCGTGGTGTGTCGGATACGACACGACCACGTTTTTGGAGTGTTCGTGCTCCCTAGTCCAACGATGGTCCCTACTTGCATGAAAAAGAATATTGGTTAGGAAGGGAATGTAGAAAAAGGGAACATAAAGCCTCATATGCATGAGGCGTGCCTCAACTAGGCATGAGCTCACTATGAGGCTTGTGTCTCACAAAGGGCGCCTCCCCTCACGCGTTCTGAGGAGCAAAGACTGGACCCTCCCACGCCTCATGCATCAGGAGTGCCTTTGATAGCTATGATCATAAGCTTTCTAAGTCAATGAAGACCGGATGTAGTTCTCTTTTTTCTCTAAATCTTTCTATTAATCTTCTTACTATAAATGGCTTTCATAGTAGATATCTCAAGGCATAAAACCAAACTCATTCTATGAAATTCTAGTCTCTTTTCTTAATTTTGCTCGATCACTCTTTATAGTTTCATGGGATTACATATGCTTAATTTCTCGGTAGATGTTACAACTTTGTATATCTTGCTTGTTCTTATAGTGAGAACTATAATATCGTTTCTTCGTACATCCAACATCTTCTTATTCCTTAAGGTTTTGTTGAATAAATAAGTCACATCAATAAACTCTCCTTTAAACATTTCCAAACCTCAATAGTCATATCCTACCACTTTTCCATTTTTCATGTTTAATGTATCCTTAACTTCAGAAATTCTAATTTTACGACAATAGCAATATGATTTATCCTGAGCTAACTCTGAATCTAAACTAAACGTTTCTAGGTTCTTGTTAAATAGCTTATGAAAGTAACCCCTCTACATCTCCTTAGTATCATTTTCTCTTACTAATATATTTTGGTCTCGCTTTTGATATACTTAATATTATCTAGCCTCTTCTCCTCGTTACAACATGTCTATAAATATATTTTTCTCCATCCTTAGTTTTCAGCCTCATAGATAAAAAATTATAGATATTATATTTAGCTTTATTAATTGCTTTTTTAGTCTCCTTTTTTGCTACTTTATATTTCTTAAAGTTTTTCACACTTTTACACTTTTGCCAATTTTTATATGTAGTTCTTTTTTTTGCCTTAATAGTTTTTTGAACTTCCTTGTTCTACCACTAAGTTTCTTTCAAGGTCCAACTATTGCTTTTAACACTCCTAGAATCTCTCTGGCTATAATCTCTCTAGCTATTTTCTTATTACAACTTGTCATATTGTACCTTAGAAGCTAGAAACTCCTACAATGTCAATGAATCTTTGTAAGAATCTCGATTCAACGGTTCTTACTTGGGAGCTGGCTTCCTCGATAAAGGGAGCCTGTTTCTCCGGTGACAGGAGCGCGTTTCTACGACGACATGAGCGCTTCCCATAATATGACCATAATTTTAAAAGATGACAAATTCTGGGAAGAAAATTATAAGTCTTTCAATATGTTTATCAAAGTACCAAGGAACTAAAAATTATTTACCTTGACCTCATAAAAATCAACATGCGAATGATCTCTCTGTAATTTTGAACTGAACTTTATAAATTCTAATAAATATTAAGATATTTATAAGTTGTGATAACAATAATTAATAAACACAAATTTTAACAATAATTAATAAACACAAATTTTTATTAGCGCACGTGTTCCCACTTTAGACTCTTCTAAGTAGTATTCCTCCGCTCTTGCTCCCTCCCCCGCTTCCGCTTTTGGCTTCTAAGTACATATATCATTATGAGTAAAATCCTCTTTATGACCAATCTTTCTTCCTTCATCACCCTATCCTTCAGGGGGCGTTTGGTTCAAGTTTTTGAAGCTTGGGAATGGGATTTGAATTCCTTACCCATGTTTGGTAAGTTTAGGATTGGGAATGAGGAGGGGGTTAGGTGGGAAAGCTATTCCCATGGATGTGGGAAAACTATTCCCAAGCCCCCCCTTGGGAATAGATTTGCTTTCCTAGGAATGATGTTTGACTATTTTGTTTGGACGGTTATACCCTCGCTTTATTTTCAAATTTTCAACTCTCATCCCAAACATGTGAATCATCATGAAATTAGTGAAAGGGTATTAAAGTAAAACTAAATAAATTAAGATTCCTATCCATGTGTGAACCAAACATGAAAATAATATTTTTTTAAATTTTGAACTACATATTCCCAACCTAACCAAACATGGCTATGGGAATGTGGAATTCCTTTCCCATGGGAAAGGAATTGAAAATCTATTCCTAGGAATCCAAAAACTTGATCCAAACGAGCCCTCAAAGTTATTAACTTCTCTCCTTTCAAGTTCACTATTTGATTCTCAGTCTTTTCTCCACCCTACTATTTCTTTCCATTTCCTACTACTAATATCTAATACCATATTACCATTAGCATATACTGAGTGGTTATGCTCTCTCTCGGTACAACTTTGCAATCTTTGCATGCTTGTTTATCAACTTTAATCGATTTGGCTAGAATTTGGTCCGCTAGTAAAAGTAATTAAATATTTCTCTCCGTAAAACAAATTTTGCTATTATAACATCACATGAAACTGCAAAATCAAGAATTTTGTTGCTCCCTTTTTTCTTAATTTCATAACCATAACCTCCATGCACACTATCATAATCATGGTCTCTTTTCCAGCATGACCATTTAAGTTGCCTTCGATATTTAACTTTTCGTCTCCACATAGTCCTTGAATTGAACTATCCATATGTTTCCAAATTTTATTTTCATATCTTCACGTAATCCTACTTTGATGCACATGCACGAATGACATTAATAACATCCTCCCATAATAATAAACTAATATTATCTTCTCTCCTATTCTTTTTACATATACATCACTTTTTGTTAATGATTTATCCACAAGTATTCCAACCCCATTTATGTCTTTTTCACTCGTATACCATAAACCACTTATATATAAAAAAATTCTCAATTTCTTATATACCTACTTTGTTTCCTGTAGACAAACTGGATTAATCTTCCTTTAATCATTGTATCCACTAATTCTATTCCTTTCCCGTTAATGTTACTATGTTCTATGTAGCTAATCTAATCCTACTCTCATGCACCAACTCCTTACATCCTTGCTTCCTATACAATAGTCTCACCACATTGGAGTAGCAATATGGCGAATGTGGTGTGTCGCTTCTGGGGAACACCCTAGTCCACTTTTCCTCAATTTAACATGGTGGTATATGCATTACTTATGAGTGATGACCCAACAATCCACCCTTGATCATTTTTTTATTACACCGGCGTGGGAACGATGCAACAGGTTGCTACTGAGGAACACCCCAACATGTATTTTGTATGGATTCATTTCATAGAGATCCGACAATGTTTTACTTTGTCCATTGGCTACCTAACACAACCCTTTATCTGGGCTTGGGACTTGCGGTGAAAATATAGAACATAAAACACAAAACAGGATAAAAGTCCATATTATGTGTAAAAAAGGCTTAACCAAGATTGAAACCTTGAAACTGAATCCAAATTTGTCCACTCCTTTTAGCATTCCAGTGACCGTCAAAATTCCATTTGCTTGAGCTTAAAGCTACTATTGCTTATACTTTCTGCAACATCTTGGAACAAATTTTATTTTTGATATTAATTTTCATGAAAAGATCCCTAAACTGTGAACATAATGTACTGATTTCAAGGAATAGAAATTTGTTATGCCTCAGTATATGTTAGTACTAACTACTGATTCTCCTTTACATTAAAATTCATTTTGCAACTCTTGATAAGCACTTCTTAAACCTGCTTAATTTATCCTTATGACATGTTCATTCTGCTGATTATGCAAATTGAATGAAATGCAAAACTATTCCAATAGTGTTAAACCTATCAAGTCAACGTGCACATGTCCTATGAATCTACCTTCACAATTTCTAACCAATTGCTACTAAAATGATTTCGTGAAATAGTGGGAATGTGCAAACAGAACAACACAGACACCTATTTTTGTCCTTTTGACAATCAAATAAACCTACTTGACCGGAATAGTTGTGATCTATGTATGGTGGTGTCCAAGTTTATTGAAGCGCCAACTAGTTAAGGTATTCCTATATTCTCAGAACACATAAACCTTGCAACACTTCTATCTGCTTCGGCAAATCAGTTAAAAGTAGACTGCTTTGTATTTTCTAACCTAATTCTGTATGAAAAGATTGAAACCCCTTATCTTCACAGGTGGCACCATTCAATACCTATTATTCTCAGTTGATGGAACACATGGCTCAAGTTGGTGTTGATTCAACCATTAATAGATGGAACGAACCCTTGGTGCTTGGTATGGTTGATCCGCATGATTCACTATCTCATCCTGCTGGGGTTTCTGATACTCAAGCTGAGTCTGCTACATGCCTTGATCCTGAACTATTCGCTAACTTCTCGGTAAGCTCAAGTTCTTGTGAGGTCTGTGTTGGGTTTTACTTTAAAGTATCTCTTCTTTCGCCATAGCCTCTTTTTTTATAGGAATCCTTATTTACTCATTACCGGGCGTGCAAATTGCAGTAGAATGCCTGTGTACTATATTTTGTAACAATATAATACCTAAAACTTCTTCCTTGCAATTTGAAATTTTTCTATTGATTTTTTAATTGATTTCTGAAGGCATTTTGTTAAGCCTAGGTCTAGAATGTCCTATATAAGGACATGTGCATGCTAGTATTTTGGTGGAAATTTTAATGAGGGTAGTTAACCAGAAGTTGCAAGTGTGCAAGTCTAGGAAAAAGTGTGAGGTATGTTAGTCCAAATTTGTGTGGCATTCAGAAGTATTTTTTCTACAATTTAGCCTGGTTAGAATTTTCTCACTAATCCTGCTATATTTATGTTTATATTTGGAATGGGTCAACTGAATGGTTTAGGCTTCATTAGATGGAGCGAGGAGATATTTATACAAGAGAAAAATCCAGTTTAGTGGCTATTCTATCTACGACTAACTAAGAGACTAATAAGACCAAACTTAAAAAGAGATACTTTCCTCTTGGTTGAGAAACTTGTTCCTGGATAGAGAAACATACATCTATTTCGGGTAAAGAGTAACTTTCAAATACATGTTTACTAGTCCGAGGAGCATGTTTTTCATGTCCAGCCATGACATTAAGAAGTACAACCAAGACTTTGGAGACAAGTGAAACAGGTTCTTGGTTGAGGAAGAGGGTAGAGAATGAGCTTTGGATATTAAGGGCGGCAGAGGGCATTCTTTTAATAAGGTAGTAGGTTCTGGAAGTGCAAAGTCCCAATACTTGCTGAGAACATAACACTTAAAGAGGAGAGTCTGGGCCACCAATTTTGTTAGGGTGTATAGGAGCAAGAGGTTTCGTAGAGGATGCCATGGTCCTGACTTAATTTCTGGAAGTCCACTTCGTGGTATTCTCTAACATTGTTGGTATTTGCTAATGATAAAAAGGTTATGAAAATGTGATAATTTTGAACGGTCATGAAACAAGAATAGTTTAGTCATACAAGAATGATCATTAACGAAATTCATAGAGTAGATAGTTGTGCAATCAACAAGTTCACAATTGGCTACAAGTTTCTGATACTGTGACTGGATGATATGTTAGATTAGTTGCTTGTAGCTGAAATCTTCTCCTAGATGGATCTCCTAATTGACCACCACTAAAAACGAACGGTCCGAGACGAGTCAAAGACGTCATTTTAGATATGGGGTGGAGTATTCGAGTGGTTGGTCATGTTGTTCGGGCTGTCCAACGCATACAAACGTTGGGAGCAACTTGGTCAAAAACATGCTATCGATGGGGTTCTTGATGGAGGGAGATCGACTTTGCGTCCCTTGAACGCCCTTGAGGTAGGAGCTAATTAAGGAAAAGTTGAAGCAGTGGGACTTTGTCTTAGTGCAAGCGGAATTCATATACAATAGCACGGTTCATCTATAGGAAAGTCTTTGCGTACTATTGAATTTTCTAAACCACCTATCATGTTATGCATTTGCGTACTTTGCCAAAGAGAAGAAGAGAACAACATTGAAAGATTTGGCAAACCAAATTCATGGAGTTTACGAGGAGGTTCAGGAGCAGCTGTCGAAGCCTAATACGATTTGGTGCAAATTGATACAAAGATTTTCTTTCCAGCATTGTAAGCGTAAGGTTTTTTTCAACTTCGGTGACGATGTTACGTTATAGTGTGCTTTTAGAAGGAGATGCCATCAGTTAGGCATTACGACAAGTTTCAACCGTTCAGAATGCGGAATAAAAGAAAGTTTAGATGGGGATAGGAAATCTCAACAAACTTGGAGAGAGTAAGCCTTCGCAAGATGAGGCATTTTATACGGAAGGGGGCACAGAGAACTCGGATCGAGTTCTCTACAAAAGGAGGGGTTAGATACCGGCGCAAATTGTTCGAAACATGGCCACAACCGGAATTCAGGTCAGGCCAAACCAGAATTCTGGTTTGTGTTCATTACGAACTCAAATTTTTGCTGCAAAAGAGGTATTCCAGTTGGCAAACCGGAATACCTGTTTGAGGCAGCTGGACGTATTTTTTGGACAAAGTAAATGGATTTTGGCATAAACTTGTAGGACAAAGTAAATGGACGTATTTTTTGGACAAAGTAAATGGATTTAGGATTCTTTCTTAGAGCTCAAGTTATGTTTTCCTATAAATATAGCTATGTAAAAGACAATAAATATGTTAAGTTGAATAATATTGATTTTTTATTGATCTTGAGTATATCTGTTGTTGATTCTCATGCTTGAGTATTGAGATGTCAGCCTCGTATCTTGGGTCGTTGGTTGCAGTGATTGGACTTTCCATGCAGTGTCACTATCGAAATTAAAGAGCATAGTATCACAGAAATATAGAAACTTCAGGTGAATAATAAAGATGCATATGAAGAGTTGAAAGCAGATATGAAGGCAAGTTGCTGAATTGAGGATCACAAGTGGGCCAAGTTGGAGAGCCTGTTACCGAGTATGAAGAGCTGAAAGCAGATACGAAGTGCAAGTTACTGAATTGAGGGTTACAAGTGTTGATTCTCTCATGCTTGAGAATTGAGATGTCAGCCTCGTATCTTGGGTCGTTGGTTGCAGTGATTGGCCTTTCCATGCAGTGTCACTATCGAAATTAAAGAGCATAGTATCACAGAAATATAGAAACTTTAGGTGAATAATAAAGGTGCATATGAAGAGTCGAAAGCAGATATGAAGGCAAGTTGCTGAATTGAGGATCACAAGTGGGCCAAGTTGGAGAGCCTGTTACCGAGTATGAAGAGCTGAAAGCAGATACGAAGTGCAAGTTACTGAATTGAGCATTACAAGTGGGATAAGTTGAGAATCTGTTGCTGAGTAGGCCGGAGGGTGCGTAGAGTGGGCACAAAATGCTAGCACGTGGAGCCAGGAGAAGCGAACACGTGTGCATGCGTGAAGACTGGGGCATGCCGATTGGCTGCTGATAAGTGGGCCACTCAAAGGAGGGTGGTCTTTGCTGCTGCTTAGATGTTGTTGTCAACCGGTGTGACGTACTGAGTGTGACTCACTGTGACCCATCGTTGTGGTGAGAGGGGAGGCCACTTCAAGGCTAAGGCATTGGGCATGAAGAAGTAACTTAGGAGAGGGGAGCTTCTCACTTCTTAAAGGAACAGAGTGAGTAGGTTTTTTCCACCTCAAAGAGAAGAAATGCCTGGGTTTCTCCACTTAAAACAGGAGCAGCTCGAGAGAGGTGGAATCCTGTAGAGCACCAGAGATGTGAGTAGTACATCGAACGTTGCAAACTCTGCAGGGAAGTGGAGGAGCCATATTAGTGTCGGAGGTGACGGATTGGTTGCAAGAGTCTTTGTCGTATTCTGCTTCCCTTCTTTGGATTATTTTTTTGGTTTTTTGTTTCTGTGTTGGAGAACAATTATTAATTGGTTTTGGGTTGCAAGTGAGGGACATCCGAGCAAAGAGAGTGATATTTTACCCCATCTAGCTGAATAGGTATAACAAGGCTAGGGTTGGGTATGGTGACTAAGGTTAGGGCTTCATTGTTTAATGATGGTTTAGGTTTGATTGGGAATAAGTTTTTGTGATAAAGATTTGGGGCCAGGGCTTAGGTGGGATGAGGGACGAGATAGGAGAGAGTGGTGGCAGGTTGGCTGCTAGGTTAGAGTTAGGGTTCCATGTGGGAACGGAGATTGCGACTAGGGTTAGGGGACAAGAGAGGGGGCAGCTAAGGTTACGGTTAGGTTTTCAGTGAATGGCTGTAGCTCTGGTGGGAGGAGGGCTGCGGTTAGTTTTCGGGTTTGGGAAGAACATGCAAGAGGAATGAGATGGGCGGTGGCTAGGTGTTCTTTTTTTATTGTACAGATGACTCTTATTATCATGTTGAGATTGGAATGACTCGACTGAATGGATTAATGGTCCGTTTGGATATGTTTTCTAAAATTTCTTTCTGAAACAGTTTTAAGAGATGTTATAAAGTAGTTTTCTGGATATACAGATTCTGAGTTTGCCTTTGGTTACTTTAATCTGAAAAATAATTTTATGAAAAAAAAGTTAAAATTTTGTTTGGTAAATTGTTTTTCTGAAATTAATTTTATGTTGTGTCCTCTGTCACAGTCTGTGTCCACCCCTCCCACTCCGTGTCTTGGCTCTACGAGGCGGAGGACTCGACGACTCTGTGTCCACCCCTCTGTCACACGAGGACTCGACCTCACGACGAGGACTCCACGATCGCCGGCTCGACGAGGACTCGACCTGTGCTCGTTGTGAGGTCGTCGACGAGGGCTCGACCTGGACTCGAGCCTGTCGCGAGGTCGTCGTCCTCGAGCATGGACCTCGTCTCCGCCTTCCTCGAGTCCCTCCGGTCGTGGTCGACTCCCATCCGATCGAGTTCCCTCGTCCTCGAGTCGTCATGTCCTCATGGTCTAGTCGCCTAGGATTAGGGTTAGCTATCGTCGTCGTCCTCGTCGAGTTCCTCCGATCGTGGTCTCGTCCTCGTCGAGCCCCTCCGGTCGAGTTCCCTCTTCCTCGAGTCGTCGTGTCCTAGTGGTCGAGTCGCCTAGGGTTAGGGTTAGCTGCCGTCATCGTCCTCATCGAGCCCCTCCGGCCGTGTTCTCGTGTTCGAGTCGCCTAGGGTTAGGGTTAGCTGTCGTCGTCGTCCTCGTCGAGCCCCTCCGACCGTGGTCTCGCCCCACCGTCATTGTCGTCGCCGTGTCCTCGAGTTGGGAGAAGGAGCGGACCCATCACAGAGAGGCAGAGGAAGAAGGAGCATGGACTCCTTCTAGAGGAGAGAACGTGTGAGAAGAGGGGGGGGGGGGGGTTGGTGGGTTCGTGGGTGGTGGGGCCCGGCTGCTCTCCTAAAGCTGTGTTATAATGCTCGTTTTCAAAAAAAAAAAAATGAGAGCAAAACCGCAACTGCTGCTGCCAAACATAATTTCTGGCCAATTCACTGTTTTCACTCAGAAATTTGTGTTATAGCGCGTAACCAAACAGGCCCTTAGTCTTTCACTAGATGGAATGAGTAGATATTTATACAAGAGGGCCCACTTTTCTGGCTATTTAATGTGAGACTAAACAAGAGACTAATAAAACAACTAAAAAGGAGAAATAGACACTTTTCTACAATTTCCTTGTAGAGCTAATGTACACTTTTATGTTTCCTCGAGTTGTTCTCAATGATATGACTTTCACATGGATTTCAAATGCTGGATATGTTCTTGAATAACTCAAAGGCAGTCCCGTATAAATAGACTAATCAAAATCTGGCTTCTCTGGTGTTTAACTGTAGATCCCTAACTGGTTTGGAGTTGAATCACCAGAGTCTACGAAAGATAACCCATTTGTGTTGCCTGAGATTTACTTGGCATCCCAGAGGAAAAAGGTATGTCTTCCAGAATATATTACCTACCCATGATGCTATTGCTATTTCAGTTTGTTGGTTTTAGTATGTAGATTATGTCGTCATGGTGTAGCTTATCATAAATTACATGTAATCGTTCTTTTCCAGCACTCAACTTCGGTGGAAATACAACAAGCTATAAGGGATTTGGAGGCTGATGAAAGTCGAAAAAGAGAGATAGCATGTGCCATTCATGTGCATTTCAAAGACTGGCTCTATGGTAATTTACTTTTGACTTATCTACTTGTTGAACTGTTGAGAATCAATAAGGGACTTTTAGTCCCACATCGGAATTTGTAGTATGTAGAGGAGCTAGACTCCCTATAAGTAGTAAAGTAGTCCATCAATAAAATCATCCCAACTATTATTTTCTACATGGTATCAGAGCCATAACTCTCTCTCCACAAAAAAAAAAAAAAAAAAAAAAATTTTTAGCCCCCCTCCCGGAGCAGCCCCCCCCCCCCCCCGACCCCCCTTCCCCCCCCCCCTGAGCAGCCCCCCCCTGACCTGCGCCCCCCGACCCCCCCTTCCCCCCCGCCCGCTGACCCGCGCCCCCCCCCCCCCCCCCCCCGCTGACCCGCCGGCCCCCCTTCCCCCCCTCCAGCGCCGCCCCCCCGCCCCCCCCCCCCCCCCAACCCGCCCCTTTACTGCTACTACAGCACCCTTTTTAGGGTTTTCTTTTGCTGTTTCCAAAAAAAAAACAGATTTCTTCTCTTTAGAAGATCTCTGTAGTTGCCTCGAGAATCAGAGTTCCTTCTCTTTAGAAGATCTCTGTAGTTGCCTTCGAGAATTAGTACCTTCTTTTTAGAAGCTCTGCTACGAATACGAAATCTCTTTAGATCTTCGTATCTCAGAAACGTTGTCTTTACAATCGTTTCTGCACGGCTGGTATACCTCTGGTTTGTCTCATACAAGGAGGCACAACTATGTTGGTTATCCTTGAGCCGTCCGAACGCGTTATCATGACGCGGTTCTAGTTGGTCGTATAACCTACGACATATCATTGAGGGATCTCGTTTTGTTGTTTCCCCCCCGGTAGCTGACTAAGACGAAGACGACTCCACAGAAGACTCCGGAAACAACAACACCTCACTGATTGCAGTTGCAGAAGTCATGGATTCCATCTATGAGAAGTTGACAGCAGCAGAAATGAAGGCCCTGGTCGAGGATCTCCTGACCAAGAGATTACCGGAGGCGACCCCACGCGTGACCCATACTGATGTAGATCCGTCACCGTACAAAATGGGGAAGTTGGACAAGCTGGAGACGAAGTTGGAAGGCACGACCAACTACTTGAAATGGTCGCGGCAGGCGATGCGTACGCTGAAGGGACGTGGCTTGGTTGGTTATGTCGATGGCACCACCAAGGCCCCTGTCGATCACTCCTCGAAGGAGTTTGCTGTATGGGACATTGTCAACAATGTCGTGGCTGGTTGGTTGACAGCCTCTTTGACCGACCAAGTGTCGGGTAACGTTGAAGCAATGGAGGGAGCTGCTGATATCTGGAGAACGTTGAAAGACATGTACTCCGGTTCGGGAAACTCCATGCGAGTCTTCCAACTGCAGGATGAGCTCGATAGGGTATTCCAAGACGATCGTACTATCTCTGAGTACGCTGCCTTGTTGAAGAAGTACTGGTCTGATCTTGACCATTATGATCCTCTTGGCATGGAAGATGCTCAGGTTGAACCGACTTTTGCAAAATATTTCCAGAAATTTCTGGATTATATCTCGCGGCAACGGATGATGAAGTTTTTGAAGGGGCTCAACCCAGCGTTTGAGCAACGGCGGAATGTACTTCTCGCACAACCGACGCTGCCGACATTAGAAGACGTCATAGCTGCCATGGCACGAGAAGAAGCACGGTTGAAGCTGATGCCTACCAAGGGTCTCTCCCAGGGGGAGCAGGCCGGAGTTGACACATCTGCTCTTGCCACTTTCACACAGCCTCCTTCTACGGGAGGCGTTTGCCACAACTGTGGTGACACGGGGCATTACATCCGCTTTTGCC
This sequence comes from Iris pallida, assembly GCA_029216955.1. Lineage (NCBI taxonomy): Eukaryota > Viridiplantae > Streptophyta > Magnoliopsida > Asparagales > Iridaceae > Iris > Iris pallida. The sequence continues at coordinate 11,593,184 of JANAVB010018600.1, read as the reverse complement.
CAAAACCGACCCGGACTCCCTCGAATGGACGGGGTCGTGGTCGCGGTGGACGACGAGGTGGTCGAGGCAGCTACGGTGGTGGAAGGGGCAGTTACTCTGGAGGCAATAAGGCGCATCTGGCGGATGAAGGTGGGGACAATCAGCTGGCGGACATCACTCCTTTTGAGAGGGAAGTTCTCGAGAAGATGCGCGGCTGAAAGCTTGGTTCTGGTGAAAGACAAGTCATTCCTGGGGTGCCGTCCGCTACAGGAGATTACTGCACTTACTTCTCCCAAACCAGTGCCGGTATACCTCCGCGTTCTCTTGCATCTGTCTCTCAGCCAGCTTGGATTATGGACTCTGGGGCATCTTGCCATGTCACGGGGTCCCGAGGAGAGTTCCGGGAATACTCTACTCTAACGCCGCCAGAAAGCATTCAGACTGCTGATGGTACCTACAGGCCGGTTACGGGTAAAGGCACTGTTGATTGCACTCATTCCATCACTCTATCTAATGTCTTACATGCTCCTTCCTTTCCTGTCAATCTTATTTCCATTAGCGCCATTATCCTTGATCTAAACTGTATTGTTTCCTTTGATATTCCTAAGGTAACTTTTCAGGAGAAGGGAACGGGGAGACGACTAGGCACTGGCACATGGCATAAGGGTCTATGGTACTTAGACAGGACCGGTCTGGATAGAGCACTGGCATCTTTGGTTGCAGACGCCCAACCGGAAGTCCGAAGTCGAAGTGTCGAAGCCGAGCTGCTCCTCCAACATCGGCATGTAGGGCATTCTTCTTTTTCCGTTATTGGTCGATTGTATCTGTCATTATATCAAAAAGCAAATAAAGAGTTGTTAGTTTGTGATTCTTGTGAGTTGGGGAAACATACCAGAAGCTCTTATATGCATTCTGGGCATCGATGTTCTGCTGCTTTTGATATGATTCATTCCGATGTGTGGGGCCCTTGTCCTACAAACGGTGTTAACGGTTATAGATGGTTTGTTACTTTTATTGACTGCTCTACCCGCGTAACGTGGGTCTACCTGCTGAAGACTAAAAGTGATGTTTTCGAGGCATTTCAAAGCTTCCATCAACGGGTGCGGACACAGTATAATGCTCGTGTTAAGTGTTTCCGGTCGGATAATGGGACGGAATATACCCATAAGAGGTTTGCTGCGTATTTATCCTCTCATGGTATACTGCATCAAACCTCTTGTGCTTATACACCGGCTCAAAATGGTGTTGCCGAGCGAAAGAATAGGCACCTGCTGGAAGTGGCTCGGACAATGATGCTGGCTATGAATGTCCCTAAATTTTTGTGGGGACAGGCTGTCTTGACAGCCTCTTATCTCATCAACAGGATGCCCTCTCAATTACTGGACTGGAAGACCCCTTTGGAAATGCTCACGGGGACAACTGCGTACACCGTTCCTCCGAAAGTATTTGGTTGCGTATGCTTCGTCCACGATAACAGGCCTAGTGTTGATAAGCTGGATCCTCGAGCACTTAAGTGTGTCTTTGTTGGGTACACCGGGACACAGAAGGGTTACGTATGCTGGAGCCCGGTTGAACGGAAGCTGTTTGTAAGCATGGACGTTACATTCAGAGAGCTGGAACCTTATTATGGTTCGGACGAAGGTTCTGCGTTTGGAAACACGCCTCACACAGCGGGTGTTAGACGTGAGGGGGAGGTAGTACGCCCAAACGTCGTTGTCGGGTCGGTACCTTGTCCTGTCGTGACAAACTGGCAGAAAGGGGGAGACAGCATCACTGATACTGATACGGAGGATGAAGAAGACAATACGTACATTACGCAGGGGGAGAAGCAGACAAGGGAAAATGAGCTCCAAGTTTACAGAAGAAGACAGCAGACATCCAGTACTGTGCCGTGCCCTGTGCCAAATGTGCCAAGTCCCTCGTCTACTCCTGCCCCAACTCCTGAAGATGTTACTCCCGTACCGGATCACTCGGATTCGGAAGCGGGTCTCTCCGACTCAGATGGTATGCTTTCTCCACCACCCATTGCTCCCTTAAGGAGGTCTTCTCGCATTAATGCGGGAAAGGCTCATATTCGTTTTCAAGATTATGAACATGATATCGCCAACTACTTGTCTTATTCTAATATCTCTCCGACTTATCAAGCCTTCCTCACTTCGTTAGACTCCACTTCTTTACCTAAGAATTGGCAGGAAGCAAAGAAGGACCCAAGATGGAAAGCTGCAATGATGGAAGAACTTGGGGCACTAGAGAAAAATAAGACATGGGAGCTGGTACCATTACCTGAAGGGAAGAAAGCTGTGGGATGCAAATGGGTGTACACAGTGAAGGAAACACCAGAAGGAAAAGTTGAGCGGTACAAGGCGAGACTGGTTGCAAAAGGCTATACCCAGACATATGGCATCGACTATGATGAGACTTTTGCCCCAATAGCGAAGATGAGTACCGTAAGAACGCTGGTCTCCATTGCAGCAAACTATGGGTGGAAGCTACACCAGTTAGACGTAAAGAACGCATTTCTTCATGGAGACTTACAAGAAGAAGTTTACATGGAGACTCCTCCGGGGTGCTACTCTGTGTCAGATTCAGGTGAAGGAACGTCACATGGAAAAGTGTGCAAACTGAAGAAGTCGCTGTACGGGCTGAAGCAATCTCCTCGAGCCTGGTTTGATAGATTCAGAAAGGCTGTCACTGGCATGGGGTACCATCAGACAAATACAGATCACACAGTCTTCCTCCAGCATGCAAGAGGCCACATAACTATACTTGCTGTATATGTGGATGATATAGTAATCACAGGTGATGATGCTGATGAGATCACTAAGCTGAAGACGAAACTTGCCAAAGAGTTTGAGGTGAAGGATCTGGGAGAGATGAGATACTTTTTGGGTATCGAGGTGTGTAATGGTGAACAAGGAATTGTTCTCTCACAAAGGAAATATGCACTAGATCTGCTGAAGGAGACAGGAATGCTGGGATGCCGAGCAGCAGTCACTCCAATTGACCAGAAGTGCAAGATGGGAGCAGAAGCAGGAGAGCCTGTTGATCGCGAAAGGTATCAAAGGCTAGTAGGCAGACTGATTTATCTAGGGCATACTCACCCTGATATCTCATTTGCAGTAAGTGTTGTAAGCCGCTATATGCATGATCCAAGAACGGGTCATATGGATGCAGTATTTCAGATCCTAAGATATCTGAAAGGGACGCCGGGAAAAGGACTGTGGTTCAAGAAGAATGGATGCACAGATGTTGAGGGATACTGCGATGCAGACTGGGCAAGCTGCATAGACGACAGAAGGTCTACCACAGGGTACTGTGTTTTTGTAGGAGGAAACCTGGTTTCATGGAGAAGCAAGAAACAGTCAGTGGTAGCACGGTCGACAGCTGAAGCAGAATACAGAGCAATGGCTCTAGGAGTATCAGAATTGCTATGGGTAAAGGCGCTGCTGACAGAGTTGAAGCTAGACAAGGGGACACCATTGCACATTCGGAGCGATAGTCAAGCTGCGATAAGTATAGCGAACAATCCGGTTCAGCACGACAGAACGAAGCACATCGAGATCGATCGATTCTTCATCAAGGAAAAGCTGGAACAAGGGATACTGAAGATTGACTATGTTCGCTCAGAAGAACAAGTGGCAGACTGTCTGACTAAGGGTCTTAGTTCATTGAGTCTGTCAAAGCTATGTAACAAGATGGGGATGATTAATATCTGTCGCCCATCTTGAGGGGGAGTGTTGAGAATCAATAAGGGACTTTTAGTCCCACATCGGAATTTGTAGTATGTAGAGGAGCTAGACTCCCTATAAGTAGTGAAGTAGTCCATCAATAAAATCATCCCAACTATTATTTTCTACATGAACATTGTTACGTGAATATCTATGCATACAGCCCTTGCTGGGTTACGGATATAAACAATAAAGGTATTATTCTGACAAGTTATCCTACATGTAATACTTGGTACTTTTTAATATTCTCCCACACCAGTTGTTATCTTTGGCGCCTGTTCTTACTAGGCCATGAAGCCTTATCCCAACCACTAATGTTCAGTTTTCCATATTGTTTCATTCCTTTTAAGGCAACTCTTCTTCATTCTAAAACAGAAACTGACGTCCTTTCTTGTCAAAATTTGACTGTACCATTCCAAATCAGGTTTTCTACTTTATGTTCAACAAGTTTGAACTCCTACCTTCATTCTCACCTTTCATGGGATTTCTACTTTTGAATATTCTTTGATTTTGATATCAACTAAGTTACAAAAGCTTTTCTTTTACACTAGTTTATTAGTTATCCTTCCTAAAAGGATAACTAGAAGATTAACCGATGTACATGGTATTCTCAAGTTTAAACGTACTTATAGTTGACTAAAGTGTAGTGTGTTCCCATTCCTTCCTTATCTAAGCGATGATAATTATCTTGCAGCTTCTGGTAATATCCGCCAGCTGTACTGCCTACAGGGGGACTGAATTGATCTGTTTGCTAGTATCATTTGACATAGTTGGGGGTTTGTAAAGTGAGTACTCAGGCTTCCACTACTAGTCTATCCGCAAAACTATCGTCTTTCTGCCAAATGAACGTTGAATCTGTTATCTTTGTTAGGTAGAAGGCAGCAGCTAGTGGGAGGGCTTTTGACAGATCCCTTCCGACTTGTAGGTGGTTTTCTTAGTGTAGCAGTTTCTCTGGATTTGTTTACTTGGTGCTGAGCAATAAAATTTCAGCATTTCGGTGGAAGTAACAAAGGTTATCAGCAACCGGATGAAGATAATATATGACAGAATGTGGCTGGTTGGTAGCCAATTGGTGGTTCTAGCTTAGAACAATTTCAAAGCAGATTAATCGTAGTTCAGCAACAAGGGTTACTACTCATAGTGAGAACAGATATAGTGGTTATTAACTGCTGAACGGTTTTTATTATGATTGTATTGTAAATGATGTAACTTTATAAGTTCAAAACAGCAGCAAAAGGTTTGTTCACTGTATTGTTAGTGCTGTCGTGTTGTTTACATTTATTGGGACGTGATTAGATTTCCAAATTTCAGTTGTATGTTTAAATGGGCAGTTGTATGTTTAATTGGACAAGTACGTATTGACTATAAGACTGAGTTTGGTTGAAGAGCGGAAGGAAAATAAATTTATCGTGATGTTTGGTTACTAAGGAAGACAAAAAGTGAAAATGAAAATTTTCTAATTATTGAAGATATCCTTTTTCTATAACTATAACGGGATTCAATTTTCCTTTTCTTGTCTCTTTGCAATTTTCTCCCCAAGCTCCCTCCTGAGTTTTTTTGGTTTTTTCTAAGGGCACTACCAAAATTGCTTGGGGACATCACTTACTTGGGGGCAGCCCAAGAAGGTGGAAAATTTGTTAGGGGGCATCCAAAATTTGCTAGCGGGCAGCCCAACCCTCCAAACATTTTATTTCATTTGTCATTCTACACTCTCTCTCCTCAAGAAGAAAAAAAGAGTCCTCTCCCTCTCCCTCTCCTAAAATCCTAATTTTTTCTTCTCCACCACTCAACTCCCAATTTCTTCACCAAGATTTCTTCCATAATCTTCGTAGATTCGAAGAGATGATACGCAAGTCAAACCAACCAGAATCTAGGTACGTTCTTTCCTAATTTCTTCGAGAATTTTGTACATTTTATTCAAAACCTTAGAATATTTTTAATTCTTGAAAAAGTTTTGATAAAATAGGTTTAGAATCTCTTTATGGTTCTCTTCCCTAATTTTCGAACACAAGAAACTCACATTTTATGTTGAAACCATAACCCTAGAACACGACAAACTAGCATCTCGTTTTGACAGTTCGGGTCTCATAACAGTAGGACTGCCCGGCATGTGACAGTCCTAATGTAAATCAGGACTGCCACAGTCATGGCAGTCCTCTTGTGTGAAAGAGGACTGCCAGGACTGTGGCAGTCCTGATTTACATTAGGACTGTCACATGCCTGGCAATCCTACTGTAATAACATATGGGGGTGGGTAACTGCATGATGCTCATATGCGGGGGGTAACTGCATGTCCTATTTCTGTTTCCATTATTTAATAACTGTATGTTGTCATGCAGTCCACCGGCCGCTAACAAAAGAATATGGCCCACCGCGTCAAAACGGAAGGAACGTGCGGGACGTCCTCTCGAGCGTTCGATAACAATTTTTGAACCGGCGCCCGAAGCTCGGAGAGGTTGCCAAAGTGATAGTGTCGCGGTTGCCAACAAGCTTGATCGCATCGACGACGTGGTCGACTTCCCCTTCATGAACAATAGGGAGTCTCGTTCAAAGGCCCGGCATGATATATAGTTGGATCTGGATATTTTTATTGTTTCAAACTTAAGTTGGATGTGGAATAGTTATGTACTTGTTTGAAACTTAATTTGGATGTGGAATCTTTGAAACTTAAGTAGTTGTGATGAATTATTGTAGTTGTGATGAATTATTGGGATGAATTATTGTAGTTGGATTATTGTGATGAATTATTGTGATGAATCTTAAGTTGGATGTGGAATATTTATGTAGTTGTGATGAATTATTGTTGTTTATGTACTTGTGATGAATTGTTGTTTTTTATGTACAGAGTATCAGTATCAGGAATGCCAGCCCCATGGCAGTCCTAAACTAAAGTAGGACTGCCAGGGTGCTGACAGTCCTGACTGAAACTTGCTGCAACAGCAAGTTTGAGTTAGGACTGCCAGAACCCTGGCAGTCCTACTTCAGTATAGGACTGCCTGAGGGGTGGCAGTCCTACTTATCAAACTATGTGAGGAGCTCCTCAACTGAAAACTCTTTCGCAGAGTATGATAAGTAGGACTGCCAGCCCCATGGCAGTCCTACACTAAAGTAGGACTGCCAGGGTGCTGGCCGTCCTACTTCAGTATAGGACTGCCAGGGTGGTGGCAGTCCTACTTATCAAACTCTGTGAGGAGCTCCTCAACTGAAAACTCTTAATTTAGCACGGAGAATGGTCATTCTCCTTGTAATTTAGCACGAAGAATGGCCATTCTCCGTGTAATTTAGCACGGAGAATGGCTATATGATCCAGTATCAGGACTGCCACCCCCCTAGCAGTCCTACATTGAATTAGGACTGCCAGCACCCTGGCAGTCCTACTTCAGTATAGGACTGCCAAGGGGGTGGCAGTCCTATCTGTGAGGAGCTCCTCAACTGAAAACTCTTAATTTAGCACGGAGAATGGCCATTCTCCGTGTAATTTAGCACGAAGAATGGCTATTCTCCGTGTAATTTAGCACGGACAATGGCTATCTGATCCATTATCAGGACTGCCACCCCCCTAGCAGTCCTACATTGAAGTAGGACTGCCAGCACCCTAGCAGTCCTACTTCAGTATAGGACTGCCAGGGGGTGGCAGTCCTATCTGTGAGGAGCTCCTCAATTGAAAACTCTTAATTTAGCACAGAGAATGGTCATTCTCCATGTAATTTAGCACGGTGAATGGCCATTCTCCGTGTAATTTAGCACGAAGAATGGCTGTCACATCCCATTCCCAGAATACGTATTTTTAGAATGCATGTACTGTTTAAATGTAAATATTTTATATTTATCATGTATTGCTCTGTATTTAAATTCCTTTAATTTTATGTTAATTAATTTCCTGCAATTTCATTTCTGCACTTTACTTTCTGCTTTTATACTCTGCTTTAGCTTTGCTATGGGTTCAGCTCAGATTGGTTTAATTATGTTGGTTCATCATGAACCGAAATAAACCCCCCACCTACCACCACTCCTTCATTTAAAAGCCCCAAACACTTTCTCTCTCTTCATTACTTCTTCTCATTTATCTTCTTCTTCCTCATAACTCTCCCACCAACCTAGGAGAGCAAGGCAAGTGCCAACTTGCTTCTTGATGGATCTCCATTATTATTGTTCCATCATCCTCCTTACTTGATTCTAAGCCTCTTTAGTACTTAGCATTTTCAATTTCCATGGCTGATTGTTGTAGATCTAAGTTTGTTACATTTTCGGATTTCTTAGGTTTTGATCTAGTAAACTTTGTTATCTTCAAGTTTTGATGGTTTAATGTTGTAGAGAATTTCGTTCTACCCAATTTTGACCTATGAAAGTCCATATTTGGGCTTGGGATGAAGGATTTATGGAGCTTGGAAGCAATGGCTTCCATGGTTCTCTTCCATGGTTCTGTTCTCAGAAATTTGGAGAAGAAGAACAGTCCCAGCCGCATGAATCTTTCTCCCACAGCGCATGAAATCTCATTTCTCACAGCCGCATTCCCACAGCGCATGAGTTTATTTATTTTCCAATCTCATTCCTTAGGCGCATGGATTATTTATTTCCCAATCTCATCTCACAGCCGCATTCCCACAGCGCATGAGTTTATTTATTTCCCAATCTCATTCCTCAGGCGCATGGATTAGCATTTCCACAGCGCATGAGTTTATTTATTTCCCAATCTCATTCCTCAGGCGCAAGGATTATTTATTTTCCAATCTCATCTCACAGCCGCATTCCCACAGCGCATGAGTTTATTTATTTCCCAATCTCATTCCTCAGGCGCATGGATTATTTATTTCCCAATCTCATTTCTCACAGCCGCATTCCCACAGCGCATGAGTTTATTTATTTGCCAATCTCATTCCTCAGGCGCATGGATTATTTATTTCCCAATCTCATCTCACAGTCGCATTCCCACAGCGCATGAGTTTATTTATTTCCTAATCTCATTCCTCAGGCGCATGGATTAGCATTCCCACAGCGCATGAGTTTATTTATTTCCCAATCTCATTCCTCAGGCGCATGGATTATTTATTTCCCAATCTCATCTCACAGCCGCATTCCCACAGCGCATGAGTTTATTTATTTCCCAATCTCATTCCTCAGGCGCATGGATTATTTATTTTCCAATCTCATTTCTCACAGCCGCATTCCCACAGCGCATGAGTTTATTTATTTTCCAATCTCATTCCTCAGGCGCATGGATTATTTATTTCCCAATCTCATCTCACAGCCGCATTCCCACAGCGCATGAGTTTATTTATTTCCCAATCTCATTCCTCAGGCGCATGGATTAGCATTCCCACAGCGCATGAGTTTATTTATTTCCCAATCTCATTCCTCAGGCGCATGGATTATTTATTTTCCAATCTCATCTCACAGCCGCATTCCCACAGCGCATGAGTTTATTTATTTCCCAATCTCATTCCTCAGACGCATGGATTATTTATTTCCCAATCTCATCTCACAGCCGCATTTCCTCAGCGCATGATATTATTTATTTCCCAATCATTTTCCTCAGGCGCATGATATTATTTATTTTCCAATCTTATTCCTCAGCGCATGATATTATTTATTTTCCAACCTTTCCCTCAGGCGCATGATATTATTTATTTCCCGATCATTTTCCTCAGGCGCATGATATTATTTATTTCCCAACCTTTCCCACAGCGCATGATATTATTTATTTCCCAATCATTCCCCAGGCGCATGATATTATTTATTTCCCAACCATTTTCCACAGCGCACGAGATTATTTATTTTCCAATCATTATTTATTTTCCAATATTTATTTCCCGAATTTGGCATTAATTAACATTGATTGTTATCTTGATTAATTATTGATCATGCGTTCCTAGATGGAACTAAGAGACTGGCTAGTCGTCTTATTGAAATGAATGAATGAGACACGTTCATATTAAGTATGAACTACTATAATCGATTGGCCGATCCCGAATATTGACATACAGGCACACATGCAGGCTTCAATTTATTTATTTATTTATTTTACTATAAAAGAAGCATGTGTACTTTATGGTCAAGGCATGATTGTTCCGTGGTTAGTTTGGATTGTTGTATTACGCTATGTAAGACCTACAACCTAACCGCACGGGCATCGTTGTAGAGTTGTGCATATCGTACCCCGTACGAAAGTACTCATTCCGAATGACCATGATCCACGGCATGAGATTTCACTCAACGTAGAGACTATTAAGTTAAATAAAAATAATGATTGCATGGAGAGAATGGATTCCCGAGTTCTTACATGGCAGCCCTCTTGGGACTAGTAGTGCCCGACAGGCCGGCTGGTCCCCACAGATACTGCAAACCTGCCACACGGGCATGGAGCGGTATCTGGTTATACTATTTATTGTATATTGTATATTGATGACGGGCGTCCTGCTGGGACTCGTCTAATTCATGATTGGCGCAATTGATTGATTGGATCGACTAGCCTTGCTTGTCCATAGTAAGAACTGAGAAATCTTTATTGCAAAATTCCAGGATAACTTGGAACTCACAGTAGTAAGCCGTAGGAGTTGGATGGCCGTTTAAGTTGATTTGTTTGTGTATTGTACCTACTCTGTTACCTAACTGAGATGATCAGAGCATCAGGACATGACGGGCCAACTTCTGTCCTTGTTTGGTTGGGAGGTTGGTTCGAAGTGTCGTGATGTTATGTGAATCCCAGTAGCAAGCAGAGATCTATTATTATATTCTCTTAATTACTGGTTTAATGTCTCATATCGTGCTTCCTTGCGGTACTTGCTATTAGAGGTCTAACCTCTCTGGTTTTGCATGGCCAGATTTAGAGCCGGTTCCCGAGGACTCAGCTTACCTCTACCTCCAAGATGGTCAATACTAGAAGGATGATCGCAGGAGGACTCGAGTGGGTTCCTTACCTCTCCGCTCGTTTTGTTATTTACTTTATACTTTGCCGTTTGGCACCGACATGTTAGTCGGATTGTCTTGTACTTACTTTTGCATAATTGTAATTAAGTCAGACTGCAGCTGATAATAATTGTGTACACTTTGCTACATCATCTGGCTATGTTTTGTAAAGCCAGATATCAAGAACATTTTGACTAAGCGTTTGGGACGCCTTACTGCTTTATCTTACATGTTCTCTATTTCTGTTTCTTATTTGAATGATTGAGACAATAGATGTGAAACGACCATAGTGAGACTTTCATGTAGTATGCACCCCCTTGTCTTTTAGACAGCATTGATCGTATTATACGGTATTTATCTACCCGTAATACGTAGCTGGCTGAGTCATTCCCCCGCTCTCCAGTATTCTGGTTCTGGAGCGTGACAAGGTTTTAGTGGTAGCCCATGCAGGTCTAATTTCAGACTTGTGGGGTATTTTAATTTATAGGATGTCTCAATCACGCATGTTCCCTCTTGATCTCCTGATCCGTTACTCTCGACTCTAGCTTGACATTCCGGTATCCTTTGACTTCATTGATCTTTCCTGTCCGATCGTTTGATTGTTCTTTTGTCCCTTTTCTTAGGGGCACTTCGTCCGCATCTGCCAGGACTGGACAACAACAACAACAACAACAACAATAAGAGCAACACGGACAACCTGACCATCTTGGTCAGCAACAAGGGCCGGTACTAACTCAAGAGGCTATTCAAGAAGAAGTGATAGTGGAAGCAGTAGCTGGATCGCAGTATCCGGATGTTCCACCACTACCAACAGTTCCACCTACCCCTGCGGAAATGGACACACCGGCTCTTCTGGAGATCATGAGAGGAATGATGGCTACTCAGCAACATCAGATATTAGCCCAGCAGCGTATGCACGCTCAGTTACAAGAGCAGAATGTACTACTTAACCAAGGATTGCAGACAGCTTTGGAAAGAGGGGCAAGGACAGATTCAGGAGCGTCAGCCAGGTTTTGCAAGTTCAACCCCCGTCGTTTCGAGGGCACGGAAGATGCCATCTCAGCAGATGCGTCGCTTAAGGATATTGAGGCTATTCTGACAGCAGCTAAGGTGCCGGCAGAAGAACGTGTGGATCAAGTGAAGTTGTTACTTCAGGATCTCGCACGTGATTGGTGGGAATCAGAGGAAGTGGGCATCAGATGTCCTGTTGCTTGGGACGATTTTACTGCAAGGTTCAAGACGAAGTACTATGGGGTTGTGGCGCAGTTTGAGCTACAACAGAAGTTTATCAACCTCAAGCAGGCCGGCAAGACGGTAGATGCCTATGCAGCGGAGTTCTGCAGATTGAGCAGGTTCGCCCCAGAGATGATAGCAACAGAGAGCCAGAGGGCTATGAGGTTCCAGCAAGGGTTTCACCTTGAGCTCTTGCAATTGATAGAAGGGCACAACTACCAGACTTTTGACGAAGTATTGACGGCAACCCGAAGGCATGAGATCACCATTCAGAGAATCACGGCGAGGACTGGAGGTCAGAAGAGATCTCACAGTCAGATTGAAGGAGGAGGGGGAGCAGCGCCCCGAACAACAGCACCATCCCTTGGCATTCGCATTCACGATGTGGCAATGCGAGGGCCAGCACCACCACCCAGGCAGCAGCAGCAGCAACAGAGGAAGAACCAGCAACCCCCAGCGGGCTGCACTTATTGCGGGAAGATAGGGCACACTAGAGATGTGTGTCGGACATTGAACAGACTGTGTTTGATATGTGGAAATCCAGATCATCGGGTTACCACATGTCCCATGAATTCGAAGTCAGGAGGACCAGTACAGCAGTTTCCTACTCTGCCAGCACCGGGGGCAGGGCAGTATCGAGGACCCGCAGTGGCAGTGAGACCATTGGCCTAGCGTCCGTTAATGCCACAGGCTCAGATGTTTCGGCAGCAGGGACCGCCGATGCAGCAACACCAGCATAGACCACCCCAGCATCACCAAGGCAGGGGCCAGCGACAGCACCAGGCTAGGCCGCAGCATGGGAACCAACAAGGAGGTCGAGGGCAGGCATTCACTCTGTCCTTGGAAGAGGCATTGGCATCAGGAGATGTTGTGGCAGGTAACATTCTCGTCGCCTCTTATCCCGCAGTAGCATTGTTTGATTCGGGAGCATCGCACTCATTTATATCTGCACAATTTGTAACACGGCTAGGAATAGAATTCGAGGCATTGCCAGGGAGGTTAAATATACTCACTGGTAATGGGCTCGTAGGAGTTAGTAGAGTTATTCTTGTTGGCACATTTTATTTTGAGTAATTAACAACATCTTCGTAGTTTAGTCTTCTGTTCTTCAGATTCAAATATTCTCAGAAGATGTACTACATGGAGTTCTTCACTTTAAGAGCTTCCTCCTTCTTCCTTGAAGACTGTAGCAGTTACCGGCGTTCCCTGCTTAGAGTCTTCGTGTCTGTACTGATCTAGGTATATCTGTAAACACTAAAGGATGGATGATAACTAAAAGCACAAATCGAAAAACATGTCATTCAGAACGGCATACCGGCGGTATGCTTCGGCATACCGGCGGTATAACGTTTTCGTGTCCAGAAAAGGTTCTGTGACAAAAAGCGGCATACCGACGGTATGCTTCGGCATACCGGCGGTATACCGTTTTTGGACTCTAGAAAGTTGCTGTCTCGAAATGTCGGCATACCGACGGCATGCTGCGGCATACCGGCGGTATGCCGTTTTTAGCAACACAAAAGTTGCTGTGATCAACTGTCGGCATACCGACGGTATGCTGCGGCATACCGGCGGCATGCCGTTTCTAGCAGCTCTAAACTTTCTGTGACATTCTATCGGCATACCGACGGTATGCTCCGGCATACCGGCGGTATACCGAATTTCGAATACTTAGTTTTCGATTTGGTCTGACACGCATTAATGGCCGCATTTAATGCTCTTGAACGGTCATAATTATGACCGTTACTATTTGGCCGGCATACAGGCGGTATGCCGCGGCATACCGACGGCATGCCGGTCTGCCTGCATTTCAGAGCATTAAATGCCACCTACTCTTGGTTTTCTTATAAAAGGAAGCTCTCTCTCTCTCTCTTGAGCTTCTTTACCAACTCCTCCATAAATTTTCCAACAACCAAGAGCTCCACCATTAATACTCTTCAAAGCTTTTCATTGTCATCCTCTCCCAAAGTGCTAGAGTATTAAAGAGTTGTACATTTCGATCTTCACGTGTTAGAAGATCAACAAGTTCTCATTCTCTTTTGTTTGAAGTTGGCGAGCCTTCGTAAGAAAACTCGTGTGTAGAAGTTGGCGAGTCTTCGGATCCAAACTCGTGTTGAAGTTGGCGAGTTCTTCGGATCCAAACTCGTGTGTACTATTTGGATAATAGTGGATTAAAGCCGGAGAGAGTTCCGGGACTGGATTGCCTCAAAAGAGGATACCAGGATACATCCTTGCGTTTGCGTTTGATCTTTCTACTCTTTACTTTAAATTGTCTTTATTGCATCAATTGTTGTAGTTTATATTTTATTTCCCTATTCACCCCCCCTCTAGGGTTCTACAATTGGTATCAGAGCCTCGTTCTCTTGATTTGGATTTACACCCTTGAGTGATCCATGGCCTCTAACCCTAGCATCAACACGTTTCACAATGAGGGATACTCCACAAATAGGCCTCCCCTATTTGATGGTACCAACTATAACTACTGGAAGATTAGGATGGGCATTTATCTCAAGTCCATAGATTTCGATTTATGGGATTACGTGATAAATGGTCTTCCTACTCCTTCCAGAGCTATTCAGGATATTGCTTCTGACACCCTTCGGGAAACACTTGCCGAAAACATTAAGAAGCTTGCTTGTCGAGATGCCAAGGCAATGAATGCTCTTTACTGTGCCCTCGACAGTAGTGAATTCAACCGGATCTCTACTTGCAAGACTTCCAATGAGATTTGGAAGTTACTTGAAGTCACACACGAGGGAACTTCACAAGTGAAGGAATCCAAGATCAGTAGACTCACGCAAGAATATGAGTCTTTTAAAATGAAGCATGATGAATCTATTGCTAGCATGTTTACTCGTTTTGGTGACATTATTAACCCTCTCTCTTCTCTTGGAAAGGAATATCCCGCTCATGAAAAGATAAGGAAAATTCTTAGAGGATTGACGAAAGCTTGGAGTCCTAAAGCTACCGCAATCATTGAGGGGAACGATCTAACCGTCATGTACCTAGAGACCCTCATGGGTAAGCTAATGACTCACGAGCTCGACATGAAGGATCAAGAGGAATCCTCCATTCAAGAGAAGGAGAAGGTGAAGACCAAAGAAAAAGAGAAGACTCTCGCTCTCAAAGCTTCAAGGTCCTACTCCAAGGATAGCTCCGACGACAATGAGTCGGATGACGATGAAGAAATAGCTCTCACAGCTAAGCACTTCCGGAAGTTCTTAAAGTTCAACAAGGCCAACCGCTCTAGACGGGACAATGAAGAAGACCCGGCGTGCTATCAATGCAGAAGACCCGGACACATCAAGAGGGATTGTCCGATGATACGAAAAGACTCAAGCAAGTACGAGAAACCTAGCAAGGGAAGCTCATCCTCTAGAAAGTTCGCCAACACTAGCATTTGGTGTGAAAGCGACGCAAGCGACTCCGACAACGACAAGGAGTGCAAACACAATGCCAACGTCTGTCTCATGGCAACCGATGAGGTACTTGATGATTTTTCTTTAAACACTCTTACCTATGATGATTTGGAGAAAGCCATTCTTGAGTTACATGAAGAACACAAAGGTGTTCGGAATAAATACAAGAAATCTTTCAAGGAGGTTGAGGCTCTTCAACTTGAAGTAGAGAGGCTCTCAAGCATCATCATTGATGTGAAGGAAAAATCTCCTATTTCCGACACGGATGAAATAGAGTCTTTGCGACTCAAATTTCAAGAATCTCTTGACACCATCAAGAAAAAGGATGATGAGATTCAATCCATGAGAAGCTCTTATGAATTTGCCATGCACAAATGTCAAGATGCTAATAGAAGAGAATATTCCACCTCTATTAAGTATAATGATCTTCTTACATGAAGTAAGAATTTAGGTAATAAGAATACCACTCATATGCATGCTCCAAGACACCCTCACACTCATCACAATGCTAGGCATAATCATTACATGAACACTACACACAACTCCTTTTCTAACACAAGAAAAGGACCCTTTGTCAAGAAGAACACCTCTCATCATGCTTTTTACTATCATCATAACACTCATGGTAGAACTTCTCACACTAGAAACTCACACATGCACAACACTCACACTTCTTCTTCTAAATCTTCCTTGATGTGCAATTATTGTGGTTTGGTGGGTCACACTTCTAACTTTTGTTATACAAGAAAACAAGTTGACATGAGAGTTCTTAAGTGGGTTCCTAAGACTAACACTCATGGACCCATAAGATCATGGGTACCAAAATGTTCATCTTCAACTTATGTTGTAGGTGACGAATCCTTCTCATGCTAGAAGCAAATGGATTCTCGATAGCGGTTGTTCACGGCACATGACCGGTGATGCTTCACTTTTTACAACGCTATCGATGAAGAAAGAAGGACACGTCTCCTTCGGTAACAATCTCAAAGGTTATATTATTGGAAATGGTAATATCGGTTCTCCTCCTTATCCTTGTATTAATAATGTTTGTCTTGTTACTAATCTCAAGCATAATCTCTTAAGTCTTAGCCATCTTACCGATAATGGTTATGATATCAAGTTTGTTACACTCAAATGCCACATTACCGATAGCTCCAATGGAACTATTGTGTATGAAGGCATTAGAGAAAACAATATTTATGTTCTTTATCTTGTTGAAGGTACTAACAATGACAGGTGCCTAGTTGCAAAGAACGATGAGAGTTGGCTTTGGCACATGAGGCTTGGACACGCCAACATGGATACCATCTCTCGCCTCGCCTCCAAGAAGCTTGTACAAGGACTTCCTAGCATCCCTTTCAAAAAGGATATGGTATGTGAAGAATGCGAGAAAAGTAAGTTGACCAAGTCATCCTTCAAATCCATCAACTCTGTGAGTACCACTAGACCCCTCCAACTTATTCATATGGATCTCTTTGGGCCTAGTAGAGTAGCTAGCCTTGGTGGCAAACTTTATGCTTTTGTTTTAGTTGATGATTTTTCGAGATTTACTTGGGTTATTTTTCTTGCTTGCAAAAGTGATACCTTTCGTGAATTTGTTGCTTTTTGTAAACGTGTTCAAAATGAGAAAGGTTTTTCTATTAACAAAATTAGGAGTGATCATGGAGGTGAATTTGATAATGTTGATTTCAAAAGATTTTGTGAAAAGAATGGTTTTGGACATGATTTTGCTTGTCCCCGTACTCCTCAACAAAATGGTGTTGTGGAGAGAAAGAATAGAACCCTTGGCGATATGGCCCGGGTCATGTTAAACCAATATAAGCTCCCCCAATATTTTTGGGCGGAAGCCGTTAATACGGCGTGTCATGTTAATAGAGTCTTAATTAGACCTATTACTAAGAAGACTCCTTATGAGCTTTGGTTTAACAAAATTCCTTCTATTGAATATTTCAAGGTTTTTGGTTGCAATTTTTATTTTGAATACCAAGGATAACCTAGGCAAGTTTGAAGAAAAAGCCTATGAAGGGATATTCCTTGGATACTCTACTCATAGCAAAGGTTTTCGTATTTTTAATAAAAGAAGTCTTGTTGTCGAAGAGTCAATCAATGTCTCTTTTAACGAACTCAACTCTTCTACATTCTCCTTTCGAGGATATTGATGACATCTCATTTGGGTTGGAGAACTCCTCTATTGAGGATCGTCCTTCTTCATCTAACAATGAAGTTGTGACCCCATCAAAAGAGTCTCCTCCTCTCGAGCCTCCTCCAAAGGATCTCCCAAGAGAATGGAGATTTGTCACCAATCATCCTAAGGAGCTTATCATTGGGGATCCTTCCTCAAGTGTTAGTACAAGATCCGCCACTCGTGATCTTTGTGCCAATGTGGCTTTTATCTCTCAAATAGAGCCTAAAAATGTTCATGATGCTTTCCTTGATGAATTTTGGATGATAGCTATGCAAGAGGAGCTCAATCAATTTGAGCGAAGCAAGGTTTGGGAACTTGTCCCAAAACCTAGCAATCATCCCATTATTGGAACTAAATGGGTGTTTCGTAACAAGCTAAATGAAGATGGGTTAGTGACTCGTAACAAAGCCCGATTGGTTGCTCAAGGCTATAACCAAGAGGAAGGCATTGACTACGACGAAACCTATGCTCCGGTTGCACGTCTTGAATCCATTCGTATGCTTTGTGCCTTGCTGTTTTAATGACTTTAAGCTATTTCAAATGGATGTTAAGAGTGCTTTTCTTAATGGTATTATTAAGGAGGAAGTTTATGTTAAACAACCTCCCGGCTTTGAAGATTTTCAATTTCCTAACCACGTTTTCAAACTCCATAAAGCCCTTTATGGCCTCAAACAAGCTCTACGTGCTTGGTATGAGCGTCTCAGCTCTTTTCTTGTCTCTCACAATTTTCAAAGGGAAAAGTTGACACCACACTTTTTATTAAATCACATGATGGGACTCTCTTATTGGTTCAAATTTATGTTGATGATATTATTTTGGTTCTACTAACAACACACTTTGTGTAGAATTTGCCAAAGTTATGCAGGAAGAGTTTGAAATGAGTATGATGGGTGAACTCTCCTTCTTCTTGGGGTTACAAATCAAACAAGGGCCTAAAGGAACCTTCATCAATCAAGCAAAATATATAAAGGACCTCCTCAAGCGTTTCGACCTTGACTCATCCAAATCAATGAGGACCCCTATGGCTACAACGACCAAGCTTGACAATGATGAAGATGGCACATCGGTCGACATTCGTAAGTATAGAGGTATGATCGGTAGCTTACTTTATTTAACGGCTAGCCGTCCGGATATCATGTTTAGTGTTTGCTTGTGTGCACGATATCAAGCCAATCCAAAGGAATCACATTTGAGTGCCGTTAAGCGCATTTTTCGTTATCTCAAAGGCACCATTAACATGGGTCTTTGGTATCCGAAATCCTCATCCTTTGAGCTTCACGGCTTTTCGGATGCGGATTTTGTCGGATGCAAGATTGACCGAAAAAGCACTAGTGGCACATGTCAATTCCTCGGGAAGTCCTTGGTATCGTGGTTTAGTAAGAAGCAAAACTCTGTTGCTCTTTCCACCACTGAGGCAGAATATATTGCGGCTGGTTGTTGTTGTGCACAAATTCTTTGGATGTCACAAACACTTTTAGATTATGGCATTTCATTCTTGCACCCCTATTAAATGTGATAACACTAGCTCTATCAATCTCACGAAAAACCCGATTTGTCACTCACGCACGAAGCACATTGAAATTAGACACCATTTTCTTCGTGACCATCAGCAAAAAGGAGATATCCATCTTGAATTTATTGATACTACCTATCAATTAGCCGATATTTTCACTAAGCCTCTCCCGGAAGATCGTCTCTTTCTTTGCCGTGAACTAGGCATTTTATCTTTTGATCCTTAGTCCCAGTCGACCGGCACACCGACGGTATACTACGGTATACCGGCGGCATGCCGTTTTTCAAGGCAGAATTAGGTTCTGTTTCGAACGACGGCATACCGTCGGTACACGTCGGCATACCGCGGTATGCCGGACAGCGACGGACAGGCTTTCATTTCTGGATTCGGGCCCACATTCTTTCACTCCTTCATTTATTCCTTTTTACCCTCTTCTATTCTCTCTCATCCATCCCATCAATTTTCAACTCCCATCCCATCACCTCCCTTCTCATTTACTATCCTCTATCTCTTCACATTAACTACCCATCACTTCCCCCCTTTTTCTCTCCTCTTTTTTACTCCACCATCATAACTTCCCTCCACCTTTTCAACTCCTTCTCTTTCAAACTTCCTCTACAACCGTTCCTACCTATTTTCAAAATCATCTCTTCATCTTCCTCCTCTCTTTAAAAACCCTCCTTCCTCCCTCTCTTTACTCCTTCTTCCTCCACACCATAGCACCAATCCCTCTCCATGGCCAACCCTAAGCGCCCCCGATCCTCCTATTCCTCCGGGTTCAACCCCTTCGTCCCGGTGGCGCTACCTACCGGCTATGACCAATGCGTCTTCTCCAACTCTCTAGCCGCCGAGCTTTGGTTCCAGCACTTCGCCAATCACAACGTATTCAAAGGACGGGCGATCAACTGGAACCTATTCCCCGGTCACGTCCCTTTGTTTGACGATGCCGGTCTCTCCTCTTTTAAGGCGCCAAATCCCTGTCTACCCTGCTGTGTCCGCCTTTTCTATTGCAACATGAGAGGGGATGACGACGACCCTTCCGCCATCCAATCTATGGTCAATGACCGCCACTTCCGTCTCACATCTCGGAAGTGGGGACATCTTAGGCATCCCAGACAAAGGGGATGCGTTACCTCTGTTGGGTGCTCTCAACTCCTCGGCGGCGTCTCCTTTCGACGAATTCTACCGAATCATCTGCAAGGGTCCCAACCCTCCTGCCATCCCGGCCCTCTCTGTCCAGCTGGAGCCGTTTTATTACGAGCTTCATCGGATCGTGTGCCACACTCTCTTTCCGAAGGGCGGGAACTATGACGCAATCACTGGTGATGCCCTCGTCTGCATGTACCATCTCTATGCCGGGAAGCGATTCTCCTTCCCAAAGACTCTTCTTCTGCAATTCCGGCGTACCATGCCTTCGGGGAAGCAGAATCTCTACTATGGCTCTTTCATCACTCTGCTTATGGAGGCCAAGCAGGTTGACCTGTCTCTCTGCACCACGGATGGCGTTCCCTCATATCTTGCTATCTCCCGTACCCTTGCTGGCGCCTCTACTTCCCGTGCCTCATCTTCCCAAGAGCAACCGGCATCCACGCCTGCTGCTCCCACATCTACCCCTCCTCCTTCGGGCCGTTATATGCCGCTCACTCAACAGCATTTTGATATGCGGATGGCCCAGGCGGAGGAGCAGATGCGGGCCCACACTCGTGGACTTGGCGCCCTGATCCAGACTCGTTTCCACGATCAGGGGTACTTCATTCAGCGCACTCTTCAAGACCGTGATGCTTTTCTGGATCTTAATCTTCAGGATCCCATGTACACGGGCCCGCGCTTCTCTGACCCCAATGCCTATGGGTTTATGTACCCTGACGGCATTGATCCTTTTGGCGCCTTCCAGCAGGCTCAGGGTGATGATGATGATGATCCGGCTGAGGATTAGGGATGGTCTTCCTTTTGATGGTGGTTTCGGTTCTTGAGTGGTTCTAGTTTTATGTGTGCTTTCTGTTGTTGTCTTTCGTGGTCCTTCGGGGACCGGTTTATGGTTGTTTTAGTTCTTTGCTGTCCTTCGGGGACATTATCTATGGTTGTCTTTTGTGTCTGGCTCTCGTTGTGGAGAGTCTTTTATCTTACTATGAAATGTATGGGTCCAGCATGTATTCACTTTCTCTCTAATAATTCATACATGCTTTTTCTTTATATACTCATGTCTTTTCTCTTATGCAATGTCTCTATTGATTATCCCCATCTTTGACTAAGTGACAAAGGGGAGAAATCGTATTAAGGGGGAGCTGTCTTCCTACGGGGGAGCTACCTGAAGATGCTATCTCTCTCTATTTTGTCAATTATCAAAATGGGGAGTTTGTTGGCACATTTTATTTTGAGTAATTAACAGCATCTTCGTAGTTTAGTCTTCTATTCTTCAGATTCAAATATTCTCAGAAGATGTACTACATGGAGTTCTTCACTTCAAGAGCTTCCTCCTTCTTCCTTGAAGACTGTAGCAGTTACCGGCGTTCCCTGCTTAGAGTCTTCGTGTCTGTACTGATCTAGGTATATCTGTAAACACTAAAGGATGGATGATAACTAAAAGCACAAATCGAAAAATATGTCATTCAGAGCGGCATACCGGCGGTATGCTTCGGCATACCGGCGGTATACCGTTTTCGTGTCCAGAAAAGGTTCTATGACAAAAAGCGGCATACCAACGGTATGCTTCGGCATACCGGCGGTATACCGTTTTTGGACTCTAGAAAGTTGTTGTCTCGAAATGTCGGCATACCGACGGCATGCTGCGGCATACCGGCGGCATGCCGTTTTTAGCACACAAAAGTTGCTGTGATCAACTGTCGGCATACCGACGGTATGCTGCGGCATATCGGCGGCATGCCGTTTCTAGCAGCTCTAAACTTTCTGTGACATTCTATCGGCATACCGACGGTATGCTCCGGCATACCGGGGTATACCGAATTTCGAATACTTAGTTTTCGATTTGGTCTGACACGCATTAATGGTCGCATTTAATGCTCTTGAACGGTCATAATTATGACCGTTACTATTTGGCCGGCATACCGGCGGTATGCCGCGGCATCGGCGGTATGCCGCGGCATACCGACGGCATGCCGGTCTGCCTGCATTTCAGAGCATTAAATGACACTACTCTTGGTTTTCTTATAAAAGGAAGCTCTCTCTCTCTCTGAGCTTCTTTACCAACTCCTCCATAAATTTTCCAAAACCAAGAGCTCCACCATTAATACTCTTCAAAGCTTTTCATTGTCATCCTCTCCCAAAGTGCTAGAGTATTAAAGAGTTGTACATTTCGATCTTCACGTGTTAGAAGATCAACAAGTTCTCATTCTCTTTTGTTTGAAGTTGGCGAGCCTTCGTAAGAAAACTCGTGTGTAGAAGTTGGCGAGTCTTCGGATCCAAACTCGTGTTGAAGTTGGCGAGTTCTTCGGATCCAAACTCGTGTGTACTATTTGGATAATAGTGGATTAAAGCCGGAGAGAGTTCCGGGACTGGATTGCCTCAAAAGAGGATACCAGGATACATCCTTGCGTTTGCGTTTGATCTTTCTACTCTTTACTTTAAATTGTCTTTATTGCATCAATTGTTGTAGTTTATATTTTATTTTCCTATTCACCCCCCTCTAGGGTTCTACAATTCTAGCATGTGGCGTTGTAGTTTGCGGGCATTCCTTACCGCCCGGTTGATAGAATTTCCTGTTGGAAATTTCGACGTTATCTTAGGCATGGACTGGCTGAAAGACAGTCATGCGACGATAGATTGTCGTAGAGGGAGTGTATCTTTTGATATCCCAGGCATGAAGAGATTCACCTTAGTCAGATCAGAGGCAACTCAACAAGAGCAGGGAGTAATAACGACAATGGAAGAAGTTCAAGTTCCGAAGGTAGTTGAAGAGTTTCTAGACGTATTTCCTGAAGAACTTCCAGGTCTGCCACCAGTTAGAGATATTGAGTTCAGCATAGAATTGGCACCTGGAACTAAACCGATATCAGATCGAGTTTACAGAATGGCGGACTCGGAGCAGGCTAAGGTATATCAACACATAGAGGAACTGAAGGAGAAGAAGTTCATCCAAGCTAGCATATCACCATGGGCAGCACCAGTGGTACTTGTGGGAAAGAAGGATGGGTCGTCCAGACTGTGCATTGATTACAGGAAGCTTAACGCGACGACAGTAAAGAACAAGTACCCACTACCAAGGATCGACGACTTATTTGATCAGTTGAACAAAGCTAGAGTTTTCTCCAAGATAGATCTTCGTTCAGGGTATCATCAAGTGAGGGTTCGGAAGGAGGACATTCCCAAGACAGCATTCAGGTCGAAGTATGGGCATTATGAATTCTTAGTAATGTCGTTTGGTTTGACCAATGCTCCAGCAATATTTATGGATTTGATGAACCGCATTTTTATGTCATACTTAGATCAGTTTGTCGTTGTGTTTCTTGACGACATTCTCGTATACTTGCTAGTGAAGAGGAGCATGAAGACCACCTCAGGAAAGTGTTACAGGTTCTGAGAGAGAACCAGTTGTATGCCAAGCTCAGCAAGTGTGAGTTCTGGACGAATCACATTTCATTTTTGGGTCATATCATATCAGGAGCTGGAGTAGCAGTAGATCCCAAGAAGGTAGAGGCAGTAGAGAGTTGGCCAGTACCCAAGACCGTAGCAGATGTACGAAGTTTCTTGGGATTGGCAGGATATTACAGAAGATTTGTATCAGACTTTGCAAGGCTTTCAGCACCCATGACCCGCTTGACACGGAAGGATGTACCATTCGTCTGGTCGGCAGAATACCAGACATCATTTGAGAATCTGAAGCAGAAGTTGATATCAGCGCCTATTCTTACATTGCCAGTTGGACCCGGAGGTTTTACCGTTTATTGTGATGCGTCAGGTAAAGGACTTGGATGTGTCCTCATGCAGCATGGGAAGGTGATAGCATACGCATCTAGGCAACTTCGGGACCACAAGAAGAATTATCCAACTCATGATTTGGAATTAGCGGCAGTAGTATTTGCTTTGAAGCTATGGAGGCATTACTTATATGGTGATCGAGTGGATATGTACACGGACCATAAAAGTCTGAAGTACATCTTTACTCAGAAGGAACTAAACATGAGGCAGAGGAGATGGTTGGAGTTGATCAAGGATTATGACGTGGAGCTTCAGTATCATCCAGGCAAGGCTAATGTAGTAGCAGACGCTCTCAGCAGAAGAGACGGCGCATTCATGTTGACAACACAGAAGCACATTTTAGAAGACCTTCAGGAGATGGGCATAGAAGTTATACTTCCTAGTGATGTAGGAATTCTGGCAAGTCTACAAGTTCAATCTGACTTGGTAGACAGGATCAAGGCAGCTCAGGCGCAGGACCCAAGGATTCAGAAGCTTAGGGCAGAATGTGAATCAGGACTCAGAAAGGAGATGAGAATTCATGAAGATGGTACACTTAGGTTTGGGTCACGTCTATGTGTGCCTAGTGGAGATATCAGACAGGAGGTTATGGCAGAAGCTCACAGCTCACAGTATTCTATTCACCCTGGAGGGACCAAGATGTACCAAGATATCAAACAGCACTTCTGGTGGAATGGGATGAAGAGGGAGATAGCTAGATTTGTTTTCCGTTGCTTGGTATGTCAGCAAGTGAAGGCAGAACAGCAGAGGCCAGCTGGGTTATTGCAACCGCTTCCTATCCCGGAATGGAAGTGGGAACATATTACAATGGACTTTGTGACCGGTTTACCAAGATCACCAAGTGGTAAAAATGCTATTTGGGTGATAGTAGATCGGCTTACAAAGGTGGCGCACTTTCTTCCTTTTAGAGTAGGTCAATCTACGGAGAAGTTGGCAGAGTTGTATATGCAGCAGATAGTTAGGCAGCATGGGGTCCCAGTCAGTATTGTGTCAGACAGAGATACCCGTTTTACATCACATTTTTGGAAGAGCTTACATCATAGTCTGGGTACCAAGTTAAGATTTAGCACGGCTTACCATCCCCAGACAGACGGGCAATCAGAAAGAACAATTCAGACCCTAGAAGATATGTTGCGAGCTTGCACCCTAGATTTTGGAGGATCTTGGGAGAGCCACCTGCACTTAGTTGAGTTTTCTTATAATAACAGTTACCAAGCCAGTATCCAGATGACGCCATTTGAAGCACTATATGGTAAGAAGTGTAGGTCGCCACTAGCATGGGATGATATCGGGGAGAGAAAGATGTTAGGCCCGGAAATGATTGTTCAGACAGTTGAATTGGTCAAAGGAATTAGAGAGCGACTTCGAGTTGCACAGGATCGGCATCGTCATTGGGCGGACCAGCATCGTAGGCCGCTAGAGTTTTCTGTTGGGGACCACATGTTCTTGCGGATCTCACCTACCCGTGGGGTCATTAGATTTGGCGTTCGTGGGAAGTTGAGTCCGCGGTACGTGGGCCCATTTGTTATTCTTGATAGGATAGGCGATGTTGCTTATCGTTTATCCCTTCTACCTTCGTTACGATAGGTACATGACGTATTTCATGTATCTCAGTTGCGAAGGTATGTATCGGACCCAAGCCATATCCTTGATCATTCTGAGCTGGTTGTTGGTACCAACCTGTCTTACGAGGAACAGCCTGTGTCTATTTTGGACCGAAGAGAGAAGATACTCAAGAACCGAACAATTAGCCTTGTCCGGATTGCTTGGGGTCATCACTCTTTAGGGGAGTCAACGTGGGAACGTGAGGATGATATCCGATCACGGTATCCGCACCTGTTTGACTCACAAGGTATATCTCTTTCTGTATACCTTGATTGTCTTAACTCCTCATGCTTGCCACCTTACGAGTAGAATTGCTTGGTATCGTAGAATGTTCAACATAGATACGTTACATACTATTGACATTGTAGAATGATTGCTTACTTAAATTGCTTATACCTAGAGTAGTTCAGCTCTGATGTTTCTATCATGCTTGGATTTGAAATTCCGACGACGAAATTTTTCTAAGGAGGGTAGAGATGTCACTTCCCATTCCCAGAAAACGTTTTTTAGAATGCATGTACTGTTTAAATGTAAATATTTTATATTTATCATGTATTGCTCTGTATTTAAATTCCTTTAATTTTATGTTAATTAATTTCCTGCAATTTTATTTCTGTACTTTACTTTCTGCTTTATACTCTGCTTTAGCTTTGCTATGGGTTCAGCTCAGATTGGTTTAATTATGTTGGTTCATTATGAACCGAAATAAACCCCCCACCTACCACCACTCCTTCATTTAAAAGCCCCGAACCCTTTCTCTCTCTTCATTACTTCTTCTCATTTATCTTCTTCTTCCTCATAACTCTCCCACCAACCTAGGAGAGCAAGGCAAGTGCCAACTTGCTTCTTGATGGATCCCCATTATTATTGTTCCACCATCCTCCTTACTTGATTCTAAGCCTCTTTAGTACTTAGCATTTTCAATTTCCATGGCTGATTGTTGTAGATCTAAGTTTGTTACATTTTCGAATTTCTTAGGTTTTGATCTAGTAAACTTTGTTATCTTCAAGTTTTGATGGTTTCATGTTGTAGAGAATTTCGTTCTACCCAATTTTGACCTATGGAAGTCCATATTTGGGCTTGGGATGAAGGATTTATGGAGCTTGGAAGCAATGGCATCCATGGTTCTCTTCCATGGTTCTGTTCTCAGAAATTTGGAGAAGAAGAACAGTCCCAGCCGCATGAATCTTTCTCCCACAGCGCATGAAATCTCATTTCTCACAGCCGCATTCCCACAGCGCATGAGTTTATTTATTTCCCAATCTCATTCCTCATGCGCATGGATTATTTATTTCTCAATCTCATCTCACAGCCGCATTCCCACAGCGCATGAGTTTATTTATTTCCAAATCTCATTCCTCAGGCGCATGGATTAGCATTCCCACAGCGCATGAGTTTATTTATTTCCCAATCTCATTCCTCAGGCGCATGGATTATTTATTTCCCAATCTCATCTCATAGCCGCATTCCCACAGCGCATGAGTTTATTTATTTCCCAATCTCATTCCTCAGGCGCATGGATTATTTATTTCCTAATCTCATTTCTCACAGCCGCATTCCCACAGCGCATGAGTTTATTTATTTCCCAACCTCATTCCTCATGCGCATGGATTATTTATTTCCCAATCTCATCTCACAGCCGCATTCCCACAGCGCATGAGTTTATTTATTTTCCAATCTCATTCCTCAGGCGCATGGATTAGCATTCCCACAGCGCATGAGTTTATTTATTTCCCAATCTCATTCCTCAGGCGCATGGATTATTTATTTCCCAATCTCATCTCACAGCCGCATTCCCACAGCGCATGAGTTTATTTATTTTCCAATCTCATTCCTCAGACGCATGGATTATTTATTTCCCAATCTCATTTCTCACAGCCGCATTCCCACAGCGCATGAGTTTATTTATTTTCCAATCTCATTCCTCAGGCGCATGGATTATTTATTTCCCAATCTCATCTCACAGCCGCATTCCCACAGCGCATGAGTTTATTTATTTCCCAATCTCATTCCTCAGGTGCATGGATTAGCATTCCCACAGCGCATGAGTTTATTTATTTCCCAATCTCATTCCTCAGGCGCATGGATTATTTATTTTCCAATCTCATCTCACAGCCGCATTCCCACAGCGCATGAGTTTATTTATTTTCCAATCTCATTCCTCAGGCGCATGGATATTTATTTCCCAATCTCATCTCACAACCGCATTTCCTCAGCGCATGATATTATTTATTTCCCAATCATTTCCCTCAGGCGCATGATATTATTTATTTTCCAATCTTATTCTTCAGCGCATGATATTATTTATTTTACAACCTTTCCCTCAGGCGCATGATATTATTTATTTCCCGATCATTTTCCTCAGGCGCATGATATTATTTGTTTCCCAACCTTTCCCACAGCGCATGATATTATTATTTCCCAATCATTCCCCAGGAGCATGATATTATTTATTTCCAACAATTTTCCACAGCGCACGAGATTATTTATTTCCCAATCATTATTTATTTTCCAATGTTTATTTTCCGAATTTGGCATTAATTAACATTGATTTTATCTTGATTAATTATTGATCATGCGTTCCTAGATGGAACTAAGAGACTGGCTAGTCGTCTTATTGAAATGAATGAATGAGACACGTTCATATTAAGTATGAACTACTATAATCGATTGGCCGATCCCGAATATTGACATACAGGCACACATGCAGGCTTCAATTTATTTATTTATTTATTTTACTATAAAAGAAGCATGTGTACTTTATGGTCAAGGCATGATTGTTCCGTGGTTAGTTTGGATTGTTGCATTACGCTATGTAAGACCTACAACCTAACCGCACGGGCATCGTTGTAGAGTTGTGCATATCGTACCCCGTACGAAAGTACTCATTCCGAATGACCATGATCCAACATAGGATTTCACTCAACGTATAGACTATTAAGTTAAATAAAAATAATGATTGCATGGAGAGAATGGATTCCCGAGTTCTTACATGGCAGCCCTCTTGGGACTAGTAGTGTCCGACAGGCCGGCTGGTCCCCACAGATACTGCAAACCTGCCACACGGGCATGGAGCGGTATCTGGTTATACTATTTATTGTATATTGTATATTGATGACGGGCGTCCTGCTGGGACTCGTCTAATTCATGATTGGCGCAATTGATTGATTGGATCGATTAGCCTTGCTTGTCCATAGTAAGAACTGAGAAATCTTTATTGCAAAATTCCAGGATAACTTGGAACTCACAGTAGTAAGCCGTAGGAGTTGGATGGCCGTTTAAGTTGATTTGTTTGTGTATTGTACCTACTCTGTTACCTAACTGAGATGATCAGAGCATCAGGACATGACGGGCCAACTTCTGTCCTTGTTTGGTTGGGAGGTTGGTTCGAAGTGTCGTGATGTTATGTGAATCCCAGTAGCAAGCAGAGATCTATTATATTCTCTTAATTACTGGTTTAATGTCTCATATCGTGCTTCCTTGCGGTACTTGCTATAGAGGTCTAACCTCTCTGGTTTTGCATGGCCAGATTTAGAGCCGGTTCCCGAGGACTCAGCTTACCTCTACCTCCAAGATGGTCAATACTAGAGGGATGATCGCAGGAGGACTCGAGTGGGTTCCTTACCTCCCCGCTCGTTTTGTTATTTACTTTATACTTTGCCGTTTGGCACCGACATGTTAGTCGGATTGTCTTGTACTTACTTTTGCATAATTGTAATTAAGTCAGACTGCAGCTGATAACAATTGTGTACACTTTGCTACATCATCTGGCTATGTTTTGTAAAGCTAGATATCAAGAACATTTTGACTAAGCGTTTGGAACGCCTTACTGCTTTATCTTACATGTTCTCTATTTCTGTTTCTTATTTGAATGATTGAGACAATAGATGTGAAACGACCATAGTGAGACTTTCATGTAGTATGCACCCCCTTGTCTTTTAGACAGCATTGATCGTATTATACGGTATTCATCTACCCGTAATACGTAGCTGGCTGAGTCATTCCCCCGCTCTCCAGTATTCTGGTTCTGGGGCGTGACAATGGCTATCTGATTCAGTATCAGGACAGTCACCTCCCTAGCAGTCCTACATTGAATTAGGACTGCCAGCACCCTGGCAGTCCTAATTTAATGTAGGACTGCCAGGGGTGTGGCAGTCATATTTGTAAGTCTCTGTAATTGAGCACGGAGCACGGAGAATGGTCATTCTCTCCATGTAAATTAACACGAAGAATGGTCATTCACCTACGTTTTAACACTGGGAATAGCCATTCTCCGTGTAATTAAGACGGAGAATGGTTATTCCGGTGCATTTTATGGTCAGTTGAAACTTTGGAGGACCATAACTTTTGACTGGGAGGTCGAAACGAGGTCTGGTTTGTCGCAAAATGAGCGTATCTTTGAGGAGCCTGAGATTAACCGTTTCACAGTTAGACGGCCTTCCAAAATTTTAGAATCGCAAAAAAAATGATGTTTGGACCTCCATTTTAGCACTTTTTGTCGAAATTTTAGAATCGCAAAAAAACATATGTAGGACTGTCAGGCCCCTGGCAGTCCTACATATGTGAAGGACTGTCATCTCTGGCAGTCCTAATCTATGATCGGGACTGCCAGAGAGGTGACAGTCCTCTGTGTCACAACCCGATTTTTCATCCGATGAAAAGTTAAAATTTAGTTACCAAGAGGGCTTCTGATGCATCAAAGTGTTCTTCGGACGTGGCGGGAAGAGAGTATACAACATTTGATGATCCCGGTTGTTCCATGTTCAATATTTTTCTACATTAAACACATAATTCAACTTTTTATATGTGAAATTTATGTTTAAAACATTAAATATATTAATTCGATGACTAATAAATGGAGAAGTCAATGACCTAGAGTTGAGGGAAAATTTGGGATAAAAATCAATGACCTAGAGTTGAGATGTAGGTTGGGAAAAAACTTGGGATTAAATTCTTTGACCTACAGTTGAGGGAGAGAAGAAAAGAGTTGAGGGAAAAAAAAAGAGTAGAGGAAAGAGAAAAAGAAAACAAAAGTTGGTATTTATACCTTTGCTTGGGCTAGCCCCAAGTAAAAAAAATTGATGACAAACTTGTAATATTTTGAAACATTTTTGGGCTAGCCCCTAGCAAAAAGGGTGGTGCCCTTAGAAAAAAACCTCTCTTTTTTTGTTTCTTTGTACTCTCTCTCTCTCTCTCTCTCTCTCTCCTCCTTTGTTTTCTTCCGATTTGTGTCTTAATTTTTTTTTTATCAAATTTCTTATTAACCAAACATGCACACGTTTTCACTCCTTTTATGTTTTTTTTTTTCCCTTTCCGTTTTTCCCAATTTCTTTCAAACCAAACAGTGTAAGATAAACCAGTAAATATTCGGTTGGTAAAAAATTTGATGCACCAATGGCCAGAGATGATCGATGGAAGACTATCTCCACTGAAGAAGCTATGGAATTTACTATTATCACACAGTCGACATCTTCAGCAGATAAACTCTCTTCTTGTTGTTGCGAAATAATATTACATGATTTTCAAGAATTATATCTTCAGTTCCCTTTGAAAGCTAGGCAACTTCCTCATTATATATAGATCCCAAATCTTGATTTGAACCAACAGTGCCATGACACACCACTACATGCAACTGCTAATATAAAGCCAAAGAAGAAGATTGCAGTTTGCAATTAGATAACGAGGGATGAAACTTCTAAAGCACAAATTGGCTGAGAGATGAGAGTACAAACAAGTATTAAATTAAAGCAAGCATTTTTGAGTTTGATAACATAGAATTTAACATCCTAGGGATGCAAGAGAGAGTTTCAATGTCCACCCTTCAGGTTCTTTCTGGCAATTGGGAACGATTTTGCCCTTATTTCTCAAAAGTTTAAACCGTCAAGCATCCGAATCCGAAAACCAAAGGCCAGTTCATACCAATTGAATATATAAGCATTACACTCTAAAACGGCTCAGAATTTTTTCACATGAACTGGAGCTCCTTCATTTGCACTGGACTCGAGCATCGCCTCCAAAACAGCTACATCTCTGGCACCTTCAACATAAGAACTTCGGGGATCTGCTTGGTGGCCAGTCATCTCCTGCATGGAAGTTCCGTCCAAAACAATGTTCACATCATATAAGATCATTAAAACAAGTAGCTAGATCAAAACTCTGGAGACTTGAATCTAAATAATGTATGTTTTCGGAAGAAACAAGATTCCCTTCGATGGTAAAATAAAATTTATTGCAACAAAGCCAACTTGGGAGAGAATTTATAGTCGTCCGCTTAATAAAATTAAGGTGCTGAAGTTCTTGCACCAAAACTTTAGAGTCGTAGTGAGTTGAGAGTTATATATTTAATATTATTCTAACATGCCCAACAACATATTTATTATAAAATCTGTTTAAAATGCGTGTTGGAGGAGATTCGAACCTGGGTTGCTCTGATACCATATTAAAGTCCGTGCGATTACACCAAAACTCTAGAGCAGTGACGAGGGTTAAGAGTTATATATTTATGTTATTCTAACAAGAGGTATATACGCCTACGGTAAAGGTGACAGAGAAAAGAGTAAGAAGAGGAGAGGTAACCTTGCGTTTGAGAATCAATGACTCGAATCACAAAGAAAAATAAGGTGACCGACTCTGGTTATCAAATGATTGAACAACCGTGATCAATTTACTTATGATACTTACTTGACATTCATAAAAAGTTTGTAATGAATTATAAGTTAAATGGATCATGCTTAGCAGATGGCAAATAATTTGCTCATTATCAGACACACTTATTTACAAACCGCTCCAGGAAGTCTGACCTAGTTCGTCAAAGGAGAAAATAGTGAGAGGTGCCCCTCGCTTAGAATATGTGGTCTTAATAACGGAAGGATTTGTTATGTCAAAAGTGAAAAAGAACAAGAGGTGAGATTTCGAGTAAGTACTTAAAGAATTTTCTGTACGAACAAATGATTCATTGAAATAACGAGTCACCTGTTCCATCAATATAATATGGATCTTTTCCACATAAAAAGGGAATATTTTGTTACAATAGAACCAGAAATGATGTGGATATTTCAAAAGTCGGAATCGATTTGCTCTACCAAACATGGCTATTACCGTCTGGGCTATTCCTCAAGGTTAATGCAAAGTCGGACCCGTATCGCCCTCCTTTTTTTTTGGTAAAAGAAGACCTTCCGCCTTATGCACCGAGGGAGAGACACAATAGTGTTCCTTTTATCAGTCAAAAAGGTTTTTCTGTCTAGGCTGAATCCACTAGATAAACCAACCAACTCTCTAGGGAAGATGACTAGCCAAATGGTCATTAAGTCAGAATTCAAACTTGTTGATGTGGAGAGCTATCAAAGGATAGGGGCTGTGGCTGATTTGTGAGCTGAGACGGCCATTATATTTGCTGCTCCAAAGAAAGGTTCTGATTGGGATCAATTAGAATAGCTTCTTAAATTAGTTGTTAGGTCATTGTATGGATTATGTTGTAAGTCAACCTTCTTGTCTCTTTAGCAACACACATGAGCCATAAATAGGAAAGAAAAAGAATCCACGTATTTATTTTTGGTATCTACTCTTTCCATATATGTGACATCACTATGAATTAGGGGTGGGCATTATTCGGTTTTGGACCGAAAATCGAACCGAACCGAATAAGAGATTCGGTTCGGTTAAGAAAAATCGGTTCGGTTTCGGTTTTGAAAATATTAAAATTTCTTATTCAGTTTTGGTTTTGGATTTCGATTTCGGTCCAAAACCGAATAAGAAAAATTAATACATATATACATATGTATTAATTTTTCTATATATATATATATTTTATGTATTAATTTTTCTATATATATACATATATTTTATATATATATATATATATATATATATATATATATATATATATATATATATACAAAAAAAAAAAAAAAAAAAAAAAAAATATATATATATATATATATACATATGTATTAATTTTTCTATATATATATATATATATATATATATATATAATATTAATATATTATTATATATATATTATATATATATACATATGTATTAATTTTTCTATATATATATATATATATATATATATATATATAATATATATATATAATATATATATATATGTATTAATTTTTCTATATATATATATATTATATATATATATTATATATATATAGAGGAAGGATAGGCATCCCCACACTTTTTGCATCCCCAAGCATCCCCCCTATTTACACCGATGGATGGTGCTTTAAGTCATATAATCTTAACCGTTGATTTACCAATGGTTAAGATTAAATGACTTAAAGCACATCTAACGGATGTGAACATGGGGATGCATGGGATGCAAAAAGTGCGGGGATGCCTATCCTTCTCATATATATATATATATATATATATATATATATATATATATATATATATATATATTAATGTTAAGCATTAGTAATAGTGGGCTTTAGTCCCACATTGGAAAAGAGAGTAAAGAGAGGAGCTAGACTCTCCTATATATATGTAATCCTTCTTCATAATAAAGTTAACATATTATTCTAATTCTACATGGTATCAGAGCCATAAACCATTCCTCCTCCCATGTCTACAAATAAAACCCCTAACCCTAATCCCCCCTGCTGCGCCCCCTCCAGCAACCCCCCCCCAACGCCCCCCTCCTTCCCCCGCTACAGTACCCTGCCCCCCCCCCCCCGCCCGCTACAGCACCCTGCCCCCCACCCCTGCTGGCCCCCCTCCACCAGCGCCCCTCCCCCTCCGGCTGCTACCCCCCCCCCCGCTCCGGCTGCAACCCCTTCCACCACCAACCCTAAACCCTAACCCTAGCCCATCCAAACCCTAACCCTAGATGACACCATGTTTCTTATTCCACATCCTAACACTAGCCTATCCATCTCCTACAACCCTAGCCGTTTTCTTCAAAAAAAAATGTCGTATTTCGAAAACAGACGGTAGCCAAATGCTTTATTTGCACACCCTCTGTTCCTAGATTACGCCGTCAGAAAATAACAAATGCTTTATTTGTTTTTTCTACCCCGATCTTCACATCAGGATTTACACAGAGAGTGATCGTGTTTACTCCTGTGTCCTGACGTGTTCACCAGCTACACAGAGAGGGATCTTGTTTACTCCTGTGTACTGCTGTCTTCACTTTACATGCGCGCGCCGGTGTTGGCCACGTTAATAGCGCACTCGTAAAGTTGATATGATTATTGGGGTTGGGAAGAACTCGTGACGGTTGCATCCATTTCAAGATGACAAACCGAAGGCAAATGATGGTGATTCTACTACCGGTGTCAGCAACGCAACGGGCACTGGCACGATGCTCTCTTCGACTCGACTCGTCGATAGTCGATTGGACGGACCAGATGGTTACTCAACATGGCGGAAGAAGGTTGAGAAAACACTTCGGAGGATGCGGCTGTCTAAATATCTGACTGACAGTCCTCCGACAACGACTGATCCCACGTTTGAACAGTGGGAGACGGATGATAGTCGACTGTTTACACAGTGATGAACTCAATGGAACCGTCTGTCGAGGACATGGTTCAAAACATAGACACGGTCAAGGAGCTATGGGAGGTCCTCGCAACGGCATTTGATGGAAAACGCGACTTGTCTCGTATCTACGACTCGGTTGTTGGCGTTTACCGAGCAAATTAGGGAGACAAGTCTCATAAGGATCACTTCCGGTCCTTCAAGGCTATGACAGATGAAATTGATCGTGTTCTTCCTCTGACGACGGATATCAGTGAAGCTCGATCTCAACGTGAGCAGCTTCATGTTATGGCATATCTTGTCTCTCTCCGTCCTGATGCGGACTCGGCTCGATCACAGATCATTGCTGGCTCTGAAGTTCCGTCTTTGATGGAGGCCCACTTCCGTGTTCTTCGGGCCGCAAAGGTAGTTGAGACCACTCCGGGGGATGCTCTGCTGATCGATCTACCCTTGGTAGTGCTGCTCGTCCTGGCGTTCGTGGTGGACGACGAGGTAGCCGGACTTATGGTCGTGATGGCGGGCGAAGCAATGGTGGTCGTGATGGGGGACGACTACGAACATGCTTCCACTGCGGTCAGCAGGGACATTTCCAGTGGCAGTGTCCTAAAGCTCCTGCTGCCAATATTACTTCGGACGCTCCTGATGATAGTGTTCGTTCGGTTCAGATGAGCGTCGATTCTTACGCGGATTTTCTTGAGTTTCAAGCTCAACGTTGTGGTGAGACATCCACGTCCGGATCCATGCTGGGTACTCTGCAGCTTGTGTGGTGCGATCGAAAAAGTGGGTCATTGACTCCAGTGCGTATGCTCAGATGACTGGCGACGCAGGTATAATCTGCAATTATATATCGGTGGGTCGTACTTCAGGTATCACTGTTGCTAATGGTGGTTCACTGATAGTTCGTGGACGAGGAAGTGCCCGTCTTTCTTCCGACTTGTCACTTTATTTTGTGCTGCATATACGTGGAAACCCATTTAGTTTGCTTTCCATTAGTCAAATTACTCGCGACTTACACTGCTCGGTAACATTTTTCCTGATGGTTGTGTTTTCAGGATCTGAAGACTTGAAAGACTATCGGTAAAGGACGTGACTGGATGCTGTATCTGTTTGACGTCTCTTCTCCAGTTACTTGTGTTGGCGTAAAACTCAATGCTTTTGAGTTACATTGTCAGTTGGGCCATCCGTCAATCCAAGTTCTTCAACAAATGTACCCATCTTTAGATGTTCTTGTTAATTTCATTGTGAGTCGTGTCAGTTAGCCAAATTTTACGAATTCCCTATCCGGTAAGTCAGAATAAAATTGCGTCTTCCTTTCGAGCTGGTGCATTCAGATATATGGGGACTGTGTCCTGTCAATTCAGTAATGGGTTTTAAATATTTTGCTACGTTTGTTGATGATTACTCACGTATCACTTTTGTTTATCTGCTAAAACAACGATCCGAATTATTTAAAATTTTGTGCAATGCAGAAATTAAAACACAATTTGGTGTTTTGATAAAATGTCTTCGAAGTGACAATGGTCGTGAGTATTTGTCTAGAGATTTCAGCTCGCATCTGTCTCGACATGGCATCATCCACCAAACTTCATGTCCTTCCACACCACAACAGAATGGTGTGGCCGAACGAAAAAATTGCCACCTCTTGGAAACAACGCGTGCTCTTATGTTTCAAGCACGTACTCCCAAAAGATTTTGGTCGGATGCGGTTCTTACAGCTTGTTATTTTAATCGCTGCCATCATCCGTACTCAATGGTGCTACTCCTTTCTCTCGATATATCCCGATAGGATTCCGTTTTCACTTCC